>JADWQK010001140.1:0-600000 GCA_017933935.1 Sesamia nonagrioides | reverse complement strand
TTTCTAATTTTAAATCTCATATCGGTTAATCGACAGATTTCTGTCGGAAGTTATGGGTTTAGTAAAACCAAACTTTTTAAATTCGCCAGCTTTGTTTATACCACTTTTTATTCAACAACAACGTTCCAAATTTAAAATTGTTTCTGCTGTCGCAAACTTCGTCCAATTTCCTAAAGCAATGTGAATATTCCTCAGAGTATTGTCCTTTTAAAAGCAAAATGGCGACACAAAACGGTATGCTAGAAGTAAAACACCTATGGAACAGTTTGACAGCAACTAGTGAACCAGGGAAACACTTTTTGCAAATATTTCAACCATTAACAACCCAAAAGTTTCTATATCCACGACTTAGTGAGGTTTGGCGTTAAAGTGAAAAGGGTCCACTCAATTTCCGCTCGCATTCGTCGCTTGAATGTATCATCCATCCCTTTTACTCTAATTAGAATAAGAGTATGTTAAAGGGGGAGGTGTGACGTGTAGTTTCAAACGGGACATAGCGATGTCAGAAACATTCCCCATTAAAATAGTTGTGTCGGAGTTACTTGTCGAAAATGTTCAAGTTAGGCAGAGCGGTCAAATTATTTTACTTTGTGCTTTGGCTTTCTGTGTTGAGTCCTTTGTTTCTTTCTACCAAATATGTTGTTCCACATTTGCCGGGAATTCTACGATGCGATTTGGGATTTCCGCTTTTTATTTTTCTGGCTTTGTATTGCTTTTGCTCCAGTAAGGTACACACCTTGCGCAATATAAAATTGTTGTCAAGGTAGTAAATGTTTCAAAGACTTGTTTTTAACAAAATGTTGTTTACCAAGACAGGAGAAGGGGCTGTTATTTTTCATATTGAGTCATATACGTAAAATTGTTACGACCAAGCTCAATAATAAGCACCGTATGGGTCGATATTCAAGGGAAAGCAACGGTTACCGAGGTCTATCCGTGGATGAGTGACTGACTATCCATTACATAGTCACTCATCACCAGAGATGTACAAAATGGTTTTAAAAAAGCATTTAAATACAAAATGCAAAATACTTTTCAGATTTACTATTTCAAATGCAAAATACCAAATAGTTTTGCGTTTTGTATTTGAAATGCTAAATACAAAATAGGTATTTCCAAAATACTTTTTTCAAAATAAAATAGTTTCTTATCTATAGATATTGTTCGAACCATTTCAATAATAATGAGCTGTTTGTATGTGTGTACGCATGTGTATGTATGTGTGTAAAAATCTATCTTTTAAAGCATGCCATTACAAGTAACCAAGTAGTATCAAAATAAATTCGTTAGAAGCAACACCTCTTTTAAGTTAATCCAGATCCTTACAAAGTAAACTGAACCCTATCTACACCAGAACATGGTCGAATTTCGAACCGGATAAATAATATACTTGAGCGGTCTAGTGAATAGTGCGAATACAAAAGAAGCGCATTCCTTAGATAAGGAACCGGTTTTCTATGAGTGATTTGTGCCAATATAAGAACAAAGTAATTGAGACGACTGCTTCGGAATATTACGATTGGATTATCTCAGTAAATACGTGACCTATATTGCATTTTTTTTTTTGTAAAAATGTCTACTGCAGTGGAACAATTGCTGACAGAGTTGGAAGATATTGCATTATTGCTGCGAAAGGCGCAAACTAACCTCAAGAAATGTCCAAAACAAAGACTTACAAAAGGATACATCGAGGCACGTTTACAATCCATTGAAGAATATTGGCAAAAGTTTAGCACGGCGCATCATAACTTATTAAAAGTGATACCTAAGGAAAAGAAGAAAGACGTTCCGTATTTCGCAAATGAAGAATACTTTGTGGTTGAAGATTTGTACCTATGTTTGCAAGGTGATTTGAAGGACCTTTTATCGGTTAACCAAAACCCGAGATTAAGTGACGTTGCATACAATACCGGCACGCATTATGAAGGAAATCTTAAACTGCCTCAAATACAGTTACCTACCTTTTCGGGACATTATGAAGACTGGACCACGTTCCGGGATCTTTTCACATCGTTAGTGCATAACAACTCCACGTTGTCCAAGGTTCAAAAGCTTCATTACTTGAAAAGTAGCATTACAGGAGAAGCAGAAACATTATTGAAGCACATACAAATAACAGAAAGTAATTACGAGCAAGCTTGGAACTTATTACGAGATAGGTACGGTAATCGACGGATTATAGTGAATTCACTCATTCGAAAATTGATAATGCAGAAGAAGATTACTACTCAATCTGCTAACAATATAAAGGCATTGTTAGACACAACAAGTGAGTGTATTAATAGTCTAAGAAACCTCAACGTGTCAACTGATTCTTGGGATCCGTTCATTATATTTGTGACAGTGCAAAAGCTGGACCCAGATTCACACCGAGAATGGGAACAGTTTGCGTACAAAGATAATTTAGAAGAATTACCGAAATGGGAAGAACTTGTGAGGTTCCTACAAACCACATTTCGCACACTAGAACTGATTGCTCCGCCGTCAAGAGAGAAACCATCAAGAGGTAAAGAATATACAGTCCATTCTTCTACAGTACCTTCTATGACTAAACAAAGAAGTTGCCTACTTTGTAATGATAATCATACGCTATGCCATTGTAAAGATTTTAACAAAATGGAACCAACTGAGAGGTGTGAATATGTGAAGAAGTACCAGCTATGTTTCAATTGTTTGGCGCCAGGACATTCAGCTAAGAAGTGTCGGTTAAACATGTCCTGCCGCATATGCCACAAACGCCATCATTCTCTTGTTCATCAACATGCACGAACAAGTACCAATAATCAATCAGATAACAAGCAACAACAAAATGAAGTACAAAGCAAACCAAAGGAAGCTAATGAAGAAGTTGAGCTTGCATCGCACTTCACCGCCAGCACATGTACAGCACTATTGGCCACAGCACTTGTGCCAGTTTGTGACGAATCAGGGCGAGTGACAGTACTGCGCGCGCTCATTGACCAGGGCTCACAGGCCACATTCATTAGCGAGAGAGCTGCTCAACTGTTACGACTCAAGAGAATACCTGCACACGCAACAGTTAACGGAGTTGGCTCGACCACAACTGCTGTCAAACAAGCTGCCTATATCGAGCTGCAATCAAGATACGACAACAGTTTCAAGTTAAGAGTGAAGGCTTATATTATGTCAACACGCATAACCACGCAATTACCATCACAAACCATTCCAACCAACACCTGGTACCATTTAGAAGGTTTATTATTAGCCGATCCAGGCTTTAATAAACAAGGAAGAGTAGATCTGCTACTAGGTGTAGAAGTATGTGCCCAAATACTAAGAAGCGATATAATCAAAGGTTCCCCAGGTTCTCCATGTGTTCAAAATACCAGCCTAGGGTGGATCTTGTTTGGAAACATAAACGAATATGGAACTACCAATGAAGTCATTGTGATGCACCATAGCCTTGACTTAGACAAGATGTTAAAATCAATGTGGGAGTTGGATACTGAAGCCAAGACTACACTAACACAAGAAGAAAGAAGATGTGAACAAATCTACCAATCCACCCACACAAGAACAGAAGAAGGACGATATATCGTCAAACTACCAACTAAAACCGACAAGCTGTTATCAACACAAGGAGGAACAAGAGAAATAGCTATGAAGAGACTTAATCAATTAGAGAAAAGACTAGAGAAGAATCCTACACTAAAAACAGAATATGCAAAGGTCATGGATGAATATATTAACATGAATCACATGGAAGAGGTCCCACAACAGGAAATAAACAATGAAAGTGTTTACCTGCCACATCATGCAGTCGTAAAAGAAGATAAAGAAACTACAAAGGTCAGAATAGTTTTCAACGCATCGCAAAAGGGAAACAATGATGTTTCTTTAAATGACGAACTTCTAGTTGGACCCCAGCTACAAACTGATATGAGAAGCCTCATCATGAGGTGGCGTATGAAGAAGATTTGTTTTGTGGCGGACATACAACGCATGTATCGAATGGTCTTAGTGACGAAAGAAGACAGAGATCTACAAAGAATAGTATGGAGGAGTGACCCTAATCAACCAGTCAAAGACTACAGACTCACACGCGTCACGTTCAGTACAGCATCCGCTCCATACTTGGCTGTCCGAACTTTACATCAAATCTCTGATGATGAAGGAACCGTATGCCCTGATGCTGCTAAAATGATCAAAGAAGACTTCTACGTCGACGACTTGATGGCTTCAAATGATGACGTAGAAGATGCAATACATATAGCAAAGAACGTAGAAGCTATACTACAGAAGGGAGGGTTCACACTACAGAAATGGTGCTCAAACGATATTGACTTCTTGAGACAATTTGATCCTGCAAAACGAACAACGCACGCCAGTCTAGACATCTCCATCCATGGCACCATTACCGCCTTGGGCCTACGCTGGAACATGGGTAAAGACATGCTTCAGTACAGTCTAACCTTGCCACCTATGAGTAACCAGATCACCAAACGCACGATCCTCGCCGATGTGCAACGGCTATTTGATCCACTGGGTTGGCTAGCTCCAGCTATGCTACCAACAAAGCTATTGATACAGAAGCTGTGGTTGCAAGGAATAAGCTGGGATGAAGAAGTAGATTCTGATATCAAACATGAATGGACTGCACTAAGATATAGTCTTCAAGATGTTAACGAAATTGAAGTACAGAGATGGCTGGGAATCACCAACCATGAGGCAACTACCATAGAAGTTCACGGTTTTTGTGATGCGTCTACGAAAGCATACGCAGCTGTTGCATATGTCAGAGTGCAAGAAAAAAATGAAGAAACCCAAACACAAATAATAGCTGCAAAGACGCGAGTAGCACCTGTTAAACCACTGTCTCTTCCACGATTAGAGTTATGCGGTGCCCTTCTCTTGTCTAGACTGCTCAAACAAATTAAAACAGCATTAAGAATTCCTGATGACAAAATATTCGCATGGAGTGACTCCACAATAGTGCTTTCTTGGCTACTGGGAGACCCAACAAGATGGCAAACCTTCGTGAGAAACAGGGTTGTTGAAATATTGGATAATACAGGATCCAATTGGTTTCATGTACACACAAACGATAATCCTGCTGATGTTGCCTCACGAGGAGAACATATTCTGGAGTTGAAGAAGGATGAGCAGTGGTGGAAGGGCCCAGAATGGCTAAGACAGAAAACAATAACATTCAATAGACCAAATAACCTAATGACAACTTCAGAAAGAAGAGAAGTAATACAAACAAACTTTAAACTAGAAGAAAAGGAAGAAAGCCTAGACAAACAATTTGATCAATTTAATCACTTAGAAGAACTTCTAAAATCAATAACTTATTGCAGAAGATTTCTCAAAGGGAAGAAGTCAGAAAAGAAGGATACAGTCATAACCACTGAAGCACTAGAAGAATCGCTGAAAGCCTGCATTAAAATTTCACAAAGAGATGCATTTTATGAAGAAATCTTGAGTTTAAGCAAAGGAAAGGAAGTAAAAGGAAATAGTAAATTGAAATTATTAAAACCATACCTGGACAATGAAAATATTCTCAGGGTGGGCGGCAGGTTGCGCCACGCAAATATCTCTGAAGAAACTAAAAATCCGATTATATTAAATAATCACAGCAACTTGTCAATACTCATCGTGAAAGATGCTCACCTGAAGTCATTACATGGAGGGGTACAAATAATGATGGCCTACGTAAGAACAAAATTTTGGTTGATCAAAGCAAAAAGTATGATCAAGTTTAGAATCCGCAAATGCTTGATATGTTCGAAAGACAGCGCTGCAGCCAAAAACCAACTCATGGGTGATTTACCTAAGGTCAGGGTAACTCCAGCCAAACCTTTTCTGAACAGTGGGGTGGATTTCGCCGGACCCTATCAAGTTTTAGCATCCAAAGGTCGAGGAGTAAGAACATACAAGGCTTACGTCGCAGTGTTTGTTTGCATGTCCACTAAAGCCATTCACCTCGAATTGGTCGGCGATCTCACAACCGAATCATTCATTGGTGCCTTCAAAAGGTTCATCGCCAGACGTGGAAGATGCTCACAGATATGGAGTGACCAAGGGCGCAATTTCGTGGGTGCTAATAAAGAGCTGGCAGCAGCTTGGAAGGAGGCAAAATTTGAACTTGAAGGCTCAATAGCAGAGTCTCTTGCACAGAATGGAACGCAGTGGCACTTCATCCCTGCCTATAGCCCTCATGTTGGTGGCTTGTGGGAGGCGGGCGTGAAGTCCATGAAACACCACATGAAAAGGATTCTGACCCATCATCTAACATATGAAGAAATGAGTACCCTGCTTTGTCAAATCGAAGCGTGCCTGAATTCTAGGCCGCTAAGCCCGATAGATGACGAAGATACAGATAACCTGACACCCTTAACACCAGGTCATTTTTTGATTGGTGAATCACCAATAAGTACACCACAACCTGATCTTCGAGACATTCCAATCAGTCACCTGTCACGCTGGAAGCACATGCAGAAGTTGATGGGAGATTTCTGGCGTAAATGGCAATCAGAATACCTAACCAGCCTCCAACAGAGACCCAAGTGGCTTAAACAATGCAACGAGCTTGATATCGGCAAAATTGTTCTCATCAAAAATGATCAGCTCCCACCAGGCAAATGGGCGTTAGGTCGCATTATTGCTAAGCACCCAGGTGACGATGGACTCACTAGAGTGTACAGTGTTAAGAGTGGTGACAGTATAGTTAAGCGAAGTTTTAATAAGCTTTGTCCTTTGCCAATAGATATTGATAATTAATATGTATGATTAATGTTCTAATATGTAATGAAGCTATGTTAATTTATACCATTGTTTAATGTAAATTATTTGTATTTCTTCGCAGTATGTATGACTTGTGCTTAGATGCTTGATGATGAAACCTAAATTTATTAGTTATCTTGTTTATGTTTGTAAATGTAAAGGTCTTTATGAGCCCTTTGGTGGGCGGCATGTTCGAACCATTTCAATAATAATGAGCTGTTTGTATGTGTGTACGCATGTGTATGTATGTGTGTAAAAATCTATCTTTTAAAGCATGCCATTACAAGTAACCAAGTAGTATCAAAATAAATTCGTTAGAAGCAACACCTCTTTTAAGTTAATCCAGATCCTTACAAAGTAAACTGAACCCTATCTACACCAGAACAGATATAATGAATGTTCGTCACTTTGGTTGATTTTTTTTGGTTCACCTTTTTCCGTACTTTTAAACGGAAAAGGCAAAGGCATGGTACGCCATACAGTCTGGACTTGAGGAAGTTTATCCTTTTCTATTTTTTCCTTTATATATCTTCTTATCCTGACTTAACTAACCTACCTCCTTTCGTTTCCCGCGTGAGCCGACATTATGATTTTTAATTCGAGTCAGATAAATGACAACTCCAGTGTTGCAGTTTTTTTGTCCCAAATAAATAGTGATGTGGTAAATCGAGATTTTACACTTAAAACTTAGTCTAGATTGCACTTTTTAATTCAAATTGCGTATATGTATATAAATAAAAATACAGGGTGGAACAAAAGTCAGTTTATATTTGAAATAATGATAAAATAAACAATTTCAGTAAGTAGATTAAAACTGTTTATTGTAACAAAAACTAATTACGAACGCTATGTTGTGGAAGAATTGCCCGCTGAATCGCGGTGCCACAATCCTGCGTCTGCCTCCCTATCACTGTGAGCTCAATCTACTAAGAAGTAAGTTAGGTGCGTATTCCAGAAGGAAACTCAAGCATTGATCTCTGCTTAAACCTTACTTAAAACTAGCTTTAACCAATCAAGTGGCTTGAATCGAGACTTAAGTAAAGCTTGAGTTTTGAGTGACGTTCTGTAATACGGACCTTAGTTTGGGCTCAAGCAAAGGAGTACGTCGCCAGGGAAAACAAAACTTGACACCGGAAAATTGGAGAAGTGCATCAATCATGCCATAAAAGTTGAAGATGAAATGGGTCAATTCGACCACATCATGGATGAATGTGCGGATTCATAATTTATAAATGTAACTGATTCCGATTCGAGTGGTACTCAATAAAAAAGTAACGAATAAAAACGTATAAAATGATTTGTATTATTTCTTAATTGCTCTGAATCTCTTTAAACATTTTTTCCCCAGCTCTTGTGATAATGTTGTAGTGAGTTTAATATGCTGGTAAGGCCCATATTTCTAAAATCATATTGTTAAATACGGTATGTATTACATATTTACAATAAAAAACCGCTTTGATACCTAATGAAATAATGTATGACTAAATGTAAAAATGTCGTGGTGGCCTAGTGGTTAAAACACCAGCCTCTCAAGTATGAGTGCGCGGGTTCGATTCCAGGTCAGGCAAGTACCAATGTAACTTTTCTAAAGTTATATGTACTTCCACACCAATGACTGGAGGTGAAGGAAAACATCTTGAGGAAACCTGGACTTTAAGTCTGAAATCGCCAACCCGCATTGAGCAAGCGTGGTGATTATGCTCAATCCTTCTCTGTATGAGAGGAGACCTGTGCCCAGCAGTGGTACGATAAAAGGTTGATGATGAAATGTCTAACAATAAGGTGGACCGATGACCTGGTGAAGGTCGCGGGAAGCCGATGGATGCGGGCAGCACAAGACCGGTCATCGTGGAAAGCCTTGGGGGAGGCCTTTGTTCAGCAGTGGACATCTATAGGCTGAAGAAGAAGAAATGTCTAAGTCTATTGATTGCCGAATATCACTATTGTAGCGGGTCACCCTTATTCATATCAGTGACACTTGCCCTTGTCTTTTTTTTTGACTCGAATTAAAAATCCCACTATAGGAGGGGTTTGGGGTAAAGTCATGATGTGGCCACTATGCTGAAATATTTCAATGTTCTTTATAAATTTATTCATTGAATGCACTTTTTACTACATAAATCACGCGCTTTTATTTAGTAAACAACACTATAAATAATTTTAAAAGTCCAATGAAAAATGAGCGTGACACTCTGCTTGACTTTCCCGTCAAAAAACCTGACCAAAGAAGTAAAAAACGTTTTTTTTTTTCAACTGTCATTGGCGATATTCGCCATTATTGTGAAATCAAATTTTCAAAAAAATTCTATAATTCGTTACACGTGTTATTGGCAAAATTGTGGTAACTATTCCACAGGACCATTGATCAAGAGTTGAAGTAGTATTCAATACTTGATCGTAAAGAAGAAGGAGAAGAAGTAAAAATATGGAATAATGGCAATACAGACGTCATTCGCTCATAAATTTCATTCTGTTTTACTGGTAATATTGGCTAAACTTTATCACAAAGTATTTTGCATTTTGAAATGAATATTAAAAATACAAAATATATCTCGAAAGGTATTTCAAATAAAATACAAAATGCTTTTTACTAAAAAGTATTTAAATACAAAATACAAAATAGCTATTTTGCATTTTGTATTTGCATTTTAAATAGAAGTATTTCAAATAAATCGCATCTCTGCTCATCACACACCTCCTTGCCCGGGAAAGCAAGTTAAACTGGTGATTCCAGCTGTCATCATCATCATCATTTCAGCCGAAAAACGTCCGCTGCTGGACATAGGCCTCTCCCAAGGATCTCCAAGACAACCGGTCCTGCGCCTCCTGCGAACTTCACCAGGTCGTCAGTCGACCTTCCAGTGTCGGCCCCATCGAGCATCGGTCCTAAGGGCAATGTGCTCGGCCCACTGCCACTTTAGTGTTGCAATTCTTCGGGCTATGTCTGTTACTCTAGTTCTTCTGTGGATCTCCTCTATACTGATTTGATGCTGTCAGCTGTCTTCCGTAAACATTTGACAGTCTTAAGGGTATCTATCGTGTTACCAAGAAACAAAAATTAGCAGTTACCTTGTGAAAAACACTGGTGCTTACCTGCATGCGGTAAGACTGGGGGCTGGCCTCAATGTAATGCAATCGGAAGAATGTTTTCTTAATTATTAAACATTATTCCACCCAATAGGGACCAAACAGTCGGTAAGGTTTAATTGTCCGTCGGTCTGTTACAAGTTTTTTTATATAAAAGTTAGATACTTGAAATTTTCACAAACTATAGTATGATGGTAGTAAATAATAAAAGTTATTAAAAAAAAATTAAAGAGCTGCCTCATACAACAGATGTTTTATTTTCAGCGTTAAACATTATGTAGTGTTCAATAATTATACGGGGGAAATTGATGTAATCTTAAAACTGAAAATTCGAACACACAATGACAACACACAATGGGCCAGCGTGGCAATGCATTACTGCCCATTTTCTTTCACAGAAAAGAGACCTATGTCTCAGTAGTAAGACCGTTCCAGGCTGATTATGTCAAGTATCATTCTAAGGAACTGTTTCTATGCGAGACCGACGTGGTCGACTCTAGGCCGATTCTAAACTGGTGGCTCTTGGCAATCTGAAATATTTCAATATTAACTTCCAAGGCCCATTTGTGCTTGAATGTTTGAGTTTCATGACTTGGTAGGCTATTACCGGTCAGTGTTGTCGACACATATAACACTGACTGGTAATGGTGCTATCATCATATACGATATGCCGAAGGAGATAGAACAAGTTGATGTAGATGCCGCGACAATACTACTCATCATACTGACGTCACTTAAAATTATTGTATATCGCGCAAACAGAGTTTACCGTGCGACTAGCATATATCCGCCTTCGTTTTCCATACTAGGTCCCGATATCAATACTCGGTCAAGCCCACTACAAACAACACCCATCTTGTTGAAATATTTTCCTATTTCTATGGAGGATCGAGGAACCCAATCAAATCAGCTATTTAATTTCTTTGAATTAAAAATCAATAACTTAACAGAAGGTTTCCAAAGGCCCAAAGTGATTAGTTAATATATTAAAATGAATTTCAGATACATTTTTATGTCTTCAACGCTTACTTTCATGTCTTTGAACATTTAACGCTAATTAGGGCATGATTTTTTTTTCGTGAAATTGTATTATATTTTCGTAAGCATAGGATAATTGTCCCAAATTTTGAGAAAACTTTAATGGGTTATACTTAATTCTTTTGGTATTATAGCGTTCTCCATTATTTTGATCAATTCCCTTTTTTCACCCTTCATCTTTCTTTATTCCAGGCATATTTGCTTTGCAAACCATAATGAACTCCCACAGATATTTTATATCATCATATCATCATCATCAGCCTCTACTCGTCTACTGCTGGACATAAGCTGAGCTTTATACAGATTTGTTTAATTCAATTGGTTATTATTAAGGTAATTCTGTTTAAATGCTTGTTTTTTTTTTTTTTTTGTATCTGGTGATTGTTTTCCAAATAAAATATTTGTATTTCATTCACTGACCGAAAGATCAATTAAAAGTGTAAAAGAAGCCAGAAGGTTTTCTGGCGTCTGACGGCTAGTCATTACTAGCCTTAGCCCAAACAGTTTGTATTGAAAGTATAAATGTACTGCAGCTAAACGAGGAGAAAAGTGCATTCGGAATTTATTCAGCGTTCCTAAAGACTGTTTTTGATCAACTGACTTTTATACATTTTAAACAAACCCATCATGGAACGTTGTCATCTTTATATATATAATTCTGCTGTACGTGTGTATGTCATTGAACTCCTCCTAAACGGCTTGACCCATTTTAATGAATTTTTCTGTATGCGTTTGAGTGGCGACCTGGATCGTTTAGATTCACAAATCAACCCAGCAGATGGCGCTAATCACTTGAAGAAGCATGTGGTCTCAGAAACGGCCCTAACGATTTTGCTGAAAATTAATATGTGGTGGTTTTCGGGGACGAAAAATCGATCTAGCTCAGTCTTATGTCTGGGGAAGCGCATATTTTCGAGTTTTCTCTTTCGCAATATTTCACGCATAATATGGGCGCTAATTTCGCGCGGCTTGACATAGCCGCTGTAGCGTAGTCGATATTGGTATGGTCTACTCGCGATGGCTGGTGTTCCTCGGTTCAAACCCGATCAATCACAAGTTTTTTTTTTTTGTTTTTAGACAAGTTTATAGCTTTTTTAATTTTTTTAGTTACTTAAAAATATAATTGTACATAAGAACTAAAAGGCGAAAAAATAAAAAAGACATATTTTTTTTATTTAACTAAATTTGTACTTATGAACTAAAAGAGAAAAAAATAAATAGAAATAAATAATTATTTAAGATTTTTTATTTTACTTAAAGAGACAGAAACAAGAGCTGTAGGGGTAGAGAGAGGTATGATATCTTTGTTACAAATGTAGATGACAATGCTTTCCATGGGTTTCTTCTTTCCATCCTAAATCTGCTGTACGTGTGTACGTCACTGAATTCCTCCTAGGCTGGTCCGATTTGAATGAAGTCTATGTATATAAATGAAAGTCGTGTTATATTTATAACTCAAGAACCGCTTAACCAGTATGGCTCAAAATTGGTAGGTAGGTAGATAAGAACTGGGAGAAGGACATATCACATAGGATACTTTTTATCCCGTTCCCGCGGTTCCTGTCGTTGCCGTGTGACTTGACTTAAGACATGGTTTAACAAAACGCAACTGACATGGAATAACAATACAACTCAGTCAAAATATAAGTTAGCGGTTCATTTGTTAAAAATGGTACAAACACACTCCTACACTACTCAGCATATTAAAAAAAAGTCTTACCGGTTGAATGTTGATGCATTTATTTAAAGCAAGGAATATAAATGCTTTCTGCCGGTTTATTTTTTTTAATAAAAGCCCCAAAGCAAACTTCAACTTCAAAATTTCTAATATTGTATTGCTGTGCCATTTACCACTTCACTACATACTATAAAACAAAGTTACTTTCTCTTTCCCTATGTTCCTTTGTATGATTAAATCTTTAAAACTGCGAAACAGATTTTGATGAGGTTTCTTTTAATAGATAGAGTAATTAAAAAGAAACGTTTATATGTATAACAACATCCATTAAATTGTGGAGAAACACTATCCCTCGCCCACATGTGGGTGTGATGAGAGGAGGCATAACTCTGTTGCCGCGAAAAATCGCAGTACAGCGGACAGAGCTCCGGCGGGGTCTCATGGCGACATGGAAAGTGTGATTGTCGCAATCCAGCACTGAGCACGCCGCAATAGCGGCGGTAAGTCCTCTCTTTGAGGAGTAGCTTACGTTGACGTAGGTCCTCACCGGACACGGCTGTTTCGGGAGGTTCCTGTTCCGTATAAGGCGGGAGGAAACGCCAGGGTGACCACTGTGTGCATCGCCCTGAGGACACGGTGGAGCATAAGGTGGAGGTCTGCCCGGCTTGGATAGAGCACAGCCGTGTTCTCGTGGCGGCGATCGGCGGCGATCTCTCGCGTCCGACCCTGGTCCGGGCCATAGTCCGGAGCAAGAGTGCATGGCAAGCTTTCACCTCCTTCTGTGAAGCAGTGATGCTGGCAAAGGAGGAGGCGGAGCGGGTGAGGGAGCGGAAATCCCACTACACTCACGGCTCAAACCGCCGCAGGAAGCGCCCTGGTCGGGAGGCAACATCGGACTCCCAATCGCCGTAGGCGCGGGCTTGCGGGCGGCGAGGGATAGGCAGCTCGCCTCCTTGTAAGAACCAGGCCCGGGTTGACGGCCCATTGTGTTTCACACGTGCCTCAAAGAGATGTCAGCACACCTTGACGGTGTCCACGAGGACTGGTCCACAGGGTTACGGGTTGATTAAAAAAGAAACCATGGCACTGGCCGTTGCACAGGCAAGTGAAGGAACACGGGTGGGTTTTAGTCAATAAAAGTCTGACACGCCCTTCCGCTCCGCCCAGAGCGGGAGAGGTCACTTGATGATTTCCCATCCACAACAAAAAAAAAAAAACTGAAGAAGAGCAAGAAATTGCACTTGAAGGCGCAGCCTTAGTATGGCTCGACTTCGTGCTTCTCACTCACCAGAGCAAAGGGAGGCAGCCCGTGAAATGGCTCGGTTGGCAATGCGAAATCGTCGAGCAAACCTCAGAGATCAAGCGCTAGATAATTTACGAAACACAAGAAGAAATTCATCAAATACTGATTTGAATCGGGCAGCGTTTCAATACGCATATAATATAGCGCAATGGCGTTCGCATTGGGCCAATGGATGTTGTTTGCGAGTATTGTAGCACATTAAAGATTTCCGGAGAATCGCCAGGATTGTGCTCCCAAATAAATCCCACATAAAATCTTTGAATAATAATATTCATTTATTTAAAACTATCCTAATTTAAAAAGTAGTCATGTGATATTGCCTTTAAGGCGGAACGAAGTTCGCCGGGTCAGCTAGTACAAATATAAATGTGAACAAGGTTCTGTATACAGCCAGCATTGCGGCTCATTAAGTAGTAGGCGTAATTTCTATCACATTACTAAATCAAATCATAGATTTCAATAATTTGGAACTTGGCAACTGGGTTGTTAAGTTGTGAAGGTGAGATAGGCAGTCAGTCCATCTAAAATTCTACTACTTATCTGGGTTCCGACCGATTAGACCGTTTACCGGTTAGACTGGGAGCCGACCCCAACAAATACAGTTGGGAAAAGTCACTGGTGATGTACTGAGACGTACTTAAACTCATGAATTTCGTTCAACATTGGATGTAGGTACCGGTCAATGGACACTTCATCCAAAGTTTATATATTTATTGTTTATTTGTAATTGGTGCAGTTTTGCAATTTTGTAACATTCCAGGAGGCTGTTATGAATGTTTTATAGATAGATACCAGTACCGGAGTACCCTAATTACGTAACACACTATTACTATCGGTTGGAATCATTTAATCCTAATCTAATCCATTACACCATGTGTTTAAAAATGTGTCTGCTCAAGAACCTAAATAACGCAATGAATCTTATTGAACTGTCAAAATCAAACCCATTGCATGCTACTGATAGTGAGTTACATAATTACCCTACTGGTTGATAATTGATGCAGATTTGTTTTAATTTAGTTTACCAGTTTAACATAATAAACCACTTTCAAAAACAGAATCTATTGCCCCTTGCGGTACGCATTGTCACACGACCGTGTCGATGTGTTTGTGGGTGTCGACAACATGCGGATTGGAGTCTCACCAGATTCTCGATTTCAGAAAAAAAAAACTCTAATTAATTTATCATTCAACCCTATCGAGTATTAGTATCATATTAATTGTCTGCTTGAATTTGACGAGGACGGCAAACGTCAGCTTATATAACCGCTCGATTGCTTGCAAAAATGAAAAAGGTGCCGAACTTTGCTCGGCGCACTTCGTCGCATAATGCGCTGTGACATGTCATAACAAAAACTTAATTTACTACCGACTGGATAGGTTTTATGATAAAAAAAAATACCTGTATTAGGTAGCCAATGAGTTATACAATAAATATTAGTCAATTCTTTCTCGAGTTTTAATATAATTATATTAAATAACTAGAAAATTTGAGAACAAGCATATTGTCTACTTCTAGTAAAAAAATACGGTTTTATAGCGAAATAAGATCGACAAGTGTACTTTTTTTTTTTAATTTTCATAAAGTATTATAGTTACTTTGTCGTTTTAATCAAAAATAAATCCAGAAAGGACTTAATAATTTGGTAAAAAAAAATGTGAAACCGAGCAATAACTTTGCGGGCTGCGTAATTCACTGTCAAATTGCAATATGTAATCAAAGTAAATTTTATACCATAACCATAAGTCATAGGACAAAAATATTAGTATGTTCTTGTAGGTTGATTACCGATCTTTAATTTTGTATAAAAATATATACACAAATACGTAGATTTTTAATCATAATCTTTAAATAAAGAGAGCTGGTGCGCAAATTTGGGAAAAATTACATATCATATTTAGGTGAAGATTACAGAAGACTTTAATATTAACTTTATTTGGATAAAGGTATAAATAGAATCAGTATATCATGTAGTTTCTAAAAATATACGACACTATTATTAAATAATAATATTATAATTACTACGAAACAAATTACTTATGCAAACTGAGTTCCTACCAATGCACATTTTTGCTAGCGAACCATTTGAAATGCAAAAAAAAAGCAAGATGGCCGCCTATCACATCTGGCGGTAGCGCTAGGGTTGCGTCGTACTAATTTTACTGTCGGGTTATTTAATAAAATACCTTTTTATATTTAGTTTATTTTGTACATAAATTATGAGTACCTACATAATGTTTGTAAAAAAAATAAACTAAAGTAAACATGATACATATATTTATATAACATTGTTTTTATAAAATATAATACAAATACATAAATAAGTTTGCAATGCGATAGGATCCAGGTTTTCCGTTTCTGGTCTCATCGCTTGCCCTCTTCCTTTCCCCCTTCCTCGTCTTTTACTTCCTTTTCCCCTACCTCCCCTTTTACTTCCATTTCTCCCTCTTCCACTTTCTCCCCGTTGCCCTCTTCGTCTACTAGCGCAATAGCGCCACCACCACTTATAGAACCAACACACACCAATAAACTACATTATACAATATGTTAAGAAAACCCTGTCCGACCCGTGAAGGTATTGTTAGGTATCGATAACTGATTCTACTAATGCCTGCAAAACCTGGCTAAACTTAAAAAAAAATACCCCCTAAAAAATAAATAACTTAAATAAAATAAATAGGTAATTTCATGGCAACACAGGCACAGGTCATGACCGCAGTTGACCTCATGCTTGTAGGTATAGGTAGCTTGTTCACGTTTATCGACTCTCGAAAGAAACAATGATACTTAGGCAGCTCGAGAAAAGAATTTTTTTTAAGTAGGAAGGTCGTCTTGACTCTCCAAATGTATCATTTCATTGCATGAGCACAATTGCTGTGGCGGAGATGTTCCATATTTCGTCGCACGAGATTAGCACGGACATGCACACAAATAAAAATCAAGTGGTGTCAAATCCGCGCTGGCCACAGTTGGCCCCTACCAATCCACTGCTCGCCGAACTGATAATGGACAATAATGATAATGTACTCACGTACAGGTCGGCAAAAATATCGTGAGGCACCGTCATGCTGGAACTCTCGTGCATTGACCGATAAGTACCCACTTCCAAATCGTCTAACACCTGATCACAACACAGCTAATTACAGTTACTACCTCCATCAGCATGTTACATTACTCTACGTTAGAAAACGACATGATCACACAATACACGAATAGTGTACACCAGCAATGTTTATGCGCAACTAATAATTTAAAGTAAAAATTATTTTTATTTTATAAGAATAGGTACCTACGCCGGCACGCTTTGGTAGAGATGTGTATAAGCCCCGCACGATGATATTGCGATCGGCGGCCATCTTGGTGACGTAGTCGACCTCGCACCGTCAGTACCGTTCGCAAGTTCAGTCCGCGCTTACCCACTTACGCACATCGAATATTTTTGTTAGTTTTTTGTTTTTGTTATCCTGTTTTATTGTTGTTCTTGAGTTTTGTTGTTTAGTTTTGTTAGCTGTTAGGTACTCGTTAAAATGAGTAAGAAATTAATTCACAATCGTGCTCGTGAAATTATAATTAAAGTGGACAATTATTTTGTTAAAGAAAAAGAGGACTGTAAGTTAGTTCTTGAAAGTATAAACCGTGCTTTAAAAAGTACTTCGGACACTACTGAGGACATTTTAATACCGAAGCAACAGCTAAACCACAGTCACTGAGCGTGTGGCATGTGCCACAGGCGTTGCAAAAAATACTGTGACTAAATTGCGACGAGAGCATGAGTCGGCAACAGCCAGTGGCAGCAAAATGAGAACTCCTACTAAAGGAAAAAGACAAAAGAAGGAATATTTCGACGGGTTTTCCTTAACAGCTTTAAGAAATATTATACATTCAATGTATACGGTGAGGAGAGAAATACCCACAATGCGCAAAATCTTGGCGGCTTCAAAATTAGACCTTAATTATACCAATAGTGAAACTACATTAAGCAAAATAATTAAATGTGATTTAGGCTACCAATTTAAACGATGCTACCAAAAAAGACTGGCTCTAATTGAAAGACCCCAAATTCAAGCGTGGAGGGCTAAATATTTACGACGTATGAAAGAAAATGACTCGCTTGCTAATAACAAAAGACCCGTTATTTATCTCGACGAAACGTGGATACACGCACACTACACGGTAAAAAAATGTTGGCAAACAGCAACCGATATCGGAGTGAGACGGAACGACAGCCCCGGCCGCCGATGGATAATAGTTCACGCGGGAAGTGAAAGCGGTTTTGTTGACAATGCCCTTTTAATGTTTAAAGCAGACACCAAAACGGGGGATTACCATGATCAAATGAATGCTGAGAATTTCACCAAGTGGCTTACAGAAAAATTAGTACCCAACATACCACGCAACTCCATAATTGTGATGGACAACGCCCCTTATCACAGTAGGGAAGAGAATAGGCCACCAAGTATGAACAATAAAAAACAGTTGATGGTTGAGTGGCTACAAGCTCACAACATCGACTTTCCCAACGACAGTACAAAACCTGAACTGTATTTATTAATTAAACGGCACAGACCGCCGAAAAATTTAAAATTGTCAATTTATTACCTGCCAATGGCCATGAGGTCGTTAGATTACCACCCTACAACTGCGACCTCAACCCCATTGAGTACATCTGGAACCTGGTAAAGATGAGGGTGTCAGAAAAAAATGTGGAGCAGTTGGAAAGTCGCATTGAAGCTCTGACATTGGAGGCGTTGGCGTCAATAACTCCAGATGACTGGCGAAAGGAAGTCAATCATGTTAAACGGCTTGAAGAGGAATATTGGAAAAAAGATCGAATAACTGACGAGTTATTTATCATAAATACGGCAGACGACAGTGAATCGGAAACGACAGTTACGGAAAGCAGTTCTGATTCGGAAGACTGTATGAGTGGAATTGAATAAATAGGGTAAGATTATATTGAATTATATATAAAAAAAATTTACATACTATCCTGGTGTTATTTGGTACTCTGGTTTAATTCCCGCTCACAAATTAACAGAAATGTAGTTAGCAAAAGTTAATAAACATGTAAGAAAGATATACGAATAAGTATATTTTTCTTACGTCTACAAGAATTATTTCCTTGAAATTTTTAATAATGAAAGTATATTTGTCAGAATATGGATGAGTAGGTATGTGTATGTATAATAAAATTATAAAATACAAATAAATCCTTAACCCGGAAGAATGTTAAATGCAAAATTAATAAACTATAATTTTGCATTTAACATTCTTTTGCTAGCTGTCCTTTCGTGTGACAGATGACGTCACAAAGCTGTTATTGTGACAAGGTTCCATCGCAATATCATCGTGCGGGGCTTATAAGTAATCAAAATATTGTTTTTTTTATCGATTGATACTCGTCTATTTTTTGGTATCGATTTAGTATTGTAGTTTCTCATTCTTATTCTCGATTCAACATCGCATGGAATTGTTTAGAACTTTTACAAAACTCAAATTAGCGAGGTACACTGCTGTAAATGAAAATCATGCCAGTTTTAATTTCAGTTTCTGTCTCAATATCGATGATATTGACCGATAAAATATTTGTAAAACTTTACTAAAATTGTGTTTCATAAGTCTTTCTCGTTTCTGTTTACTAATACTTGTGTTATAATAATGTTATTAGTAATTGATCGATAAACAAACAAAAGTACTTTTACCATTGGGTAATCTGTGTTTTTACAACAAATCCTTCAACCAGATATAAGTTTCGATTAATAGCGATAAAAAACGTTATTACGCAAAAAATAGTACATCCCTAGTTTCACCTACTTTTTTCCTTTGCGGACACCGACAAACGCGCCGCGCGCCGGCATCACAAACGAGACCGCCAAATATTGAACATAAATTTATACATTTAATATCCAACAATAAATCAAACGATGATACCGCCGAAAATGGTGTTGTCACATTTTAAAAATTTACCTAATTTTGGGGAAGTTCGCGGGAAAAAAAGATAATTTCAAAATTCAATAATATTGTTACTATGATGATTATGTAAAATTTCATATTTTATTTGGCCATGTGTTTACCTAACCTTTATTATCCTTACGGGTCGGACAGCGTTTTCTTAACATATCCATACTAATATTATAAATGCGAAAGTAACTCTGTCTGTCTGTCTGTCTGTTACGCTTTCCCGCTTAAACCTCTCAACCGATTTTGATGAAATTTGGCACAGACAATCTTTAGACCCTGAGAAAAAACATAGGCTACTTTTGATCCCGGAAAAATTAGATGTTCCCGAGGGAAATCTAAAAAGCGCGATATAACCGAACTCCACGCGGGCGAAGCCGCGGGCGGAAAGCTAGTTGTATAATAAAATGTACCATGTAATTATTAATTAATTAATGAATCAAATAATAAGTATTGCCCAAAAATCCTTCTAATAAAAAAATACAATATATAATAACATAATGCATGTTTTGTAGTAATGATAATTAATAATTATCAAGTATTAAATTATCAATCAAACTGAAAAACCACTCAAATCCATACATTTCATTTCAACCAAAAAAATATGCGTGAAAGACACCGCGTGCGTCAACCCTGACACTAAAACTTCCTTTGCTTCTTGGAAACGATTGTAGCCAGTGCAAGAATTCGTTACTACGTACGTACTTGACGCCAAAATTTACGCAATCCTGTTGTTTTACAAGATATTTTAATGATATTATAGTATTTATGATTAAAGTTGAGTCTTACCTTTACTATTTTATTCATAATTCTCCGGAGTTTTAAGTAATTTCACTATAAATTATCACTTTAAAGTATTGTAAACAAACAACAAAAAAGGCAAGTTCGATTCTTTGGATTTTATCACATTTCACATGAAGTATGTATAAATAAAAGTTTAAAATATCAGAGAATATATCTTCTACAATAATTTGGTACCTTAAATTAAATAATAAACAATAAATTTGGATACTTGTGGCATTTTTGATTGGAGCACTCACTAACTTTGATGACAGAAAGTTACAAAATGGTGACTTCAACTTCACTTCAAAATATTAAATAAAATTTAGTCTATGGATGTTGTGAATTTGCGCTCATTCGGCACATGTGTTACTAGTCTACGATTTTAAGAGGTTTCGAAAGGTCTCTAACGTAATATTATTAGAGTTTTAAGTTGTTTAACAAAAATAAAGACACTGCAGCAATTGTTTCCACGAGCAAGGTTCGGATTTTTTGTTTGGAAACGATCGTTCCCAGAAGCAACCGAGCGGATAAAACGTTATTTTTTTCTTTATACGAAACCTGAATATAATGGCAGTGTGGTTACCGAGCGTACGACACAGTTCACAGCGGATCATAGTGTCCTACGCCATCGCCGCGCCACACTACTGTAGGCGCGAACAGAAGAGCAGCGCGTTGACCATATTTTTGTGGGGACAACCAGGTTACATAACAAGCTCATAACTTTTTGATTTTTCATGATAGCATTTTGAAATTTCGTACATATATTCTTTACATAAAAATACGCCACACGTGTTTCGGGTTTCGCATGTACAAAATAACGCTGTATAATTTATTGTACACTAGAAAATATATTTAAATTTTAAACCATACAATGGGCAGTATTATCACTTTCTGCGATTCCTTATAGAGTAAGCAAGTCACGACATAATTTAAATCAACAAGTCACGCTTCTTAAAATAACAGTCAGAAGTCAGAACGTTCAAAAACTCAATTCCTTTATCTCTCTATCCGTTTACAAAGCGACAGAATTCAGAGGAAAACAAACAAAACGTCGTAAAAGTCAAATGAAGTCTTCCTCAATTAAGTTAATTGCGTTTTGTCGACAATCGCCAAACGTCCTGATTGTGAATGTTCTTTTTATTGCTCTATGAATTGTAATTAGGAATTAGTAGGACGCTGACCTTAGGGCGAAATGTGGTAAGCTCGGTTAGATTACGTCACTGAAAGTCGAAAGGTCAGCTTCTGCCGTTGCAAAATCGATACAAAAAAGTTCAATATCTAGTCACAATGTCACCTCGGCGACAAAATGACACACCACACCAACGCTAATAAACCAGCGCTACAAATCCAGACTACACACCGTCCACGTGTTACGTTACGTTGACATCATGTCAGGTTCACCATTGTGGAGGTACGAGGAACAGAGTGTAAAGTTTGCTCATCCTCTATAGATAAGGGAGGATCCTCCGACCAGACGGGTGTTATGTCGGACGGGTTTTTTGCCCCAACGGTTTATGTTATGAAACTGTATGTATGCTGATTGTACGGTAAACTCTGCTTGCGAGATGTAGAATTCGTGTGACGTCAGTATGACGCGTTGGTTGTCTGTGGCGTTTTATAGCTACAAAACTTTACTTACTTGCTTTGAAACGTCAAAATCTAATCGCTACGTCATTGATTATCAAATGCCAAAATTTAGAGAAATTACCAGGGTCTCGTATTTTTAATAGACTGAAACTGAACTCGGAAAAATGTTCTTAAAATTACGATGAATGTCCCTCTGACTGTGAACGTTTTTATCACCATCATCACCATCAACCTTAATATCGTCCCACTCCTGGGCACAGGTCTCCTCTCAAACAGAGAAGGAAAAAAGCCCTTAATAAAAAAAACAAAGACGAACATTCAACAGACCATAACACAAAACACCGTATGCAAAGATGCTTATGCCAACGCTAAATCTTTTCTTCCCTTCTTCACCTAATTATGCAATAACCATACAAAACCTGAACCTCCTTTATACTCATTATGATACCATAAAGCGAGGTTTTAAACGAGTTTTCGGAGTAAACGTCCTCGAATTTTAAGGGGAGCCGACACCGCCTTGATAAATTACATTACGGTATGACAATTTGACTGAATGGGGCCGAGACAATGGCGACTGAGTTGTAATATTAAATGAATGGGTGACCCGTTTTCTTTTGTGGTTTTTGCGTTCAGTATGTTGGCCTGTATGTTATTTACTTTGAGGATTTCCGAAAATAAGGCTTCAGCTGCTTGGGAAGGTATTAATAAGTTTATTAAACTGTGCTCGTAGTACCGCAGGGTATACCTTGCGGTATATTCAGTAACTTATTATAACGTAACACATTCACGGAAAATATCGAAGTTTAGCCAAAATCAGCAGTTAGACTGGTAAAGCGGACCCCAGACTCCGAAGCTGAAAAAGCTGTGGATGCGACTGGGATTATCAAATCAAATCATTTATTTAAAATAAACCAGTTACAGGCACTTTTGAATTGTCAGAAGGTCAGTCAGTCAATAAGATGAAGCTAGTCGCCCATACCAAAGAGTACGTAAAAAAAGATAAAAAAGTTGTACCTACGGAGAAGAACGGGCAATTAACGCTGAGATGATGATGATGACCCTAAAAGTAGCAATGGTTTTCATTTTGACAGTTCAACCACATTCATTGCGGCATTTACGTTGCTGAACAAACACATTTTTCGAAAATATGGAGTAATGGATTAGCATTATACTTCAAAATTATTCCAATTGATGATAATGGAGTGTAACACTGAGAATGACGAATCTGTGTTTTATGCTACAGGATTACACAATAATTTATAATCAGATTTACACTACAGACTTCTTTATAAGACACACTTCAACCCAACCAAAAGGGTATTTTAATAATTCAAGTACCTATTTGAACAATAAGTCCGCATATTACTGGTCAAATTGAAATTAATAACATTTATTTAAAATCAACCAATTACAGGCAGTTCGCCGCCCGGTAAGGATCAGACTCGAGTCGACGGCGCGTCGTGTTTCACACGCGCCTCAAAGAGATGTCAGCACATCGTAACAAGGTCCACGAAGACCGATGCCCCCTGGGTCAGGGTTGCGGGTTGCTTAAAAAGGAAACTGTGGCCCTGGCGCACAGGCAAGTGAAGAAAGACGGGTGGGTTTTAGTCAGTAAAAGTCTGATGACTTCTCATTAGACTATCCCTGTATCGAGATGATTTCCCATCCAGAATAAAAAAAATGGAATTAATTATAAAATTGTTATAAAATATTTGATTATATCATTCAAAATCAAGTTCAAAAGACATTTATTCAAATAAGGCTGAGCATCAGCACTATTTCAACGTCATTATTACATAAGATAGTCCCCCCAAAACACTTCCTAGTGCTTTCGCTGGGAAGAAGAAGCATGGAAAAAAAACTGCCCAGCAGCACAGCTTATACAATAACTTTATACAACACTAAGCATGTCAAATAGTTATTAACAGTATTATTAGTTGTTAGTTGTGTTTAACAAAATACATAAAATTAAATTATTTACCGTATGCTAAATAGCCACGCCAAATTATCAGCAAAGTAAAAAAAATACCACTGTAAATGTAAGTAAGTAAAAACTTTATTACCTAAATAAAAGCCTCCAGGCATCACAGCTTACATATTTGTGCATTGTGAAAAATATACAATTATATGAACTCATATAATCATATAATACAACTATTGAATAGTTGTGTGTTGTGTGTTATGTTGAAATTATTAACGTGCAGCATTTTATACTCCAAAACATTATAAAAAACGGCTTTAAGTTGTAAAATAAACAAACGGTATGAAATCACGAGTTTTTGTTTTTTAAGTATTTTATTTTGTAACTAAATAAAAAAATAGAAACGGCACAATAAATTTGTTGCAAAATAAAAAATGCATTTTGAATATCAATAGCGCATATACAACAATTATTCTTACGTATATTCCATTTTTTAAATGTAATTACTAACTCAGCATGAATTTAATAACGAACTTATTTCAAACTCCATACCATTTCAACATTAAATCTGTTCCACATACTCCTTTGAACTCGATAAATCAACATTTCTAATACCTAACAGTGAGTCAATATTAATTATTATTATACAATAAGACTCACATTCAGCCAGACCTACATACAGATACTCGTAAGCAAGGAAATTCTACCCAAACTCGTGAGTTAACTCTGTGTGGTGACTCATTCTCTGTGAATTGAATTTCTACATAAAACCTTATTATTGATTCTCATTTCTATTTATTTTTACTTGTTTGTGAGCGTTGACATGAATTTTGAGAAAAAAAATACATATTAACATTATGATAGACCTATTAATGAATAACCGCATTGAGGCAATGTATGGCAATGAATTCCGTTGAATCGCAAACCTTTGACTTGAATCGAGTCTTTCTAACTTGACCGCTTTATTTGAAGACTGAGTTTTGAGCATTGAAATTGAAGGTAGACGAAAAATTTTAAAGTGTAAGGTTTGCTCCATATAAAACCCATACACACACACATGCACATTGCCCGTAGGACCGGTGCCCGATGTGGGGGTTCTCGAGTGGCGACCACGCACTGGAAGTCGCAGCGTGGGTAGGCCCCCGACAAAGTGAACCGACGATCTAGTGAAGGTCGCGGGAAAACGCTAGATGCGGAAGGCGCAGGACCGGTCGTCGTAGAGATCCTGGGTGAGGCCTATGTCCAGCAGTGGACGTCTTTCGGCTGAAATGATGATGATGACACACACGCGATATGTAATACTGTAATATTTCTGTTAGACAGCCCAATACACAGATTCTACTGAAACAAAATGTTTGTAACTATGTAGTACAGTCATGACCATCCGATGTCGGGGTAGAGGTAAATGCCGACCTGGGTAGGCGAGGTGCGCTCAATGACACGAGAATATATATATTTTTTTTAATTTCCAAAATAATATATTAATTATAATTATTGTCGTTGTGTATTATTAAGTCGTGGTGGCCTAGTGGTTAAAACATCAGCCTCTCAAGTATGAGTACGCGGGTTCGATCCCAGGTCAGGCAAGTACCAATGTAGCTTTTCTAAAGTTATATGTACTTTCTAAGTATATCTTGGACACCTATGACTGAAGGTGAAGGAAAACATCTTGAGGAAACCTGGACTTTAAAGCAAGCGTAGTGATTACGCTCAATCCTTCTCTGTATGAGAGGAGACCTGTGCCCAGCAGTGGGACGATAAAAAAGGTTGATGATGATGATGATGATAATGATAATATCAGGACAGTATCCAACTTGGTATAGTTCCTCACTTATTAGAACAATCAAAGGAAAATATAAATACTTTAGAAAATTCAAAACCTACGGTAACAAATCTGATGAATCAACATTTAAGCTTCTTCGTGAAAGAGTAAAAGATATGGAATCTCAATGTTACCAAAGCTATATACATTTAACTGAATTATCGATTAAAAATAACCCAAAATATTTCTGGACTTTTGTAAAGAAACGTTATAGTTCGAATGCAATGCCAAGCACCCTGAACTATAACAATGATACTTTCAGAACTGGGGAATCCATTTGTCAAGCTTTTTCTGAATACTTCCACTCTACCTTTTTAAGTCCCACTGTTGGTCATCATCCTAACTCTTCTGTTCTTTTTACTGAATCTTCGAATCTATCATCAGACATCTCCGGAATTATTGTCAATACTGAAGAAATTGTCAACTTGCTACGATCATTAGACACATCTAAAGCGCCCGGTCCTGACAATATCTCATCCAAACTTCTTGTGCGGTGTGCGCCTTCGATAGCGCAACCTATCTCAATTCTATTTAAAAAGTCTTTATCGACTGGTATTGTTCCACAAGTATGGAAGTCCGCTTTCATAACGCCTGTTCATAAAAAAGGTTCAAAAACAGAGGTTGCAAACTATAGGCCTATATCTAAATTATGCATTGTAGCAAAGGTTTTTCAAAGAATCATTTATAATCAGATTTATATTGCCTTGAAAAATTCATTCAGCTCTTTTCAACATGGTTTTTTGAAAGGTAGGTCCACTGTCACGAACCTGAAACTCCTAAATGATTTTATTACTACCGCCATGGATAACGGTGTGCAGGTCGATGTCGTTTATACAGACTATAGTAAGGCCTTTGACCGTATTGATCATAGTATCCTAATTTCAAAGTTAAATAGTATGGGAATACGCGGAGATCTACTCAGATAGTTTTCATCTTACCTTGTGAATAGGTCTCAAGCAGTGGCAGTCAATAATTACATTTCAAGCTGGGTTCCTGTTCCTAGTGGTGTGCCGCAGGGTTCATTACTTGGCCCTTTGCTTTTCATTATCTATATTAACGACATCGACTCTTGCTTGACCTCATCCAATCTACTCTGTTTCGCTGATGATATGAAGATCTATGCCACAATATCATCACAGATAGACGTAACAGTACTCCAAGATGACATACGTCGTCTTGAGAACTATTGTTAATGTAGTAATCTAGATCTCAATCCCGCAAAATGTTCGGTTATTACGTATTCTCGAAAGCGTTCCATTATCACTGCTTCATATACCCTAGGTAATCAAGTTCTACCCAGATTAGACTCCATCCGTGATCTGGGAGTTCACCACGACTCTAAGCTCAGCTTTGAATCGCACGTTGATGCAATAGTTAAGAAGGCATCCAGATCACTGGGTTTTATAATGAGGTTATCAAAGTGCTTCTCTCAAGCCAAAACTTTAAAAATTCTATACTGTACTTTTGTAAGAAGCCACTTGGAGTATGCATCTGAAATATGGAACCCATGTTATCACAAATATATTAACCGCATAGAAAATATTCAAAAAATATTTATAAAATACTTGTGTTACCATCAAAAGATACCATATCAGTCTGAAAATTACCTTAATCTTTGCAAAAAATTTCATATATTACCCCTAGTTAGTCGTCGCGAGATCTCTGACTGCGTTTGTTTGTTAAAAATTTTCAATAGTAGTATAAACTGTTCCGAAATCTTGTCAAAATTTTATTTTAATATCCCTATGAAGTCAAAAAGATTTAATCCGCCTTTGCGTGTGCCACTATCCTCAACGAATTATCGCCAGAATTCATATATAGTGCGTGCAAGCAGAAATTTAAACAACTTGTGTAAGCAGCATGACATAGATCCATTTTTGAGTAGTGTGTCTTTGGTTAGGAGGTGCTTAAGCCGTAACTTTTTCATTTAATTAATTATTAGTTTTTTGTTATACGCGTACCCACTTATCTAGTGTCCATAAGATGTTTTTAATAATCTATAATTTATAAGTGAGGACTTGTTATTGGCTGTCAGTCCAACTTACTGTTTCTTAACTGATTTGTTTAGCTGTAAGTCCTCCATGCTTAATAAATAAATAAATAATTATTGTCTTAAAATGAAGGTAAAAGTACTTATGTGAAAAATGAAAAAGCTTCGAACAGTCAATTCGATTAATTTTTTTCACAAAATCCGTAATGGGCTCATATGAAACGTCAGGAGCTATATGCAGTTTTATTAGGGCGTTTCTTAAAGAGGGAAGGCGGGCATTTTTTTTTTTTTTATTTTAAAATTACTTTGCGAAAGGGCAGTTTATTATAAGTATTACGTAATTAATGCAAGATTAATTGGCCAAGAAATCTGCTATTAGGTCTTTGTACTTATTTGAATCTAATGTATGTATCTTGGAGGGTCATGGTCGTTCCGGCACGGACCGAACGGTATCCGTTGAAGTGATGAGCCTCCTTGCCGTTGTGGTCAACACGCGCCTTAGAGAGATTTCAGTACAATGTGACGAGGTCCATTAGGACCAATATCTTCTAGGACAGAGGATTATTCAAAAGCGATATCATGGCGCCAGGCACAGGCAAATGGAATAACACAGATGAGTGTAGTCAGTAAAAGTCTGACATACCCTTCCGTTCCGCCCAGAGCGAGAGAAGTCATTTGATGATTCCACAAACAAAAAATATACATAATTATTGTCTTCTCTTTGTGTGTCCTTTAGCCTGCGTAAGAAATATGTATACTTAGTTCCTTCTTTATTTCTTTCAATTGGAAACATCTAAAATATTTAGCATCTTTAAACCACAATTAAAATTGTTTGTATTTTTCATGTGTTGAAAAATGCGAACAATTTTCTACCATTAATATTTTAACCATTCAACTAAACAGGATAAACTCTGTAAAACATAAAAATGATCATAAATGACAGGCATAAATATAAAGCTCAAGCATCGTGCTTATAAGTTGCTCGAGCAGCCTTAGTTGTTTAGAGCTCGTCGTTGCCCAGGCTGAGTCGAGCCATAAAAAGCCGAGAGCACCTAAGAGCCTCTTCACTGGCATATTGCGCTCTTTCTGCTTACAACAAAAAATGGAAACCTTCACTTATTACTATAGAGTTTCTATTCGAATATAATTTTCATTCTCTAGTTAAAAATTGTGTCGGTTAGCGGGCTAGGTATTAAGCTCTAGTTGCCCTAGTTTTGCAGAGGAAATCTCTAATGACCTTAAATTGTAAGAATAATGTATTCAATTCAGATATGTAGAAGAATTTAGAATATGACAAAAAACTGGAATAGCTGGTATTAGAGATCCCCCCCCCCCCCGTCCCTTGTTCAAATTTTTCTGTTGCTGTTTTCATATTTGTACATAAACGGATAAAAAGCTAAATTTATATCTATTTATTGAATATTCATTCATCCTTCATTACAGTCGTTTGACGGTCACTGCTGAAGTCAGGGCTTCACCTCTATAACCGGTTCTGTGGTTCCTACTACGGCCTTTAGTTTACCTTGTGGGAGGCCTCTTAGACAAAATCTTCCGATAAGCAGTTGGTATTAAAGAACTTTATAATTTTTGTTAAGTTGTAGTATTCTTAAGGTACGTATGTTTAACCCGTACCACGGTACGGGTACGGGAGGTTTATACACGTATAAACCTCTATGGAACCATGATTTTGTGATGATGGCGGGACTCTGCTGAATGCAAGAAGTACACGATTGAACGATATAGTGACCCCGGTTAGCTGATTCTCTTCAGCTAAAATGACGATAGTGACGATTTTAAATGCCAACCACATTTTTCTACCTTTATTTATGAATATTTATATATACTTTATTGTACACCAAAATACCGTCAACACTACAAAAAATACAATGGGCGGCTTTATTTCTAATGCTATCTCTTCCAGGCGACCTTTGATGAAGAATTAGAACTACTTAACATTTTATTTTGAGCTGTGTTGATCCAATGGTATTTACGTATCTAACGAAGTCATGAGTTTGGACTCCGGCGGCCATTTTACTATGTGCATTTAATTTTATTACAATCAGTGGCTCTTAAGGAAATATCTTTCTAGACGTGATAAGCAAGCGGCATGTCCTACAATCAAAAATTCGAAGACATCTGACACCCGTCAAGGATAGTAGTAGTAGGTATTAAGGCCTTCCTTGTCACGGTTAAGGGTTGTGTCGTTGTGTGTAATAGAAGAAATTTTATAGGCTCATTATGCTTTCATTTTATTCAGCGAAACAATCTATTCAGCATAAATTCCTACACTTATGAACACAGAAATACCTTAAAACAATATTGTATAAGTCTTTGAAAACCTAAAAGTACATAAGTTTCAGCCTAAAATTAAGATAAACTGGAGCTAATTTGATAGGCTTTGTCTTGAGGATCGTATTTTAAAGTAAAAACACAAACTGGAACAACCAGTTTTATTTTGTTTATGTTTGAGGGAAATCGAATTATGTATATTAGGATAGTCCATTGGCCTTCAAGATTTGAAGTTGAGTTTAACTACACGAGTACACTATGGTCTATCCAAAGCCTGGAGCACAGGCGAAGAGAAGCCAGCCTGTCGATGTTCTATAGGATGCATTTCGGGGAGTGTGCGAGGGAATTGCATGATTTAATTCCCCCATCTGCGTTCCATCATTGGACGACCCGTCGGACCACCTATTGTATCCCCCATTGTAAAATGTTCATTATTGTCGTTTTTTTTTTATAAATTCTAAACTTGTGCTTGACCGCAATCCCGCCTGATGGTAAGCAGTGATGCAATCATTGATGGTAAAGCGCGCTAGTTTATTAAGAGCCTATTCACTCTAGCCTTGAAAACACTTAAATTGTAGTTTGATGGAAACACCGCCGCTGGCAAATTGTTCCAGTCCGTCGATGTACGCGGTATAAAAGAGAAGGCGAAACGCTTCGTCCGGATCGTAGTGGTGTTAACAACAGAAGGGTGGAAACTCGCCGTACGAGTAACGGAGATGAGGGAATTAAATCTATACCATTCCAAACACGTTAACTGCCCAGAACAACCGCTGAAGTAGTTCTGGTATATGCACCGCGATTACTCTCTGGTGCATACACCAGAAAGTAATCGCTTATTACAGTCGTGCGCTTGTTGCACACAAATTGGTGTTTAGCTGGCTCTACTTGTTAATCCCCCGCTTAGAATTAAGTACCCTAATCAGTAATAATTCTTTGTCTTATTCTAAAGTCACACGACAACACTTAAATTTGGTATTATCCACACACACTGCTTAATTCAACATCACCACCTTCTTTTTATCGTCCCACTGCTGGGCACAGGCTCAATGCGGGTTGGCGATTTCATACTTAAAGTTCAGGTTTCCTCAAGATATTTTCCTTAACCTTTTAATCAGTCATTGGTGTCCAACAAAGACCTAGAAAGTAGATATAACTTAGAAAAGTTATAATGGTACTTGCCTGACCTGGAATCGAAGCAGCACACTCATACTTGAGAGGCTGGTGTTTTAACCACAAGGCCACTACGACTCAGCTCAGTTCACCTACGACAGTACATCAAGCTACCTTTATTAGATTTTTAACTTTATCGCTTAAGCATTAAACCTCAAGGTTGATTGGGACATCACAGGATCACACTGCTCAATTACTAATACCTAATTACGTACTAACCAATTCAGCAAGCTTGAAACTAGAGCTTATACTACGGCTTATAAACACGGGTACATTCATCATCCTCAGTTGAATTATGGTAATACGCAAATGACAAATGGGTATCCAATACTAAGCCGCGTGAAGGCCGCATGTTTGTCAAACGCTTCCGTCAGTCCAAAATGGAAGTCTGAATGTCAGTTCTATTAGAACAGTGTGTTTGTTTTCGATTTGCCATTTTCTATGAAGAATCAAGCCTATGATTGAACCCATTAGGAGGTAAATTCTCAAGAATCCTATATATATCTTTAGTGAAATGGAAAAATTAATATAAAAATTAAGTGCTCTATTTCACTATATAAGGTATTTTTAGAAAAAAAAACATTTGTAGCTGGTAATGAAGTCATAGATATTCTGCCAAAAAAAATCATTATATCGAAAAAATTGCTTTTTTTTAATAATTATAAACTAGTGCTTGAGTGCAATCCCGCCTGATGGTAAGCAGTGATGCAATCGTTGATGGTAAAGCGTAATAGTTTATTAAGCCTATTCACTTAAAAAACTTAGGAATAGGAAGGATGACGGCAGTTGAGCGAGGTGATGCAATGTTAAACCCAAACCAACACGACCAAACGATGCTGCGCTAGAGGGAGATTGATCTGGAGACTCTCCACGACCAAACTCCCGACACAACAACATTTGGCACATCGTACCCGCCACACATCGCAACACAACTGCTCAGACCCGTCCTCCGTACGGCTTCACCAGACATCATGCCGGAACACGACGAATCGCTTGGCGGCAAGACTTTGTCTGGTGGGTGGTAACTTCTGCTGGCAGTCGATGTTATAGCCTACCACCGAGGAGAGTGCTTTTCTATATCGGAGATGTTTTTTATAAAGAAATCTCGCGTTCGCTAACATCCAACCTATCCGGAACAGCTATCTTAGAGCAACAAAAATATTTGTTCCATAGGAAAATTTTACTCGTACATAATGCAAACCTGTTGGGAAATTCAATCCATCAGCCAGTGCCATTGAAACTGAAACTTTTTAAAGCATTCTTATGCTCTGTCGTTTACCAAATGACAGTCGTGCGTCTCAAGAACTAAAATTGACATACTGTTGCAAATGATCGTCGTGTTGTTTCGGTAGGTCTCTGGTGTACATAATCAGCCTCTAATGTTTCCCCTCCTGGGACACAGGCTTCGGGGCGAGGGTGTGTGCTGTCTACCTTCATCGACTTCATCTAAGACTTACATCTCAGACTGACTAGCTTCATCTTACTGACTGACTGACCTTCTGACAAAGTGTTAGAAAAGTGTGTAAGAAAAGTGTCTGTACTGGGTTATTTAAAATAAATGCTTTGATTTGATTTACCACGTGGGCCTAGTTATCATCATCATGAACCTTTTTTAATCGTCCCACTGCTGAGCACAGGTCTTCTCTCATACAGAGAAGGATTGAGCGTAATCACCACGCTTGCTCAATGCGGGTTGGCGATTTTAGATTTAAAGTCCAGGTTTCCTCCAGATGTTTTCCTTCAACTTGTAATCAGTCATTGGTGTCCAAAATATACTTAGGAAGTAGGTCTTCTTAACTTAGAAAAGTTACATTGGTACTTGCCTGACCTGGAATCGCACCCGCAAACTCATATTTGAGAGGCTGGTGTTTTAACCACTAGGCCACCATTACTTCTTGATTCGGGCCTGGTGCGTGTTGGTAAATGTCACAGTTATATCTTCAAAGTTTTGCCTGTAGAACAATTCCTCACGATATTTTCCTTTGCCGTTTTAAGAGCAGTGGTGATGAAATAATTTAGACAAAGTAAAGAGCCTGGCGGGATTCGAATCTCCATCCATAATGTGTAAGTCCCGGCCGATACCTTTAGGCCACCGCTGCTTCATCTGTCATGTCTCTGGTGATTTAGGTCTAAATTGTATAGTAATACTTAGTTCTTTACTTTGTGTTTATTACGTGATATTTACAATAAATGTAATACTTTACACAAAGTAAAGCGCGCCGGTCTTGATTCAAACATACCAATCCCCTCATAAGTCAGAGCTGTTACTGACCCACTATTGCCCCCGACTAAACAATACACAAGAATAAATAAGTAATCTATATTACGTTTCAATATCACCGCAAGAAAAATCCTTGGAAGACAACACAAACAAATAAAAGCACGTAATAACCATACTCCGTAAAGCCGAAGGCACGACACAGCCAAAAACAATGTAAGCCGTTGTCTTACACTGCATATTGCACTCGCCTAGGATTATACTGCGGGAACACTACCGGGATTTGAGACAAATTCGTTTCGTCATAACTGTGGTCCTTCGAAAAGTATGATAATATGCTTCACTGGGTAATCAAGCAATTTGAATTTTCTGGGGTTATCAAGCATATTATTTAAGAAGAATTAAGAAATAATTAAGAATTTAAGCTCCTAGATTTAGTAACACCACTGGTCTTCCCTTATTAGTGAAGAGCACCTTATTAGAAAAAAAAAATACAAAGCGGTTCACTTAACTGGAATTCAATAATTCTGTCAGACTGTATGTCAGAACAGAAACTGCCATGATCAGACTATAGTAATTTAAGAGTACACTATAATATACATTGGTAGTGTCTTTGATTGCTCTTGTCCCGCTCTAGTTAGCGAAATGCAGGTATTGTACTTCTACCTTCCCTTTAAAAGAAGGCTTCATATTGTGTTTATATGTATTTTTGTAATAGTCAAATTATTCATTTCCTGGCAGCAATCTACTTATACACACACCAGAGAACACAAGACTATTTGATGTAGGTTACTTCGAAATATTTTCTTGGCATATCTCCCTTCCTTCTTTGATGTGTGACCCCCTCTTAATCCTTCGCTGTCTAGACATTTTATCAAATTGTAAGGAATATTGTTTTCAGGGATTGTCGATATTGTTCTTTTTGCGAATATTCTTGTCTCTTTACATACTTCGATTGCTAAAGGATTTTCTCTATAAGATTGACGACATTTACATTTTGTATATTGGTTTCAATTTATATATGTCTGTACATACGTCAATCAAGACTGTTTCCACAAATGTGAAGACAACTTTGATTGACGTATGATACTCTTGTGTTCCTTCCTACTCCCTTAGTATTGTCGAAAACATAAGCAACGATTTTGTGCCGCGTACTGCGCAATATACACGACTCTTAGCCGTTGGTTAAAAAGATTGCTAAGCTCAGTGTGTATAAAATACACAATCTGCAGTATACATGTAAAATGATGTAAAGAAGTACCACTCAGTATGTTTTAGCACCCACTTACATACTTTTATGAAACGTCAAGCACAAATTAATATTCTTGCCACTGCTTCTACTACTGCTGCTACTTCTCGTCATTCAGTGTATGACTGCTTTCCTTCAGAAAGAATTGTTTAATTTACATAGATGTTAAGAAATATTGAAAGCGTATGTTGAGATCTCCTCTTTCACTGTTTTTGCTTTTAAATTTACTATTTATATGTATAATATACATTATGACATTAAATATATTTGGCCTATTATGTCAAAGAGTATTCCTTGCCAAGCTACCGAACTCATAAGGATGCTATTTTGCCAAGTTGACATTCCTGCACCTGTGTTCCACTACCTGAATACCTAGGTATTTAAATGAAATATATAATAAATAAATATTCTACCTTTCATACCAGCTAGATCTAACTAAACGAATTCGAAATAAACTCGCAAAAAATTTACGACAATTTCACAACTCCCATTTAAATCATTACCCAATAAATAAAACGGTATTGTTTCCGCCAGAAGTAAGCCTCACATAACGGCTTATTTCGCGTAAAGGGACACATAAATTGCCGCCTTAAAAATATTTCTGCGTACTGTAAAAGAAATGTACAAAAACTTTTAAGTACAGACCGCTGCATTTCGTGAGAGATGGTGAGCTATATAGAGTGGTTGTAACCGGTATATTTTCTACTTCAATGTTATTTATACTGAGGTGTTAAATCCCAAAACCCATTTATGCTCAGCTTTTTTGTTTTTATTGTGGGAACGCGGGCGAGGTTTAGGATTTTAAAAGATCTTTGGGTGTTTGAATTGGTAATTGTTTACTGTATTATTTTATCCGTTAAAATTCTCATTAGATGGATAAAATTTACTATTTTTCAGGCACCACAAATTCACGATACCATATTTGTTTCACTATGTTGAGGTTGGTTTTCAGTTTATATGCAGTCTATATTCATTTTGACCCTTGATCGAGACTCAGAAGTCAAAGAGTGTTGGAGTGTAGGTATAATATGCTCATCATTGAAGATTTCGATAAATCTACCAGAGTGAGATAAGAGTGAAGTGGATTGGACTGGGTAACTGTACTGGTATGCAATAAGACTGATGAAGAATCTGGATTGATACCGACTTAGGCGTAAGACACGCTGGTGTGAGAATTTGAACTTATTCCTCATCTATTGGTTTCAGAAAGCGTCTATTGATGGAGAAAATTTATAGAGTATAACCGTAGCTTTTGCGAACCAATGAAAAAGTATTAGTTTAAACTGAAAAAAAAACAATACTCAAACTAAATTGATTGGAAAGGTTGCATGGGGCGTACTCTTTGTATAAGATTTCTATAAATAAAGAATTATTAATATAAAATAGACTAACTTGTTATCACACAAACTTTCAGCTACCCCAACTTACCAGCTCTATATAAAATTGCAATATCGAGTGCCAACACACATCTGCGTCAAAGATTTCAATTGTAACAACGTTAGTACCCACTCTTCTCTTCATCTCAGCGTTAACCCCATTCGCATCCGAAGCTTTTTCAGCTTTGGAATCTGGGGTCCGCTTTACCAGTCTAACTGCTGATTTTGGCTAAACTTCAATATTTTCTGTGATGCGACTGCCGTCTGTACTCACACATTTGCGTCAAAAATTTCAACTATAACAACGTTAATCCACACTGTTGTGCATAATGTTCTCGTCCAAATGATATACAGACTTGTAGCACAGTAAAAAAATCATACAGTAGGTCGACGCCTTTGATCTCGTGTAAAATGCCGACATCGTCTAGACAGTAAGGCATCGGCCAGGGTTGTCACAAATAAACAATATTTATGAAATTATTTATTTATTGCATATCAACATCGATAGCTGTATTATATTTAATTAATTTGCTATTTTTACTAAGTGAACAACTCGAGACAGATTTAAGTTATTTAGATGGCATTTTCGTAACCAGCGCCCCAATCGACCTCCCACGGAATCCCCTCCCTCGAAATTAACACCCATATCATATTAATATACATTTAAATTGGCGCCCGCCACCTTGGATATGAGAAAGGATATCTTTTTCGTAACAAGCACCACAATTATATTTATTTAAATTGACACCCATATTAAATTATAAAAAATGACGTCCGCCATTTTGGATGTCAAAAACGGTGGCTTCTCCGTTACAAGCACCCCAATTATACTCAAAATTGACACTCATATCAAATTATAAAACAAACAAATTAAAAAAACAAACACGTGTTAGCCGTTAATGGTAGATACCGAGCTACGAACATCGTTTTGTTCGCAGATCGGGTGCAGCTTACCCGCGCCTCGGCCCTCACACCCCGCACGATTGCTCTGTCTAGACGTCTTCGTCGGACGACTGTACGATTTTTAGACTGTGCTTGTAGGCTGTCAGGTTAAATAGAATAATGTCATTGTTTGAACTTTACTACGATAAGAAGGTCAAGTGGTGATTGCTTTCAACTAAATTAAGCTTTTCGTTATATATTTTTAGTATATTATACGTAGTAGAACTATAGTATCTACCATATGCCAGCTAGTCATGCCGAGTAAAAAAATTAAAAATGTCAATAAAACTTATTGAAAATACATTTTTGATTGCTTCATCCTTATTAAATTTATTTGACTATGGTTTTTCACTTGCCTTTGCTTTACACTATATAAGTTTATATCACAGTTATATAGTGTTCAAAATCATCATCATCATCATCTCAGCGTTAATCCCAATCGCATCCGAAGCTGTTTCAGCTTTAGAGTCTTTGTTCCGCTTTACCAGTCTAACTGCTGATTTTGGCTTTTTTATTCTACTACCGTCTAACTTCCACAACCTGAAGGTGATATCGAAGCATTGCAGCTACACTAATTGTTGAACTTTTGTGGGCTCCAACAACTAGTAACGACTGCCATTAGATGTTCGGATGGCAACCGAGACCAACGGCTTAACATGTTTTCGAGGCACGATCAGACCAGTGTAAATATTCATATTCATGCATACAAATATTTGCACTGCGCGGGGATCGAACCCGCGCCTCCTTGCGCAGCGGGTGCGTTCGGTACCGCTATGCCACGAGGACTGTCGAATGTTTGAATTACACAAAGCATTACGTTGTAATACCATCGGCAAACACTTCTCTCAACGTCAGCAAAAGCCTGAGCAAATACCAAATACTTCATAAAAATATAACAAGATTATGGCTTATAAATAAACATAAGTCAATCAGGATTTACAAGACGGAAGGTAATATTTACGAGGCCATTCCATTAACACAAATGGTTCCATCAAATAAGAAAATAATCCTAATACTGTGGATGAAATCCTTATATTGCAGTACAGGGAAAACATACACAATGTGTTAGTATGTTGATTGTCTTCCGACATCAGGAATTCTCTAAATTATACTGGATGGCAATAGTCACCTTTATTCGTCAAGAGATGAACCTACCCTTTTTTTCAACTTTCCCCACGACTCTCTTAACCGCTTCGCGAAAAAATCTAATTCGTATACCTACAACAGTGAATAATCAATTTCAAAGCACGTGTGTTTTTTGGTATATTATTAATATGCATATTTGAATGTGTAGACGCCAGGAAGTCAAGCTACCCGAAATTGTCATATATTCCCAATCAACCTTGAGCTTTAATGCTTAAGCGATAAAATTGAGAATCTAATAAAGGTAGCTTGATGTGCTGTCGTGAGTGAGCTGAGCTGAGTCGTGGTGGCCTAGTGGTTAAAACACCATCTCTCAAATATGAGTGTGCGAGTTCGATTCCAGGTCAGGCAAGCACCAATGTAACTTTTCTAAAGTTATATGTACTTTCTAAGTATATCTTGGACAGCAATGACTGATTACAAGGTGAAGGAAAACACCTTTAGGAAACCACCAACCGGCTTTCATCAAGCTTGGTGATTATGCTCAATCCTTCACTATTTGAGAGAAGACCTGTGTCCAGCAGTGGGACTATGAAAAGGTTGATGATGATGATGTGCTGCCATCTGTACCAAAATTCCATCCGGTTTAACATCTAAATCATTATTATCTACCTCTTTCCAACTAGGTATGTTGAGGTCGGCTACCAGTCTAACTGGATTTAACATGGAGCTAAGCCCTATCTGACCTTCACAACCCAGTAACTGGGTAAGTAAGACTGGTTGTCAGTTTTTAGAATATCCCCATAACAACTACCCGTAATAACGATTAAAGATAATTTAAATTTAAATAATTTAAATAATTGTAAACTAGTGCTTCACCGCAATCCCACCTGATAGTAGCAGTGATGCAATTGTTGATGGTAAAGCGCGCTAGTTTATTAAGAGCCTATTCAATCAAAGAAAACTGAGTGAATAGGAAGAAAAACGGCAGTTGAGCGAGGTGATGCAATATTCAACCCGACAGCACGACCAATGATGCTGCGCCAGATTAAAATTGATCTGGAGACCCTTCATGACCAAACTTAACAACATTTAGCGCATCGCACCTAGCACACATCGCAACACTACTACTCAGACCCGTCCTCCGTAGTACGGAGGACGGGTCTGAGTAGTTAATTAGTAGTAGCCGTACGGAGTCCGTACGGCTTCACCAGATCTAGGAAACACAGCTGGGATTAACATTTTTAATCTAAATAAAAGCTATAAAATTTATAGAATATCTTTCTAGGCCAAATAAGACAAAAACAGATAAGAGAATTCGTTTTTAAATTTCCATCGTTATTTTCTCGAGTAATCTGTAGCAGGGTCGTTATCCAATGCATTGAAGCTTGAAATAAAATTGTATAACATTACTTGGATCTCTATTTTCTATACTATTTTATGTAATGGGTTATTTGCTTGGTAGTTGATGGTAACAACCGATTATGTACATTATATTGCAATAGAAATATACTCAAAAATACTTTCTTTTGTAACATTCAGCATTATCAATACATAATTATATAATGTCCCATGCTGGGATAGCCTCCTCTCTTTCAGAGGAATGTAATCTACGTAGGTAAAGGTTGTTTGCAAAAGATCGCTCTTGGCCATAAGACCGCCCATTCTGTCACCCTTCGTAAAATCTTTATATTTATGTTGTAATCTATATAGTGTACATAACAAAGAGTCATCATCATCATCATCACAGCGTTAATCCCAGTCACATTCGAAGCCTTTTCAGCTTTGGAGCCTGGGGTTCGCTTTACCCGTCCAACTGGCTAAACTTCGACATTTTCCGTGAAGCGACTGCCGTCTGATCTCCACAACCCGAAGGCGACATCGAAGCATTGCATTTAGACCAATTGTTGGACTTTTGAGGGCTCCAACAACCCGTAACGGCTGCCGCTAGATGTTTATATAGCAACCGGGACCAACGGCTTAACGTGCTTTCCGAGGCACGACCAGACACTAGTCTGGTCGTGCCTCGGAAAGCACGTTAAGCCGTACTTGCACTAGCAAGTATTCATATTCATGCATACAAATACTTGCACTGTGCGGAGACTTGCACGGAGGCTGTCAACATAACATGTGTACCTACATAACAAAGAGTATTCTATTCTATTCTATTCTAGGTCTTTTTCCATAGCCTTAAAAGGATTTATACAACTACATAGTAAGTCGCTGCCTATACCACTAGGCCACTACTTCTCCCCCGGAGTTCCTACTTGTTCGTGATAATTTCACTATTTTTTTTATAAATATAATAATCTACTGCTTGACCGCAATCCCGGCTGATAGTAAGCAGTGATACAATCGTTGATGGTAAAGCGCACTAGTTTATTAAGAGCCTATTCACCCTAGCCTTGAAGACACTCAAATTGTAGTCCGACGGAAACACCGTCGCTGGCAAATTGTTCCAGTCCCTCGAAAAGAGGAGGCGAAACGCTTCGTCCGGATAGTAGTGGTGATAACAACGTAAGGGTGGAAACTCGCCGTACGACGAGTCGTCCAATGGTGAAACGGAAATGGGGGAATTAAATGAACAACAATTATTTAACAAAGCATCATCTTATATCTGTTAATGATAACTACTATCTGTTAATGTTCCTAATCACATAAACACATTATTGCTATTTTTTTCATGAAGGCGCCTCTATGATGTCTATTTCAAATTGGCACATATAAAATGCACACCGAACGTCAATATTGCCAAAAATAAAATTGATTTAAATTTCCCTTTCTAAAAATTAAGTTTTGTATGGAGAAGAATGGGCAAGAAACTTCATCATAACTCTTTTAAAATGACTCATACTAGATTTAGGTGACTATGGTTGTGTACAGACTTCCAATATGAAATGAAATGAAATGAAATGAAATGAAATCGTTTATTAAGCAAGTAGGATCACCGATCATTTTTACACGTCATGTTTATTTTTTATTTTATTTTTTTTAACTAGATGAAGCCGGCATTTCCTAACTGACTACCTCTAAGAAGAAATAGCCGAAACAAACTCAGGGATCATCGTCTTTTTTCAAATCCAGACATTAAAAATGAAAATGTTTACAATAATTTACCTTATAATTACGCATATTGCTTAATAACAATTAACAATGCTTAACAGAGCGAGCAGCTCAGTCCCAAGCTTTTTTGTCTTCTAAATAATCTGTGATTTTATAATACCCCTTTTTGCAAAGTTTGGCCTTTATATGGTTCTTAAATCGTTTAATGGGTAAGTTTCGAACGTCCATGGGAAGCTTGTTGTAAAAGTGTATACATTGACCCATGAACGAGTTGCCTACTCTGTGGAGACGAGTGTGATGTACAGCAAGATTGTGTTTGTTCCTGGTATTTATATTATGAATATCGCTTATTTTCTTCTTCTTTTTATTATATATATTATCTTCAGACTTCTTGAAATCTTCCTAAAAATAATTTGATTGATTTGCTAAATTATCGGAAATCATATAAACTGAAATAGCTACGAATGCTACTTACGATGGATCTACAACTAATATTATGGTTTTATTTGGATTGTATTTGAGGCAATACGCTTTTCATATTGCTTCAAATACAATCAATCGCCACTAATTTCTTGTTATCAACCAAAAACAAATCAAAAGAACTGAGCATAGGTAGGTGGTATGGTGGTTTCTGCAATATTTTGCACTGTATTCAGTATTCAGAACGGAAAGAATAATTTTAATTCTCCACCCCAATTCTTGCTGCATCCCCTCCACCGACTATCGTGTCCTAACGGTAGGGCTCGATTGCATTTTCGATTACATGATTATTAGTTTACCAATGAAATTGTTAGATGGCGCTGTTTGCAGTACTGTAGCGCCATCTATCCACAACATATAGATATTTATTATTATAATAGAGGGCCATATGGGTAAAAAAAAGAACAGCCGCACGCGTCGGTTAATCAAGTAAAGCTACGTTTACCGTGGTTGATCTGTAGATGGATGCCCATCTTCACGTAGCATAAACTGTTCGTGCTTCGAAAAGCACATTGAACCGATTGAACCGGCTGTCTTTTGTTGACCTTTGACAGCCGTTACGGGTTATCCAATTGTCGGTCAATTAGTCTTACCAAGAGGTATCGCATTACCCAATAACTGGATTGACTGGCTTATGAAATATGGTATTCAGTTGCAGTTAGACTATAAGTTGACCCTAACATAAGATGACGCATTATAATGTGTTTTAGTTTTATACTAGAACAATTTGCCAGCGGCGGTGTTTTCGTCGGACTACAATTAGTCTCTTCAAGGCTAGAGTGTATAAGCTGTTAATAAACTAGCGCAGTTTAACATCAACGATTGCATCACTACTTTCCATCAGGAGGGATAGCGGTCAAGCGCAAGTTTATATTTAAAAAAAAAATGGGTCGTCTTTTCATTATAACGTTTTAGTTGAAGTCACTAAGGCCAACTCTGAAATTAATTCAGTAATTTATCAGAATTAGAAGCATCTAGAGATTCTAAAATATCCACCAATGCGGCATAGATAACGCTAGGTTATTATCAGTATTGTCAAAATAAATTGACGTTATGAGTATAAAAGTGCTCGCCCCCGGGTGGGCTCGAACCACCAACCTTTCGGTTAACAGCCGAACGCGCTAGCCAATTGCGCCACGGAGGCGTTGTGGGGAAGCGCCAAAATAGTATCTAGTAGTGTTTTTTTTTCGTGCTATATATATCGATTATCGTATTAGGTCCTGTTTCATGCTGTTGATTACAATTTACAACACTTTTTAAACATTCATAAGAAACTGGTGAAATGTCACAAAATAATAGTTCTCTAAATACAGAAAGTTTTTGAACCTTAATACTACTAATTTTAAACTTAACATTATTGGTAAAAATAACTGATTTTCCACGGAGAGCCGTAGAAAATCAGCCATTATAGCTCTGGCTATGATTATATTTTAAATTACTATATCTAGCAGTAGACTTCTTTTGGCTAAAATAATGATGATGACACTCATTAAAACAGAAACTTTCTTCTGGTAAGCATAGCTCCGCTTTACTTTATAATTTTGAAATCACGTGGCAGTTGCATATCGAAAGAAAGAAGAGAAAGGAAATATATTTATTTAACACGAACAAAAACACACACAATACGCCATCTGGTGTATTGTCTAATGAATACGTGGTGTATCTATCTACATACATTAGATAGCAACTGATAGAACTGGGAGTACACCTGCGTCTGCGCAAACACATGTGCACTGCCCTCTATACAGCATTCGCAATTGAGACAATGGCCCCAATTCCCTCGTTCACACACTAAATTAAAGATGTTTCATTTTGGGCCACCACTATGTACGTTATATAGATAAAAAGGAAAAAATAAAAGATTTTCATAAAAATACTACTAAATTAATTTGAATAAAAATACAAGTATACATATATAATTAATTATTTGAAACGTTTTTTTAGTGAGATACCTCTTTATTAAGGTAGCCATAACAGTGGTTTTGACATTTCGACTTTGACAGTTCTATTTTCCTGTTGTGTTCGTGTCGAGTGTTGATTTGAGTTGATTGTGTTTATTTAATGTGTCGTATGTTCGGAATTCATGTTTTGTTTTATTCGCAGTCATATGGTAGATAATATAGAGACGATAGCTTACACACACACACACACATACACACACCCCTACACACACACACACACACACACACACACACACCTCCATACATTTCTGAAACATTTCCTTTACATCTCTCATATTCGGTAAGTAGTTCGTTATTACCCCCAAATACGGGGCTTGTAAGTAACCAATTAGCGCCCTTGGGTAATTATGTAGCTACTAGCTAAAAAGCCCTAGGGCGGTAAGTTATTAAAAAAAAACTTCACTCTTTCAAAAAGTTCGCGTACATCTAATGTAATCATCATACTGGCAATAGACATCATGAATTTAGCCCAATGACAAAAGAGCTTTGCAATTCAGCCTTTTCTTCGTATGAGTATAATAGTCATCAATTTTAAATATCGAACGGCGAAGCTCAATTTAGTTCTTGAATAGGTAAATAATAAAAGGCGGGAATAAATACCTTTAAATATTGTTTGTTTTTTGGGTTTGTTCTATAATTACGTGCTAATTAGGAAAAAAACATGAGTTCTGCAAGTGATGAAGATAAGCTGCACTCTCGATTCAATGAAAATGGAAGCTGATGCAGCAATTAACAATATTTTGCCTGTAAGTTCTAAAATGTTTTATTCTTGTTATGCTGGTTTTTTTTTCTACTTACCTCCTAAAAGATATAAGCTGCACTCCCGATTCAATGAAAATGGAAGCTGATGCAGCAATTAACAATATATTGCCTGTAAGTTCTAAAATGTTTTATTCTTGTTATGCTGGCTTTTTTTTCTACTTACCTCCTAAAAGATATAAGCTGCACTCCCGATTCAATGAAAATGGAAGCTGATGCAGCAATTAACAATATTTTGCCTGTAAGTTCTAAAATGTTTTATTCTTGTTATGCTGGTTTTTTTTTTCTACTTACCTCCTAAAAGATATAAGCTGCACTCCCGATTCAATGAAAATGGAAGCTGATGCAGCAATTAACAATATTTTGCCTGTAAGTTCTAAAATGTTTTATTCTTGTTGTGGTATTTTTTTTCTACTTACCTCATAATCGAGATGTAAAGAAGAATAGTTAGCTCAGGTGGAAGCATCAATAGCACCCTCGAACTATACCTAGGCGCACGAGCGCAGCAGGAAATATCTCGGGCTGCACTTGATGCCTTACAGCCCTTGGCAACTAATCTACTATTAATTTATGTGCATCTTCTTCTTTTTATTTAATTAATAAAAATGTGCCATGCTCTAGGAAAATGCAGACGTACCTATATACTTTAAAAAATATGTTATAATTATAACATAACCAGCAGGGGAATTGCGTAACACATTATCAGTAGCAGTGGGTTTCATTTTGACAGTTCAACAATATTCATTGCGTTATTTACGTTGTTGGACAGAGATATTTTTCGAACATCAACAGAAATGGATTAGTAATATGCTTCAAAATAATTTTAATTGACAGTAGTAGCAGCGGTACCGGGCTTTAAATAGTACCATCCCATATCCTCTAGTGAAGGCGACTAAGGGAACTCTCACCAGGGAAGCGGGCAGCAGCGCTTCTCCTGCGGAATATCAAATTACTGCGATCCCCAACCCGCCAAGCCAAGCGTGGGAATCATGGCAAACCCCTTCCAATGTAATGAAAGCCTTGGGGTAGGCCTTTGTCCAGCAGTGGACCTCTATAGGCTGAAGAAGAAGTGTGTTACGCGATTATCGTGAGGCTGGACCAATTTCAATCAACTCAGCCTATTGTAGTCTACTGGTGTGCACAGGTATCTCCCAGGCTACGCCACTATACCCTGTCCTCTGCCTTCCGTATCCATTCTGTTCCTGTCAGCTTCATTAAAGTTAGGCTTTCTTTATTGACGATATCTTCGATATTGATTACTAGCTGCTGCCCGCGACTCCGTCCGCGTGTTGATATAAAATAAGCGCCTGTTAAAATAATGGAAGCAATATCTGTACGTCCGAGTTTGTCCCAGTTTTCGCAACATTTTTTGTTACTGCTCTGCTCCTATTGGTCATAGCGGGATGTTATATATCCTATGTCCTTTCTGAAGCTCTAGACTATCTGTGTAACAAATTCATTACAATCGGTTCAGTAGTGTTGGCGTGAAAGCCGGACAGACAGACGGACACACAGAGATACTTTCGCATTTATAATATTAGTATGGATAATTTGTATACTAGTATTTGTTTATTTTTAAACGCTTTAAATCTGTTGTGACTCTCCTAAATATACAATATGTAAAGAAAACCCTGTCCGATCCGTGAAGGTATTGTTAGGTATCGATAACTGATTCTACTAATGCCCACAAAGACAGGCTAAACTTTAAAAAAAAAATCCCCCTAAAGAAATAAATATTATTTCGTAAAAAGAGGTAACTCAATACATGTGCGGTAAGCAACCCCATTCCGCGGACGGCGGGGGGCAGGGCACGCAGCACCTGTGACGTGGTCGCGTCGCTATTCGCTTATAATAATACCGGTGTTGTCACTTTTTTAAAAATTACCAAATTTCGGGGAAATTGGAATTAATTCCCGGGAAAAAAGGATTATTTCAAGTGTTTACCTAACCTTTGTTATCCTTATGGGTCGGACAGGGTTTTCTTTACAAATTGTATATTATACTTTGCTGGACAAATGTGGTATACCTAAGTGTTTGTACTAAACGTTTACAAACAATAACCAGCACCCTAATTGCGTATCACACTATTAGATATTATCAAATTGAATCATTTTGAAGCATATTGCTAATCCATTGCTCTATATGTTCAAAAAATATTTCAGCTAAACAATGTAAATAACGCAATGAATGTTTGAAACCCACTGCTAAAAATAATGAGTTACGCTATTAACTTGCTAAAAATCATAATCAGCCTATAATGTTCAAACTGTTGACACCTACGCCTTCTCTTCTTATAAATAAATGTTCCTCTTCCACCACACGGCCAAATACAGTATGGTTCATGTCACACCTGGCACACTTCCTGCCAATTAATAAAACATTTTACCCCACTCTGTCTCCACAACGTTACCCCAGAAAATATTCACGATAATACGCTATATGCCTCGTAAAGCATTCTCATGTAGTTCACCGGAGGGGTAGTAAAAAATTAATAATTCATAAAAGTTACCATCACTGAAAAGGCTTTAAAAATTTTACTGAAAAAATTGCGGCAAGTGGGATCGCTTTACATGAATGAGCTGGTACTTACAGCGAAATATCAAACTTCACGTAGCTAGTATAAACTGACCTCTCATAGTACGCGAAGATTAATGAATACGAGGTCAAGTTATGTTGAAGACTATACTCGATATGCTGTTGGGTGTACAGGGTGCAATGAAATTTGATAGGATATTGTATTCATAGGTGTGCTATTTGGTTGAAAAGGATATTAATTTTCGCTATAACTACTTTTCCTTGTGTGGTACCGCTCACTGATCAGGATGACAACGGGTGTGGGCACGGCAAGCACTATGACTTCAATTCAATATATAGGTAGTGTATTATCTACCAAGAGTTTATTTAAGTAAGTTGAAAAACAAAAACCATCAGTGTAAATCAGAGTCGTCCATGATTATCGATTAAAAAAAATATTGTTATAGCGATATAATTATACATTACTAGCTTTCTGCCCGCGGCTTTCGCCCGCGTGGATATCGGTTATATCGCGCTTTTTAGTTTTCCCTCGGGAATATCAAATATTTCCGGGATAAAAGGTAGCCTATGTTCTTTCTCAGGGTCTAAAGATTGTCTGTGCCAAATTTCATCAAAATCGGTTGAGAGGTTTAAGCGGGAAAGCGTAACAGATGGATAGACAGACAGACAGACAGACACTGTTTGTCACCAGTGTCCGTGTGTCTGTGTGTGCGAAAGTAACTCTGTCTGTGACAGAGTTACTTTCGCATTTATAATATTAGTATGGATAATCAGCCTATATTGTTCCCACTGATGGGACACAGGCCTCCTCTCGATGAGAGAAAGTGTCACATGTTTTCGGCTCTAGGACACGCTGGTTTCCTCACAATGTTTTCCTTCACCATTTTGAGAGCAGTGGTGATGAACTAATATACACAAAGTAAAGCGCCTGATGGGGTTCGACCCTACGACCTACAACTTGTAAGTTACCACTAGGCTTTCACTGCTCAAACCGCTTTAAATAAACAAAGGATGCATAAATTAAAACAAAGAATATTATTCATTACTTATCTAATTAATTGGACGAAATCAACTGAAAACTGTTGATTTTAAAATCATAAAAATTGATAATGGAAACAGGTATGGTCATTAAATATCAATATCCGTCATTTCTGGTAGGCAAATTTGGATGCATAAAATTATCTATTATTTTTATATTTAGTTTCACAACATATGAGTTAAATACCCAAAAAAGATCATCAAAATAATTATTTTTTGTATGATCATAATTAAAATACCCATCATCATGTCTGCCCATCACGTTATTCTAGCTATTCAATTTGACTCTGTCAATTTCTAATTTCATATGCCCTGTGTGCTAATTTCTGTAGAGATTGGCTACCGTGACCAAAATTCGATCCCGAAGATTTAACACTCTAGCGGCGATCTCTCGCGTCCGACCCTGGTCCAGACAATGGTCCGGAGCGAGAGTGCATGGCAGGCCGTCACCCCCTTCTGCGAAGCAGAGATGCTAGCAAAGGACCAGGCGGAGCGCGTGAGGGAACAGGAATCCCAGCGCACTCACGCCTCTAGCCGCCGCCGCAGGAGACGCCCTGGTCGGGACACAAAATCGAACTCCTGGCTACCTTAGGCGCGGGCTTGAGGGCGGTGACCAGTAGGCAGCTCGCCACCCGGTCAGGACCAGGCCCGAGTCGACGGCGCGTTGTGTTTCACGCGCGCCTCAAAGAGAGCACACCATGACGGGGTCCGCGAATACCAATGCCTCCTGGTTGTTTAAAAAAGAAACCGTGGCCCTGGCCTCAGCCCTCAGGCAAGTAATCCACAAAAACAAAAAGGATTTAACACTTAATATAATATAAAGGAAAATCTGTAAAAAACTAAAGACACTTTATCACTACCAACTAAATATTTAATTCGTGACAAAAACAATTTTTACTATTTTTTCTACCAAACTACGGCTTCTGTGATTGCTCCACGACTAAACCGTCTATTCTTCTAAAACCGACATCACTAGTGTGAAGAAAGAACTTCCAGTTTTTATAAACTGAAACAAAATAAAAATGTTAGTAAATACAATACAAAGACATCATGCCGAAACACGACGCTTTCAGTTCATTGTATAAAGTCAGTTTATTTTATTCTCCTTTATAAAAGCAACTTTATTGCTAGTACATTAAAGATGACATTTGTTTAAAATATGAAACTAACATAAATGTGAATGTAACTCACATTTATTAGCCATGCCACAAATAATCACACGTCGATAGCTCTTATCGTCTCCAAAATTAAAACTTGGCCACAAGTCACAACAAGACTTAAGACATTATGTCATTAAAAAGGTCTTCACATTTTGATCATTTTTTACTGGTGACGGCCATCATGTATGGAGTTTACAGAGAAAATAAAGAAATGTTCCACTTTTGCAAGTCTCGTGAATATCACATTCGATAAATAATTGTAAATTTAGAAACAGTAGAAATATTTATACTCTCATATCGAATAACTTATGTGAGATGCTTAGTACAGGCAGTAATTTCTTTGCAGAGGATGGTCGGTAGCCCAGACTGTCCCAGCAGTGGTGTTCTTCTGCGAGGATGTGATATCGCAGAAAGAAGCTGTGAGATCTCAACTCCCTTCCCGGAAGAAGACGCACCGAGCGCAGGGGAAGGGCAGACAACGCCCTTGTCCGGCCCCCATGAATAGGTCCATGGGCGAGGGCCATCGGGAAGACCCCACCCTCTATTTTATGGATCCGAGTCGAATGCGCGTGCGAGTGTCGGCGAGCCGCCCTTTGTCGATGCACGGGGTAGTTTAATACCCCGTGCAGAATGCGAGGCCCGGCAGCACGAGACCGGGCCAGCACGAGAGTGTGGGGGTCGCGGCAGAATCATGGACTACCGTGGCAGGAACAAAAAATTAAAAAAAGACAGTAACTTCTTATTAAATAAAACTTACCCAAGTAAATGTTGTTAAAGAGAGCGTAATAGATCCAAATATATAGATGGGCATTCTTTGATTGAGTGCCATGGTGAATATCCTCAAATTGGCCTTATGTGTTCTGTTGAAGATGTACCATTTCTCTGTAACCGCTTTCTCTAATTCTTCACACTGTAATTAATAAGTCAAGTATATAGAACAAGCAAGTATAAGGAATAAATAAGAGGATGCTTAGATGGCTTGGTTACAAAAGGTTTCCAACCCAGCTATGATTGGAAACCCGGAAGAGAAAGCCCTAGAAGGACATATAATAACCTTATTGTTGATCATCATAATCTCAGCGTTAATCCCCGTCGCATTCCGCGCTTTTTGAGCTTTGTAGTCTGGTGTCCACTTTTACCAGTCTAACTGCTAACTTTTGGCTAAACTTCAATATTTTCGTGAAGCGACTGGCGTCTGACCTCCACAATCCAAAGGCGATATCGAAGCATAGCAGTTAGATCAATTGTTGAACTTTTGAGGGCTCTAACAACCCGTAACGACTGCCATTAGTTTGGCGTATGGCAACCGGGACCAACGGCTTAACATGATTTCCGAGGCACGATCAGACCAGTGCAAATATCCATATTATATACATATAATAACCTTATTGTTGATGTTCTTGAAAAAGATCAAGTGCGTAGTACTTGTAATCGGCGTGTGTGTATGAACCCAAACGAATCTAAAGCTTTCTTGTTTTAGCTAAGGATAATAGCAGGTGGCGCATGTTGGACCAAGGCGAAGGTAGTGTGACTACTTGACTCAATGATTCATAGGAAGGTGCAAGGCAGCATAAGGAAAACCACTAACCTCATTCTCAACTTGCTGTCCCAACAAACAGAACAGAAGAACCATCAGTATAAAACAATATACGTGAACATAATATTTCATCGTTTCCATGGAAAATTTATCCTGAAACCGAAACTTTTTGGTAAAGTGGGATGCATTAAGGTGGCTCGCGAAATTCAAATTCACCTAAGTTATAATTACAATATAACAAATGGCTTTAAAAAATTATAATCATTTGAATCAGTAATACAAATCTTTACGTTAGGAAAATGCAATTGTAAGTATGCATTTACTCAATCTGTAGCTTAAATTACATACGTTAACCATCACTAGAAATATCTCCTGTATCGTGGGTGCGTTTACAAACATATAAACTCACACACAGAAACACCATATTGTAGTGTATACCGTTTATTTTCTCAAATAAATAAAATAGAGAGTTGTATTCATGATTTTTATGATTATAATTATTACAATAAATACTTTTTGGTCGCAAGTCATATTTAGATCAATTTACAACCAGATACTGACAGACATATTACAAAATACGCAAGAAATGTATTAGCTAAGCTAAGATTTTGATCTACATTTCTTGCCATACAAATTATTCCAAAGAAAATGATTTGTATAGCATTCATAATAAAAGTTTCGTCAAACAGCAGTTCCTTTCTTAGCCTTCTCTAGAATACCCTGTAAGATAATTATGCAATATACTTTGAGTAGTAATGGGTCTCATTTTGACAGTTCAATAGCATTCATTTGGGTTATTTTCATGATTGAGCAGACAAATTTTCGGAACAGATAAAACAATGGAATATCAACATTCTTCAAAAAAAGATTGTGATTACACAATTAAAGATATTTGGTTTGGATCTTCATTTTGTTAAACGGAACATAATCCGCTTAACAGCGGATTATGTAACGCCTAACAATTGCTTTCTTTTGTCGTATGCGTATTTATTTTGTTTACATCTACATATGTTTACCCTTTGAAATAATAAAGGGCAACCAGGACTTAAGCAAATATTAAAGTGATTCCAATTAAAATAACAGTAAAAATAAATCTCTACATTTCAAAATTTTAAATGTTATCAATCCTAATAATAATTTCTAAAAACATTGAAACAGTTACAGACTTTATAATTTTAAATCGGGTTTACTTTTACAAAATTTGATATTGAATTAAAATTTAACTTTGAAATATTACACACATAACCTTGAACTACCTTTTCACCAGACATGTGCGAGTTAGCTTAGTAATGAGCAAGGCTAAAGTTCAAACGATAATAATTATGATCTCTGATCCCAGTTATTATTAAAACCGCCCATTGTGTCACCCTTTGTAAAATCTTTATATTTATGTTCTATATTCTGGTGTACTTACATAATAAAGAGTATACTATTCTATTCTTTAACGGTAGGAGCAAACTATGAGAAATCGTCACATTTCGAAAAAGGGAACCGTAGAACCCTCGCACACTATTTTTTATTACATACATAGTTATAAAATAGAGATAGTTCTCATTAACACATAGTTAAAAGTCCAAGATGGCGTCTTAGAAAATTTTCGTCGTGAATTTCGTTTTCGTCATTTTCAATGGTGAGATAAAAATAAAAATCCGAGAAGACGTCTGTGACTCATGGTTTTCAGCTAAGATCAGTTTTTTTACATATATTAATATGTGTTTGTGCCAATAGATTAATTTATCTTTCAGTTTGGAGCCAAACAGCTGTACACCAACATACGACTTAAGCGATTCATCACTAATACACCGATAGTGCATAACTTTGCTTCAACGAGCATTTACAAACTTAACCCTTTTGAACTAGAGCTAAGCTATGAAAATCAAACGCTCGCTTTCTCGCTTAGCACATCTCTGCATTTGGTTGACAATACAAAGTTACACACCTGGTGAAAAAGCAGTATACATAAACTGCTAATAATACAAAAGGGACCGAAAGATAAAATTTAATTAACGTAATTACTAAAGTTACTTACCGATATAGCAATTTTGACAGAGCACATACATACCGCCATTATAGCATCTAATATCAATGTTAAGTAAAACGGACGGCAGATAACATTAAGCCGATTGCTAAACCTACAAAAACAGATAATTAGATTCACAATTTGTTTGTTATTGGAGAAGTTATAGCGATAACATCTTCTAAATTATATTTTGTGTTGCTTTTCTATACAATATAGAGACAATAATACGATAATAAAATATAGGCAGTACTGTTTGTTTCGGCCTTTTCTTCTCAACGTAGTAGTAGATAGGAAACTCTGAACTAATCCTATTTTAAAAATATCTTTTTTGTGTAAAAATAGTTATTTATGCCACTATCAAGCAATGATAGCTAATGCAATATGAGTGATACTTTGTGCCACGAAGCAAAGCTGAGTGGCACAATAGACGGTGGCAGACAAAACTTTCTATGTCCTTGAAATAAATAAATGCAGGTAAAAATTAACAATGACGCGAAAATAACGCGGCGCGCGAAATGTTGTACAGTCCCACAAATGAGAGACAAAGCCAATTCATCCATACAAATCAATACTAAGGCAGAGTGATTTCGAATTATGAAATATATATTTTTTTTTTTGAACAAATCAAATAGGAATGAAGAGCGACTTATTTACATATCAAGTTAAATTTTGTGTTTTTTTCAATGTTCTTGTTAAATTCTTTTGTTGTTCTTTTTCTACTGTTTCCTATCTCTATGTATACTATAGATACATATACACCTGCATACAAAATTTAGTCTGAAATCTGAATAGTTTAGTATTTTTGAATACAAAAATAGTTACCTTTTTATCTTCACGTAATGATCAACACATTGAGACAGAAACCAGGTGCAATTAGCTTGCCACGTTTCATCTTGAACACCTGTCAATTCCAGTACAAGTTCATCCATGTGCAATAGTATGAATGTCAATATCCTTAACTGACGAATCACTTGACTAAGTAGCAGGGTTATAGTTAGTTGCAGACCTGGAACAGCTGTTGGAAAATCACTTTGTTTATGGTCAATGTTGACAATGGCGAACCTCAAAATGTATCGGAAATGTGACACTTCAGATATTACTTGACATTTCATGTTTATACAAATACGTCTATACAGGCGTCCTGTGTACTGTGCCGTACCATAATGTGGCGCGCATATATATTCAACTTTTTTTTTAAGCCTAACCCGAACACGTGTTCAGTATTTTTAAGTAAAGAATCTATGTACAAAATTCCAAAAAGATATACCTAATGAAAAACCACCAAGTTATGAGCTTGCTATTCTACTTGGTTGTCCCAACAAAAATATGGTCGAAGGTCCGTATGGGCAGACCAATGCGGGCGTTGACCTCTGCGTCAGCTGTGGCACGGGGCGCAAGTACTATGATCTACCGTAACCGCTCGGTACCCATTTTGCGGTCTCACAATAAATGTATTTGGGAAAAAATATAACATGGTGTAAAAATGATTGGAATCAATTCAGCTGCTTATTCTGAACAAACTATATTCAGGTTTCGCATAAACAAAAACAAAACGTTGTATACAGGGTGTCCCGTGACGTTGAGTTTCGGGACACCTGTATACATATGCGACTTTCATAGCGCTGGTAAATCAACAATATAAGTATTTACTGTATTTTTGATTAAATTGCATGAAATAAGATAAGCTAGTTATACAGTTTCATGAACTACTATTGTTATCACAAAAAGTAATAATGAATCCAGTGGATTATCTTAAATGTGGTACTTTGCAGCAACAAAAGTCGAGTAACACGATTCGCTTTAGGACAGGGTCCATTACGCAAAAGAAACTCCAACTGTGTGCATTTAAACCGCATATTGGGAATAATGTACATAATAACAGTGCCACTTTATAATTATTATGTAGGTTCTTAGCATGTCCGGCTCTCCAGACCCCCGAGTCCGTATGAGCCGTGTGCGCAGTTATCGGGCGTTGGTGACATACTGCTAAAAAAGTGTCAGTCGACTTTTATCTAACTGTGCCTATATTTCGACGTCATCACTTTTAGCTGACTTATTCTGCTTCAAAACAAGCCCTTTTGTATCGTGTTTCTCTAGTTTGTGTGAAGTGTGACCCGGGAGGGATATTTCAATCATAAAGTATGGGATTTGCAAGCGATTGAATAATATTTTAGAGTCTTTGTTGAAATTAATTCTCAAGGTATTAAATCTGAGGCTCGACTAAGACAGGTTCAAAACAAGTTGTTATAAGATCATTTCTTCGTAATTTTAAAAGAAATCCTTTTCGGAGTAACCTGGAAAGAGTTTCCCAAAATTCGTTTTCAACAAAGACTTTTCGTAGACATTGATAAATGCTTAGCTTTTCTTTGATCTTCAAGGCGTGCGCTGTAAGTCTTACGATTCAATAAACTTTACACATTTTGATTATTTTGATAGTCGTTCAACTGTTAAAATAAACAAAATGTGAAAATTAACGCACACTATGAAAGATTTTTTGTTCAAAATCGTTTATTTTTCAATTTCTGAAACCCGCCACACATTATCCCAGCCACTGCAACTCCTGAAAGCCAGAATCAACAGTGGAGACCGCCAGAAAAACGCCGAGCAATGAAGCTCGGCAATGAATTTCTGAAAATAAAATTTGCAAAATATTTTTATTGCCCATAGGTAGTTGTTTCGGGTCTGTTGCTGAATGTGTGTTTAAATGTTTTTAAACGCACCCGGGATATAGGTGTAATTCCCAGAGAGAGGCCACTTCTTCAAAAAAAAGAAATGTTTACTTTTGTCCCAATTATGTTTGGGACAAAAGTAAATATTTTTTTTATTAGCACTAAATAAATTGCAGTCACACACTAGTGTATAGTCAGAATGAAGCAAAATGTTTTAGGTATCGACTACAGATATAACCCACAATCGTATGCAACTGTATCCATGCGTACATTAGGAAAGTGACTACAATTTTCTTGCACAGTTATAATATACCTACTATTAAAAATTTAATAAATAAAAATCAGTATAGATATGCAGTATGAATATATTATAATATTTTATTTGGGGTATTTGGTGGTGTGGACTACCAGGACATGCCGTAGTTATTCAAACAGGAACATGAAAATATATAGGTTGTTTCGTTGACTAGGATATGCTGAGATATACTGATATGCCTTGAACATACAGCTCGAATGCCACATTTCAACCTTATATGACTCTTTTCACTACTTGTGTGCTGTGCGGTATATTCCCGTGTTGTTTCTCCTTTCGAAAGAGGGGTAGTCCCATGATAACTTTCGAAGGGAGGACACTATTTGTATTTTTACGCTTGGTAAAATGCAATAGATCAAAGAATCTAGAGGCCGCAACCCAATAAGATGGATTGACCAGATTCACTGCACACTAGATACCCCACTACACGCCGTACTACAGGCATATATGGAGGGACACTATCAGGGCAAAGCGCCTTCCACGTAGACCTCACGACCCACAATAACGCAGTACGATGCGAGAAGGAGGAGGTACAATTAGTTTCATACCTAATCTTAAACTATGCAACTGGTATCCTCTACTTGTAAATAGTTATGCATTGAGCCGAAATAGAGAACTGATCTATTAGATATATTTATATTCGTTCTGTTAGATAGGTATAGATTCGTATTAGAAAAGATCATGGGGTATCGTTTACTTACCAAAACAGCACAAATAACCGGTATAGGCGTGAAATATGAACGATGCAATGTAAACGTTATAGTTTTCCAAACTCCACGGGAACCACATATCAAAAGCTGGAACAGAATGACTATGTTAGTATTTATTGTACCTCATCGCTCAGAGTCACACACAGGGCATTGGAAAGAGCTATGCTCGGAGTTTCTCTGCGTGATCAAATCAGAAATGAGGAGATCCGCAGAAGAACCAAGGTTACCGACATAGCTCTTCGAGTCGCTAAATTAAGTGGCAGTAGGCGGGTCACATTGCTCGTAGAACCGATGGCCGATGGGGCAGTAAGGTTCTGGGGTGGCGGCCACGTGCCGGAAGACGCAGCGTAGGTAGGCCACCAACAAGGTGGACCGATGACCTGGTGAAGGTCGCGGTAAGCCGATGGATACGGGCAGCACAAGACCGCTCACTGTAGAAAGCCTTGGGAAAGGCTTTTGTCCGGCAGTGGCCATCTATCTATAGGCTGAAGAAGCTTCGGATGCGACTGAGATTAACGCTGAGGCGTTAATCTCAGTCGCATCCGAAGCTTTTTTTCAGCTTTGGAGTCTCGGGTCCACTTTACCAGTCTAATTGCTGGTTTTGGCTAAACTTCGATATTTTCCGAGAAGCGACTGCCGGCCGTCTGACCTCCCCAACGCGAAGGTGCTATCGAAGCATTTCACTTAGACCATTTGTTGGAACTTTGAGGGCTCCAACAACCCATAACGACTGCCATCAGAAGTGCAAATATTCATATTCATGCATACTAATATTTGTACTATGTGGGGATCTGGCCTGCGCTTACTTGGGCAGGAGACTATGATGTTAGTCATCAGTAGAGGAAAGGCCTTTGATATTATCGGACGGTAATATCACAGTTGTCATTAATATCTGTTTTCAGTTCATTTTGTCTTGAAATGGCCACAAAATTACTCACTCAATAGAAGGTAGAAAGGCTTTTGTGCGATATTTCGATATGAGATCTTAGAACATTTTATTTGCATTAATAACATTGTTGAACTTTACTAAGTGCTGGCCGGTCTGTAGAGTTACTTAAACGAAGATGCTAAATAAATCTGATGATAAAAATGCAACTGTCTGGCAAAATATCGGAATATATTATGGCAATATCATATCGGATATTATCAAGTTAAAATGGTGTCCCTGTAATAGAAAGCCATCTAAAGAAAAACTTGCCATACATCCCAATTGTTTGATTCACAAACAATACAATAAAATAATTCATTGTATTCTCATATTATATGTGTGTCAAAATGGCACAGACATTTTGCTTTAACGAGGTGATATTAATAATTCTATAATTAATGATGGCGTGTTTTGTAAAATTTTGTAATACATTATTAAAAGCTTTAACTTACCTAAAAGCCGCAGGGACTTATCCCTCCGAACAATCATCAAATAAATTGGGCTGCACAGATACAAGGTTGCACACATTAACACACTAACCAGATACGCCTTAAAAAGAATGCTTGCGTACTTAAATAACTTCTCCTGTGTACCAAATATCATATCTCTCAATTCTGCTATCCTCTCCCCACCATAATGCACCAGCAAAACATTCTTTATCATTGGAATGTCCAACATAGCATCTCTAAAGACCATCTCTTCGAGGAAATTTCGGAATTGATTCCGAAATGTGAGACAGACTCCTAATGAAATCGTCATAATGACACCGGTATTCCAGATACAAGCTCCTTGGATGCAGAGGAGGAAATCAGAGTAGTTAGTAGCGACAAAAGCAGTGGTGAAAATGAAGCAGACCACACTAATAATGAAGTTGAAGATTTGTGAAAACAGCAATAGATTGGAGTTCCAGTGTTTTTTAGCGAAAAAGGGAATTCCGGCGATGCAAACAATCCGGTGAAACATAAGGAAAGTCTCGTCCATTTTGAATCGGCAAATGATGTTGTAAAAGAACAGCAAGGCGTTTTTAATGAAGCTTTAATTGGTACAGTCGAATACACAAGCGGTCTTGAGAGATTGAATAAATATTTCATTAGTATCCCGAATATTTATCTAATACTTCTATACTAATATATAAAGCTGAAGAGTTTGTTTGTTTGTTTAAACGCGCTAATCTCAGGGACTACTGACCGATTTGAAAAATTCTTTTTGTGTTGGATAGCCCATTAATCTAGGAAGGCTTTCACGCTGCAACCAATAGGAGCGGAGAATAACCAACTACACGCAAACAAAGTCGGTGGCGGCCGCTAGTACTAAATACAAATACTTTTTCAGACAAATTGAAACAGCTTAAAGAATAGGAAGAGGGGTTTTCTTAAGCTGTTTTAAATTTTGACGTGACAACGTCTTATAATTCGATGGAGCCGGCTGCACGCACAAAAAGCATGACTCATGTGGCGTTACCTCGCGTTTCGTTTAATGCTTGAAGTGCAAGCGGGAGTTCGGAACGAGCGACAAAGAGGCACAATCAGCCTCCACGTTCGGGAGCGTTCGACATTTGTCTCTCTCCTACTTGAGTGAGCGATGCGCCCGCGTGGACAGCTGCTATACACATGTATATATAGCTGCACATATAACCGCTTTACGCAAGCGAAGTTGCTGGCGGCCGCTAGTATGATTATAAAAGGGATGACTGTCGAGATTGGGGTTACTAGAGAAGTGTGAAACAGAAAGACCCTAATTCATTGCGATAAGAGCAGCAAGGGCCCCGTGTGGTACCGATCTTAGAATAGTGCCAACCCATATTCTCCCGTGGGTGTCGTTAGAGGCGACTACGGAAACTCTCACCAGGGAAACGGACAGCAGCGCCTCTCCTGTAGAATATCAAATTACTGCGATCCGTAACCCGCCTGTCAAGCGTGGGGATTATGGCAATATCAGCTGAAAATTCCCCACTGCTCGGACACAAGCCTCCGTTAACTCTATGTTTTGCGATACAGAGGGCAGAATAGGAAGAGGAACATGCATGGGTTGTGGACTCAGTTCATAATTAGCCTATAATGTTCCCACTTGGGACACAGGCCTCCTTCCGGTGAGAGGGAGTGAGCCTCAATCTACCATGCGGGCCCAGGGCAGTTTGGTAGATGTCACATGTCTTCGATGTATTGACTCTAGGACATGCTGGCTTCCTCACGAGATATTTTCCTTCACCGCTTTTGGGGTTTCGGCTGCGGGGGATGTGTGGAGTTACGCGAAAGAACCGCATCAGGAACTCCCGCATCTGTGGCAGTCTTCATGTCCGTGACATAGCGGACAAACTGCAGGAGGGTCGCCTACGTTGATACGGTCATGTCTTACGAAAACCGGCACGTTACGTGGGTCACAAATGTCTTGCCTTGGCCCCTCCGCCGGGCCGGAACAAGCGGGGTAGACCAAAGAAGTGCTGGCTAGACGTTGTAAGAGATGACATGCGTGCCAACAATCTCACACCACAGGATGCTAAAGATCGCGCGAAATGGAGGAAATTGAGCAAGAAAGCGGACCCTGGGCTCCAACGCGAAAGCTGCGGATGCAACCGGGATAGACGCTGAGATGATGATGACCGCTTTGGGGTTTGAACCTACAACCCACATCTTGTAAGTCGCGGCCACCCACTGTCACTCATCATAGACACGAAAAGAAAAAATACCTAAAACTCACGAAACAGAACTTACAGATTCAGAATAACACCATCTTCGACAACTGTACCTGTCATACATCTTTAAGAGATATACTTAATAAAATGCAAAATGATACACGACAAACGTAGCAGTGTGTGTTATAAATGCTTGAGTGACACCCCTTTGATATTTTGATTTGTGAACCTAAGAAAGAATTCTCTTTGATGGTGCTTGAGTGACAGTAAACCAGTATTTCGTTTACTTTCACTTTTTTATACCTACTTATTTTGTTTCTTTTCCTTCTATAATTTTCACTTTGACATATATCGGAAGTCTTGATTTTTACTAGCTTTGCTACAGCTTTACTTCATACGCCTAACATTAGAAGTTACTAGCGGCCGCCAGCGACCTAGTTCGGGTGGAGTTGGTTATGCTCCACTCCTATTAGTTTTAGCGTGATGTTATATAGCCTAAAGCCTTCCTGGATTAATGGACTATCCAACGCAAAAATAATTTTTCAAATCGAGCCGTAGTTCCTGAGATTAGCGTGTTCAAACAAACAAACATACTCTTCAGCTTTGTATTATATTAGCGAATACTTTTGACAGTATGTCCTTATAATTCATCATCATCATCATCACAGCGTTAATCCCAGTCGCATCCGAAGCCTTTTCAGCTTTGGAGTCTGGAGTCCACTTTACCAGTCCAACTGCTGAAATGGCTAAACTTCGACATTTTCCGTGAAGCGACTGCCATCTGACCTCCACAACCTGAAGGCGACATCGAAGCATTGCAGTTAGACCAATTGTTGGACTTTTGAGGGCTCCAACAACCCGTAACGACTGTCACTAGATATTCGTATGGCAACCGGGACCAACGGCTTAACGTGCTTTCCGAGGCACGACCAGACCAGTGCCAGTGTCCTTATAATTAAAAGTTTTTAATTCTAGATTTTAAATTATGGAAATTTATTTCAGATAATTTGTTTTGTTTCTTTTATATAATATTTTGTATGTTCCAATTTTTGTATTTGTTTGCAGGGATTTCGTTACATGAAAATAATATAATTAGATTTCATTGATTTTCAGCATCACTGCTTACCGTCAGGCGGACTCGCGGTCAAACACTAGTATAACAGTAAAAAAATATATCAACATTCAAAATCCCAGAGTTTTACATAGAGCCTATTTGAGTTGTAGGTACAGACAAGCCTATTTGAGCTGTAGGTGCATATTAAGCTACTACAATCTGTCAGATTTCCTTATTACATTTTCAACTTTATCTCTGAAGCAGTAAGACTCAAGGTTGATTGGGAATGTTTGGGGTAGCTTGACCTGCTGTCGTCCGTACAACACAGTATTAAATAACACGACCACCCTTAATAAGATTGGTTGTCAGCCTTTTGGTCTTTTGACAGGCCATAATGACTGACGTCAAAGATCCAAGTTTGAAGATTCGGATCTACGATGACGTCACTGTCAGTCTGCGTATGCGAAGAAATTTGTTATTGTTTTAGTTTTCATTTAAATACAAAGATATTTACTATTCATCATCATATTCAACCTTTTTATCGCCCCACCGCTGGGCACAGGTCTCCTCTTATATAGAGAAGGATTTTTACTATTAATTCTCGCTAAATACCCTCCAGTGGTTAGTTAACAGTTCGCACGTGTTATTGGCAAAATTGTAGTGTCTCTTCTACAAGGGTCATTGATCAAGAGTTGAAGTTGAAGATGGGATCAACGATTTCACATGCTGTCCGAAACGAAGGAGTTCCATTGTGTAAAGATGGTAGCTTACGCAGCAGCTGAGATGGCAGCTGGCGTAGCACTAGTATAACATTAAAAAAATATATCAACATTCACATTTCCCATCCATTTTCTTTAGTACATAATTATTCAAATCTAAATCAGTTCTTTCCTATTGTATTAGCTCCTGGTGTGGTGCCCCTAAAACTATACTTCTGCCCTTGGAACGAGCCCAAAGAGCAATCCTGAAGGTCGCTAGTTTTCGTCCTTTCAGATTTCCCACCCACCAGCTTTACAGTGAATACAAAGTGCTAACAGTACGCCAGTTATTTATTTTGAATATAGTACAACTCCAGCACGCTGATATTGGTTTCAGCCCTGTACCTTCTGGCAAGAGAAGAAAGGATTTAGTTTGCACTAACTCACGGACGAAACATGCTTTTACTAACAGATTTTATTTATTTCTCGCTCCATATTTATAAATAACAAATGTAACAAACTGCTAAAGATATACAGTGTAAGCTCAAATAAATGTTGTGTGATGCTAACTGAATATCTACAAACCCTCAGTTACACAGATACGGAAAAATGCTAGAGGTACTAAAATAAAATGAGTAGTTTAGTAAGTTACATACTTAATGAATAAGTAGATGTAATGTATTATTTAAGTTTATAGGACAGTTTTTCATTGCTTAGTCTTAAATACTTTTGTCATAATATGTTTATTATTATTATATTATAGCCATCAAATATCTTTGTATATGACAGCCTAAAACACAGGTTTAAATAAACCTAGTTCGGGTGGTCCCAACATTAGTTTTGGACCGTTACTTTATAGATTTATATTATGTATTAGACTACAATAAGTTAGATTTTACGATTGTTATTATTAAGATTTTTATTACTATACCAACAGAGTTTTTGTACATTCATTATTGTTCTATGTTTTTAAATAAATTTCATTTTTTTCATTTTCATTTTCAGTTACATATACTCATACTCACCACTAAAAAAATTAATTAATCGTTACAATTTTATTAAGAAAAATAATTATGGCCTGAAGCGAAGTGATAACATTATAAATAGAATTCCTTGCTTCTAAAGAAATCTTATTAATTAAGTATTAATTGGTAAAATAAATTAGGGATTCTTTGTCGATGATAACGCTTCCTATTTTTTGAATAATATTCGAAAATAAATTAACATTCTGTAACTGTACCTAAACTATCCTAGGCTGATAAAATTTTCGTTTTTCCTAATTGTGATAATATTACAGTTAAATACGGTTGGACTTGGTTATCCTCCCACCGATATAAGAAATGAATTCCCATGAATTAATCCCCCGGTTCCCGCTTATAAAGTTCAAGGACCGGAGGGGGGTCAGAGGAAGTTAGTATGGGAATTCACAGTTAGGACACACAAGTATACAATTTATAATAATAGATATGATATGACGCTAAGAAGACGAGAGGAAAAGCACAATTATAAAATGTAATATATTAATAACTATTATATAAATGCTGCACGAGGGCTGTCTCCGTCATCTGTAATAAACCTTATTATGTGGCGTGGTGGGGGATCGTTACTTTATCTACTACGAATTATACCCACTTTAGTGAAGCCGGGAACCGTTATATTAACGTATGCTTCGTTGCACGTGTTCTGTTAGACCTAACGCATAGAACCTCTGAGGATACTATTACGATTCTAACAGAACACGCTCCCTAGACACTAAATGTCTTTCTCCACCCTATGACAATCAACTGCTGAGTTCATTGTTGTCGAGGAAGACAAGTTCTGAGTTTATGACTCGTAAATATATTATGTGATTGACACCCTTGACAAACCGTCCCAATTCTAAGGTATTACACAAGTTAGTACAAGCGTACCGTAGACTCAGCCTCTAGCAGAACTCATTGCGATTATCCCTGCCGCACACCGAGGTGGAATCTCGTCATCCTCACATCCCCTTAATCTGCCCCATTCGAAAGACGCATTGCATCTTGTAGTACTCGTGTTTCGATAAACAGTGACGATTCATAAATAGTCCTACAGAACGGACGGGTTGGATTTTATCGAAATACGTTCCCTAGTGTCTTTTTAACACCTACTGATTCAGTTAGTGGTACTTAGTAAAGCCTACCCCACTCCCTGGGAATGTGTGCGCGTCAAATCTTCACGCAAGTGCTCTGTGACAAGACCTTTTTGGAAGCGGACATTATCAATAACGTTTGGCTGGTAATCTGATTCTAGATAGGCGGTTTGCCTAGTTAGATTTAAATGAGCTGCGTGTATTACGGTTCTGCCCTCCTGTTATAGTCAGTAGTCGTCAGGAGTCTAGATTCCAGAGCATCAGGGCTCATGGTCAAGTTAGGCGGAGGGCGGTCTCCATACATACGATCCTTCCCCTAAAGCCAACCGAAGCTGATAAATATCCGCTAGGGTAAGGACTAGGATATGGGCACATAAAACAAGACAAATCGGCTCCAATGATTGAATACAATCACATAAATGGTTTATCTGGAGCCAGTCTGGAATAAATTATCATTAGTAGCTTCTCTGCTGCATCACCCGTACTGAGTCCATACTATAAATGCATTTATAATAATAAATAGGGACACGTATCTGTCTGCTTAATTACAGGAACTACAGTAACTTTATCAGCCTGGGATAGTTATTATAATAAATGACTCACCCAATCACGCCAACACTTACACGCACTTAATATTCTGTATTATATTATATTATATTATACTAATCTAATCGGGGCTTAAACCCAACTATGTCTAACGTAATTATTTCACTCACTACTTCACGATATACTAGGACATAGGCTATTTCCCAAATCTCCTAAATTAACTAGCCTGGACACTAGCCCTCGCCCTATCGCAGTTCAAGATCGACCCTCAACCGTCGCTTGTCGCGGCCAGAAACCAACTGCCCTTTCACCGTCTCTCCGTTTAAAATTCATAAAATCCCACAGTACCAAAAGGTCCATGCTGGAGTCATTCTACCATTTTTTCTGTAACCGTCCGTCAATTGTCCCAAATGCACATGTTCGGGAGGCCGATTCTTTTAGGAATTTGCACAGAATCCGTCGGCTTGAATTGCTCTAAGTTATTGCTAACATATGCGGGCCGACGCCGGCCGCTGTACTTCGACCTTCTCAGAATTTCGTCCAAAATCTTAAAATGCTTTATTTTAAGGGTTTCTTTGAGTTCGGGATGCCCATAAAATATCAACGAATAGCTTTCTAAGACGCTTTTGTGTTGTTTTTACTAACTTAAAATAATAGGATATTTTTCTCTTAATTACGGTCGGCTGACAGGCCATAAGATTAGAAATTAATGGATTGGTAAGAGTTTGACATCGTGTAACTTGTCATTTTTAAACTATTGATATAACGCATGTGGCCAACAGTCACAATTCAATGCAGCATAAAAATAGTATGTTAATTCTTGTTTCGGTTTAAAGACATTTATTTATTTTGAGTATGAATGTCGATGGCCATAGGAGTAGAAAAAGACCAAAGAAACGATGGATACTCTATGTAAATCATCATCATCATAATCAACCTTTTATCATCCCACTGCTGGGCACAGGTCTCCTCTCATACAGAGAAGGATTGAGCGTAATTACCACGCTTGCTTAATGCGGTTTGGCGATTTCAGACTTAAAGTTCAGGTTTCCTCAAGATGTTTTCCTTCACCTTTTACTCAGTCATTGGTATCCAAGATATACTTAGAAAGTAGATATAACTTTGGAAAAGTTACAATGGTTCTTGCCTGACTTGCAATCCAACCCGCACACTCATACTTGAGGGGCTCGTGTTTTAACCACTAGGCCACCACGACTTGTGTTTGATGCTTTCTGTATAAATTATAATTATGATTATAAAAGCGATTACTGGAGAAGTGTGAAACAAAAAAACCCTAATTCATTGCGCTATGAGCAGAAAGGACCCTGTATGGTACCGATCATAAAATAAATAGTACCAACCCATATCCTCCCGTGGGTGTCGCAAGAGGCGACTAAAGTAACTCTCATAAGGGAAGCAGGCAGCAGCGCTTCTCCTGTGGAACTACATCAAATTACTGCGATTTCCCGTCATGCCACCTCTGCACAGGGGGCCTAATCTGCTATTACAATAGTGTCAGAATGGTCGATTAGTGATCTCATAATGACCACATTTGAAAAGTTTCGTAATCTACTTACAAAATTGCGTCATTATAACTTTCCAGTGGTCAATCACTGACACTAAACTCCATAAAATTTTCAAATTCAAAAATCATGTCTACTGTTTTATAATAATGACAATGTCATTTTATCATTACTTCCAGGCCGATTAATTGTTCGATCATTATGAAGTTAGCAGATTACGTACCAAGATACAGGCTGTGCCTAGTTTGGGACCCACTGTTAATTCGAACTGAATTAAAATTTCTTCTGCTGTTTTAACTGCATGCTATTTCTTGTAATTTTAACCAAGTGTAAGCCTGATAAATAATTGTTTTTTTTAGCACTATGACAATGGAATCGTTTTGGAATGACAAATTTATAAAAAAAACTAGCTTTCCGCCCGCGGCTTCGCCCGCGTGGAGTTCGGTTATATCGCGCTTTTTAGATTTTCCTCGGGAATATCAAATTTTTCCGGGATAAAAGGTAGCCTATGTTCTTTCTCAGGGTCTAAAGATTGTCTGTGCCAAATTTCATCAAAATCGGTTGAGAGGTTTATGCGGGAAAGCGTAACAGGCAGACAGACAGACAGACAGACAGACAGACAGACAGACAGACCAACAGACAGACAGACAGAGTTACTTTCGCATTTATAATATTAGTATGGATAGCACACTAGGTGTTCCACTCTCTACACAGAGATCAGTCGTCAGTCGTATACAAATATCATAAATCTAATATCTTTGTGTTACTGTTATTTTTCATCCGCGCGACTATTCCGTGACTTTATTCACTATACGCTGTTTATGTGGTAGTGATTTATGTGTTCGTACACTATGGAGTGGGTTTCGCCTTATTAGCTTGATTGTAACACTTTCTATGGGGTTCTGAGTAAACGTGACGTTTTTCTTACAACACTTGATAAACATACATATATTGTGTGATTTCGCCTTAGTTTCATCTTGTGAAGATCGTAAAATTTATTGTTACTTTTAAGATAGAACAGAGCGTCTCTGTTTTGGGTTGTGTCGACTAAGACGTCAGTTTTCAAACTAACCATTCTTTTTTTTTACGGGGTTGAAAATCCTCATGGATGTCCTTCGCCTTTTTTTTTTGTTGGGATGGGAAATCATCAAATGACTTCTCCCGCTCTGGGTGGAGCGGAAGGGCGTGTCAGACTTTTGCTGACTAAAACCCATCCGTGTTTCTTCACTTGCCTGTGCGACGGCCAGAGCCATGGTTTCTTATTTAACCAACCCGCAACCCTGACCCAGGAGACATCGGTCTTCGTGGACCTCGTCACGATGTGCTGACATCTCTTTGAGGCGCGCGTGAAACACGACGCGCTGTCGGCTCGGGATGTCGATGTCCTCCGCCCCGGGACGGGCGATAGGGTCTGTTAGACTCTCACTGACTAAAAACCACCCCGGTGCTCCATCTGATACCTCACCGGGGGTTGTGAGTACGAACACTGCTTCCGCAACCCCTGAATGATTCCAGACTAACCAGATCCAACAAAATACCAGAGTTTTACATTGAGCCTATTTGAGCTGTAGGTACAGACAAGCCTATTTGAGCTGTAGGTGCACATTAAGCTACTACATTTTGACAGATTTCCTTATTACATTTTCAACATTATCTCTGAAGCAGTAAGACTCAAGGTTCTCTTCTTCTTCTTCTTCAGCCTATAGACGTCCACTGCTGGACAAAGGCCTCCCCCAAGGCTCTCCACGCTGACCGGTCTTGTGCTGCCCGCATCCATCGGCTTCCCGCGACCTTCACCAGATCATCGGTCCACCTTGTTGGGGGCCTCCCTACGCTGCGTCTCCCAGTACGTGGCCGCCACTCCAGAACCTTACTGCCCCATCGGCCATCGGTCCTACGAGCAATGTGCCCTGCCCACTGCCACTTAAGTTTAGCGACTCGCAGAGCTATGTCGGTGACTTTGGTTCTTCTGCGGATCTCCTCATTTCTGATTCGATCACGCAGAGAAACTCCTAGCATAGCTCTTTCCATTGCCCTTTGTGTGACTCTGAGCCTTCGTATGAGGCCCATTGTGAGCGACCACGTTTCAGTTCCGTAAGTCATCACTGGCAACACACACTGGTCAAAGACTTTAGTCTTGAGACACTGTGGTATCTTGGACGACGAGAAGATGTAGCGTAGCTTCCCGAACGCTGCCAAACCGAGCTGGATTCGCCGAGACACCTCTTCCTCGAAGTTGGACCTACCTAGTTGGACTGTTTGTCCCAGGTAAACATACTCGTCAACAACTTCGAGTGCAGAGCAACCAACTACAATTGGAGTGGGTGCGACATGAGAGTTCGACATGATCTTCGTCTTATCCATGTTCATTTTTAGACCCACTTGTTGGGAAGCTCTGCTGAGGTCATTGAGCATTTTGCCCAAGTCTTCCAGGGTCTCAGCCATGACCACGATATCATCTGCGAAACGGAGATTAGTGATGTACTCGCCGTTGATGTTGATGCCAAGTCCTTTCCAGTCCAGGAGCTTGAAGACATCTTCCAACGCAGCAGTGAACAATTTAGGAGATATGACATCTCCTTGTCTCACTCCACGCTGCAGTTGGATCGGTTTCGAGTCCTGATCCTGGAGACGGACTGACATGGTGGCGTTTTTGTACAAACACTTTATCACCTCAATGTATCGATGGTCAATTTGGCACCGCTGGAGAGACTGTAGCACCGCCCAAGTCTCAATCGAATCGAAGGCCTTCTCATAGTCCACAAACGCCAAGCATAGTGGTTTGTTATACTCCTCGGACTTCTGTATAACTTGCCGCAGCGTATGAATGTGGTCTATGGTGCTAAAGCCTTTTCGGAAGCCTGCTTGTTCGGGAGGCTGGAAGTCGTCGAACCTGCGAGCGAGACGATTCGTGATGACCCTAGAAAACAGCTTGTAGACATGGCTCAGGAGGGATATCGGTCTGTAGTTTTTTAGGAGGGTATTGTCACCTTTTTTGAAAAACAAAACCACCACGCTCCTGTGCCACGCCTTAGGCGTTTCGCCTTTAAGAATGACGGAATTAAATAGCTTCTGAAGCGCTTTAAGAACCGGTTTGCCACCCGCTTTCAGAAGCTCAGCCGTAATTCCATCATCTCCAGCCGCCTTATCGTTCTTGAGCTGTTTCAGGGCCATACCAATCTCGTACAGGCTGACGTCCGGGATATCGTCGGTGTAGTGTCGGGTTAGTCTGGCTCTAGGATCATTAGCCAGGCTTACAACAGGTGCGTGTGTTGATGTGTATAACTCTCCGTAGAATTTCTCAATCTCACCCAAAAGCTCGGGCTTGGAAGCGACGATCCTACCATCTCCAGTCTTCAGCTTCGCAAGTAGACTCTGTCCAACAGACAATTCTCGTGCGAACACTTTGGAGCCTTTGTTCCGCTCGATAGCCTCTTTAATACAATTTGTATTAAATTGGCGTATATCGCGAGTCAGAGACTTTGAGATTTGTCTGTTAAGGCATCTGATACGCGAAGCGTCATCAGGGGATTTTAAGATCACCTCCCGTCTTTCTTCCATTAGCCGGCGGGTGGGACCGGAGATCTTCTTCTGTCCTTTTGAACGGAGGGACTCAAGGTTACTCAAGGAGACTCAAGGTTGATTGGGAATATTTAGGTAGCTTGACCTGCTTTCGTCCGTACAACACAGTATTAGATAACACGACCACCCCTAATAAGATTGGTTGTCAGCCTTTTGGTCTTTTGACAGGCCATAATGACTGACGTCAAAGATCCAAGTTTGATGATTCGGATCTACGATGACGTCACTGTCAGTCTGCGTCTGCGAAGAAATTTGTTATTGTTTTAGTTTTCATTTAAATGCAAAGATATCTTTTTACTATTCATCATCATCTTTCTATCGCCCCACTGCTGGGCACAGGTCTCCTCTCATATAGAGAAGGAGTTTTGCTATTAATTCTCGCTAAATACCCTCCAGTGGTTAGTTAACAGTTCGCACGTGTTATTGGCAAAACTGTAGAGTCTCTTCTACAAGGGCCATTAATCAAGAGTTGATGTTGAAGATGGGATCAACGATTTCACACGCTGTTTGAAACGAAGGAGTTCCATTTTGTAAAGATGGTAGATCACGCAGCAGCTGAGATGGCAGCTGGCGTCACTTAACTTGATCAATCGTCAAGAGCGTCTGTTATTAGCCGTGCCACAAGCCATCGATTTTATTAGCAATATAATATACAACATTATTTTTTGTTTATGTGAAACCCGAAACATATGTCCAGTATTATTAAGTAAAGAATCTGTTTGTGTATTGTGATAATTTGGTGGTTTGATAAATTCCTTCGATAAATGGAACTGCGTCACGAGGCGCGTCTTACTGAGAAATTCTTAATTCAAGCATATTACAGAAGATGGATAGAAGGATGGAATGGGACTCACCAGAATATCCAGGTTTTCTCGCTCAGCCTGTTGCGTAGGGGCCCCCACGTTGAACACAAATCACCTTGGTTTTAAGATGCACTCGCTAATTGCGGATTTATCTCATTTTGGTCTGATACTTGATCGATGATTTAATGATGAATGACATGGAGATTGCTTGCTGTCCACAGACTATGTATCCGGTCTTGAACCAGAGACAAGTTGCTGGTTGTGTTTTTAGTAAGTCTCAAATGGCACGGGATCTAGCCCTTTAAGCCAGATGTGCATGGAAGTAGGGAGTACATAGGAGGGAATCGGGAAATTAGAATATGCTTGACTTTAAAATGATTTCATGCTTTAACAGAATCTATGTACAAATTTTCAAAAAGATATCATGGTAAATCACAAAGTTATAAGCTCGCTATCCTACTGCTGTCCCAACAAAAAAATGGTCAACGCTCTGATGATGATGGTGATGATGATAAAGAAAAAATAACGTTTTAGATCGCACTGAGAGAATGTGGTTTCCGATTACTAAAAAAAATCTGAATCTTGTCATTATAATAATATCACAGCATAGATAAGACTAAAGTCAACAGTATGCAAGATAAATCTATTACTTTTAATAACCAACTCAACACTAAATTCTTTTGCAAGTGCAAATAATCGCGTATTTCCTAGTACTATAAATAACTTTGCTTTCCATTACACAGGGCCATTGATAATAATTCTCTGTAGCAACAACTGGTACGCAAATGAACTCGCCAGTTCATTCGCTATGACAAATAGTCGCTTCGCTTCGAAGAATACACTCGCTACTATTTTTTATAAAAGTTCTCTCTCATTTATTCATTTCTGTTTAATGGAATTGTGTTAGTTATTGATTGGGTAGTATTTTTTTTTTAAATGACATTATAAAAGAACCGGTTAACGGTAAACGGTTACGGTAATATAATATTTGGTTTTATATTAAAGAGCCTTAAAGGAATAAGAATACTTTATTTTGTTAAATCCATAGTTGGAATGCCATTAATATTTCTAAAGGGCTATTAAAAATTGACCGGTGTCAATTTTAAGGGGCTTTATATTATGGTGTAGTGCAGTGGAAAAAAAGTAACGGTTGAGACTTACGAGTTCTAAATAGTATGAAGGAACAGGTATTCAAGACTAAAGAGCCTTAAAGGAATAAGAATACTTTATTTTGGTAAATCCATAGTTGAAATGCCATTAATATTTCTAACGGGCTATTAAAAATTGACCTATTTCAATTTTAAGGGGCTTTATATTATGGTGTAGTGCAGTGAAACAACGGTTGAGACTAACGAGTTCTAGATGGTATGAAGGAACAGGTATTCAAGGCTCAAACACGCTGCATAAGAGCAATGTGCAGTCTAATGGTAACAGATAGCTGTGTACTTGTATTTAGGTCCCTACACATATTAACATTTCCATCACTATATATTTTCGAACTGTTTTTGTGAAATCTAATATGCATCTTTTTAATAAAGTGTCCGAAAATAGGAACCGGTCAATCAGAAGACAGTATAAAAATTTGCTCATTGTTGGTAGCTCCGATACCGCCCTATTAAGGAAAAGTATTATATGCATAGGCATATTATATTTTTTTTTAATCGGGCCTATGCCCTATTTTTAACAAACTACCCGATGTAATAAAAAACAAGACATTTTCACTATACAAAAACCGGCCAATTGCGTGTCGGACTCACGCACAAAGGGTTCCGAACCATTGATTTATGAAATTAAAGGATTTATTTGTATGAAAGATTACGCGGTAATAAGCGGTTTACGATTTACGAGGTATTAAAAAAAAACTACCTACTAGGTCTCGTTCAAAACAATTTTCATTTGTAGTTTTTATAGTAATGTGCCTACGCCCTACATTATATGTTTTTTTTTTTTTTAGATTTTTCATTTTCTTATTTTAAAAGTTAGAAGGCCAACTTTTTTTCCATTTTGGAAGCGTCTGTCACGCAAACTATTCAGTTTAGAAAAAAAAATATTTTAGAAACCTCGATATCATTTTTGAAGACCTATCCATAGATACCCCACACGTATGTGTCTGATGAAAAAATATTTTTTGAGTTTCAGTTCTAAGTATGGAGAGAGAATAAGTATTATTTTAGTTTTGCATCAAAATCTTAATGCGGTTCACAGAATACATCTACCTACCAAGTTTCAATAGTATAGCTCTTATAGTTTCGGAAAAAAATGGCTCTGACATACGGACGGACAGACGGACAGACAGACATGGCGAATCTATAAGGGTTCCATTTTTTGCCATTTGGCTACGGAACCCTAAAAGCAAGTGACACCTTACAACTCGCGGTTGGCCCAAGTGATGGATCACGAACCACTCGCTCGAGAGAAGATGCCTGTGTCTCAGAAGTGCAATCATTATAACTCAAACTTCATTGAATACTTCTCAATGAAACCACAATGGCTTGAAAAGCCATAAAACAAGGAAAAAAGAAAGTACTATCTACTTTTTCCTTACACAAGAGTTATAAAGGTCAATAAACCACTGCATAACTCACAGACAACTGTGAATCCACTCCATCTTAAAGGAGAAAAGGCGTGAAAGAACAGCTAAACAAGATTTATTCATACGCAACACAACGACACCCGAATTCACATACATTTGGCAACAACCCAAATACAAATAAGAAGAAGATAGATTCGAAAAACGAATTAACTTCCAAAACAGTGGGGTAGTAGAAATATTTTTATATTTTTCTACATTGTGATTCGCCCCCCAATGGGGCTGCAATAACATGCTGCTTGGCAATCCCTTGGATACAGTGAAAATAAAAATATTATTTCTACTCTTAGGATTGGTTATGGAATTGTATAGAGATGTTTGTCCGAATCTAGCAAAATAATAATTATCAAACAGTTTGTATATTTATAAAGGAGTTTTTGTTAAATACTTGATGTTTTTTTTTTTTTTTAATTAAAGTAAACTGCGACGCTTGTTTTATTTGAACTTTGTTAATTAATACAAAGATTAAACTGTGATTCAGTTTAGACACTGAAGTAAATTACATGTTAATTTCATAAAACGTAACGATTGTGAAATAAAATTTTCAAAGAATTTCTATAATTTCTTACACGTGCTATTGGCAAAATTGTGGTATCTATTCCAGAGAGACCATTGATCAAGAGTTGAGGTCGAATCTCACCTTGAAAAAAGAATAAGAAGTAATACAAAGAGTGACTTGTAATTTGACGTATGGGCGACAACCCAACCAACCTTAGGTCATAATGCTTTAGAGATAAAGTTGAAAATCTAATAAGGAAATCAGACAGATTGTAGTAACTTGATGTGCTGTCGTCTGTACCTATTTCTTTCAAGACATGATAGTGGACCTATTTGCATCAAAAAAGTACCTTTGCTTTATAGAGTGCTCTTTATAATATAGGTGAAAATGACATCAAGAGATTTGTTGTAATATCCAGATAAGGTACTCAGCAATGAAGGCCATTGAATTCGAGGGTTTAGAGAAAAGTGTTATTTAGTGCAGAATACTGAGATATTCTAAAAAAAACGTAAAAATTGGGTATAAAAAATTTGATGCTTAATTGTTGCAAATGGGTCATTCTAAACAAAACTTATGATTTCCAGATAAATTTAATATCTGGAAACCATCACCAAATGAGGTAAGTGTTGAACACGCTGAAAATGTATGTGTATGTGCCTGTAGGGTAATTGAAACTGAAACCCATTGCTACTGATATGAGTTACGATATCAGTAGCAATGTGTTTCACTTTGACAGTTCAACCACAATTATTGCGCTATTTACGTTGTTGAACAGACATATTTTAACTTGTGGAGCAATGGATTAGCAATATACTTCAAAATGTTTCCAATTGAGTAATACTGTGTCACGCAATTAGGGTGCTGGTATAGACAAAATTGACGAAAAGGCTTAGAAAACTTTTTAAAAATTTAATTCAAATATCTTGCAAAATAAAATTAGAATCGTATTATTGAATAGCTTATTGCTGACTTTTATTTACATGAGACAAGTAATGATTTCTGTAATTAAGGCATTAGAATTCTTAAATATACTGATCCAGCTCCTGACGCTGACCACGTTTAACAGTACAATGTTAACAATTTGTATTCTTACTGTTATATTATTATTTGCATGCTGTGACTTCTTATAAGTGGAGAAGCACAAGGTCATATCCTGTTACTTATATTTTCTAGCGTTTAAGGTGTTTTCTCTGTTGGAAGTCCAAATAAATAAATAAATAAACATCAAAATCATCACTAAACCACTTAATCAAAATCCCACAAACTTCATATTATTATGCACCTCAACTAATACAACAAAACTATAAACAAATATAATGAATGTCATTCACTACGCTTATCGTCTTACATACTCAATTTCCTCTAACTACATAACTAACTTATCAAGTTATATTGCGAGTACAGAGTTAAACAGAAGGTCGGTTCTATAGAACTAGCGAAAACTGGCGAACGCACACATAGGCGCGTGAGTACGGCGCTCTCATCGCTTAGATGAGCTAGAATCAAGGCATCTCCGCCTGTGGCTTGACGCCGCGGCGTCGACGGCGTCTTTTTCTATGGGAATAAATAACAGTGCGTTCACATATTGAAGTCGCAATACAGATGAGGTGATGGCGGCATGGATTCGCAGACAGAGGCGCAAGGCGGGCGCTGTACCTGTTCATGACGCGATTCCACCGCCGTTTTGAAGTTTTCTTCCCGCCGTATTTATAGAGTTGAAAGAAATGTATGAAAGAAGTGTAGCCACCTGCGTCTCGTTTAAACATGGAAACAACGCCTTAACCGTGCCGAGACGCCATTGAGACCGTGCTTCGGATAATTGATGACGCGCCAAATGCCATTCGTGAGTGCGCTCACACTCCCTGTACCTACGTGTTACCTGCCTACGTGTGAGTAGGCGTTCGTTGTGTGCAGTCAGCCTTCTGCGCTGTTTATTATATTGTGTGGGGAATTGCCATGGGCGTTCTCTTTGTGAATACTGCTAAGGATTTTCTGTGAACAAATTAGATGTTGCCTTACCTAGCGTTTGCACGTTGGGTAAGTAACGTCAGACAATTATGGAAGTATCTACGTTGCTTGGTTGTTTTGATTGAATCTTGTGTGTATTTAGATGTTAAAGCGTGTGTGTTATGGGTATAGAAGTCATAGGATTCTTTAAATAACTGTCGCTCTATTTGGTATGGTAAACCTACAAGTTACTTAAATTTGATTTTGGTACTGACAAGCATCCGTAGATCAATACAAGCCCGATTATGACATACACTTGTCCAGTCTTCGCACATACTAAGCCGCGTCATATCCATAGGATGCAAGTAGTCCGAAACCATTTCCTCCCTAAAGCCACAAATGCCCCTTGGTTCGTCCGTAATGAGATCCTTTACCTTGATCTCAATAGCCCCACCATCCAGCAGTTCATGAAGCGGCTGCTAACTATACCCCCTCCACCATCTTCAAGCTTACCCCCCGCCGCATGCCCTCACAGACCCCGGTGACCCCATAAACCTCCTCCAAGAGGCCAATAGGGCCACCAGCACAACACATAAAAGACCGACCTACCGACCTCGCCGCCGAGGTCATCAAATCAAATTAAAATAAAACTTCGATCCAACTGTCCCTTACTGTTCTCTCCAGCGACGCCCTAAGCCGAGGTTCGTGCCCCACAGGATGTGCCCTTAGCGTTTAGTCGCTTAGTTTTTAGTTGCCCTGGCTGAAGGCTTTAAATTCATTTAAGGCAGCCCAAGGTCAACTACGAGATGCCATATCAAAAAAAAAAAAAGTTCAATACAAATAGTCATCACGGATAGCTGACACTCAATACCCAAACACGATTAGTCTGATAGAAGCCAAGCCAAGAAGTATCCGGTTGCCGAGTAGCTGGATTTTGGAGGTTAGATATCGCGAGATGCAGTTTTCATGTAACATACCTTCGTTAAGTGAAAACTGCACCTGGTTAGACTGAACGCCGATAGCAATACTGAACACCGGTTCGCCTTTCCCGGTCTCTTTTATTAATCGCATATACAATATATCAAGTACCTACCTTATCAGAACGAAATATTTCAGGATACATCACTAATAATGTAACTAACTCCAAAAAATAAGTAACAGTGGTATCATCAACTCTATAATCATGCTATTTGTGTTTCTATCTAAGTTAGTTGCTGCTTAGAATATCCCTGATTTACCGATTTAATATCACAAATGTATTGACTCTAACAGATCTCTTTGCACATTACTTATTGTAATAAAAACTATAAATAGACTATTCTTGTAAATCAATAGACATTGCAAAAGAGGTTGTTTTTTTTTTAACAAGCTGATCTCTGGGTGTAAAATGTCGTATTAAAAAAGGCTTTTATTGAACACCAAAATTGATTTTTCAATCCTTTAGGAAGGATATCGGCTATTTATCATCACTATTCAAATCATACGTGCCGAGCAAAAAGAAGATTAGTCAGAATGTCCGCAAAGATAAATTTAGAAATAGCGCGGGCAGAGGATGCAGTGCAGTGCTGTGGATCGAAGGATGACATTGCACATGACAATGCCTAAGGTATTAAGTCCGCCGTTGTAGATTTTATTGTGCGAAAAGTATAAATAAACAGAATATATTTCAGGCGTAATTCTATTATCAGCGATTACAATGCACGATACGTCATCTGGATTTGATTTAGGACGTAATAAAATGATTTTATGACGAGAATAGGAAAAGCATCCATATACCAACGAACGTTAATCATAAATTATAACGAATTGAAAATCATGATTATGGCAATCCAATATTCTTTAGCAGAAGCTGGGGAAGCTATATTGAAGAAGTAGAAAAAAAGTAATTTTGAAGGAAAACGGTGCCTAGTTTAAGCGAGACAACAAATTTGAATAAAAAAGGTGTTTAGTCTAATTAATTTTATCTTATTGACTAACTGACTGAAACGTTGGCAATTAAAAAACCAAAAAGGCTATAAATTGTGTAAAACTTGTAAAAAATATCCCAGTTTAAAAAAAAATACCAGGGTCCAGAGTATACCGATTTATTACATAAGTATAGTGGTCATCCCTCGCCGGAGAATCTCATCACCGTGATTTACAAATGTGACGTAATGACACAACGCCATCTGTTATTTCATAGTCGTACTAAACTAATGAAAAATCTTTATATATATAATTCTGCTGTACGTGTGTATGTAATTGAACTCCTCCTAAACGGCTTGACCGATTTAAATGATTTTTTCTGTATGCGTTTGAGTGGCCCCCTGGATGGTTTAGATTCACAAATCAGCCCGGCAGATGGCGCTGATTGCTTGAAAAAGCATGTGATCTCGGAAACGGCCCTAACGATTTTGCTGAAATTTGATATGTGGGGGTTTTCGGGGACGAGAAATCGATCTAACTCAGTGTTATGTCTGCGGAAGCGCATGTTTTTGAGTTTTCTCTTTCGCAATATTTCATGCGTAATATGGGCGCTAATTTCGCGCGGCTTGACATTACGGCTGTGGCGTGGTGGATAGTGCTATGGTTCTACTCCCGGTGGCTGGTGTTCCTCGGTTCAAACCCGGTCAATCACAAGTTTTTTTTTTTTTGTTTTTAGACAAGTTTATAGTTTTTTTTAATTTTTTTAGTTACTTAAAAATATAATTGTACATAAGAACTAAAAGGCGAAAAAATAAAAAAGATATTTTTTTTATTTAACTAAATTTGTACTTATGAACTAAAAGAGAAAAAAATAAATAGAAATAAATAATTATTTAAGATTTTTTATTTTACTTATAGAGACAGAAACAAGAGCTCTAGGGGCAGAGAGAGGTATGATATCTTTGTTACAAATGTAGATGACAATGCTTTCCATGGGTTTCTTCTTTCCATCCTAAATCTGCTGTACGTGTGTACGTCACTGAATTCCTCCTAGGCTGGTCCGATTTGAATGAAGTCTATGTATATAAATGAAAGTCGTGTTAGTTACTATATTTATAACTCAAGATCCGCTTAACCAGTATGGCTCAAAATTGGTAGGGAGGTAAATAAGAACTGGGAGAAGGACATATCACATAGGATACTTTTTATCCCGTTTCCGCGGTTCCTGTCGTTCCCGTGTGACGTGACATAAGACATGGTTTAACAAAACGCAACTGACATGGAATAACAAAACAACTCAGTCAAAATATAAGTTAGCGGTTCATTTGTTAAAAATGGTACAAATACACTCCTACACTACTCAGCATATTAAAAAAAAGTCTTACCGGTTGAATGTTGATGCATTTATTTAAAGCAAGGAATATAAATGCTCTCTGCCGGTTTAATTTTTTTAATAAAAGCCCCAAAGCAAACTTCAAATTCAAAATTTCTAATATTGTATTACTGTGCCATTTACCACTTCACTACATACTATAAAACAAAGTTACTTTCTCTTTCCCTATGTTCCTTTGTATGATTAAATCTTTAAAACTGCGAAACAGATTTTGATGAGGTTTCCTTTAATAGATAGAGTAATTAAAAAGAAACGTTTATATGTATAATAACATCCATTAAATTGTGGAGAAACACTGTCCCTCGCCCACATGTGGGAGTGATGAGAGGAGGCATAACTCTGTTGCCGCGAAAAATCGCAGTACAGCGGACAGAGCTCCGGCGGGGTCTCATGGCGACATGGAAAGTGTGATTGTCGCAATCCAGCACTGAGCACGCCGCAATAGCGGCGGTAAGTCCTCTCTTTGAGGAGTAGCTAGAGAGGCGCCACGGCGTCCTCACCTTCCGACTGACGTAGGTCCTCACCGGACACGGCTGTTTCGGGAGGTTCCTGTTCCGTATAAAGCGGGAGGAAACGCCAAGGTGACCACTGTGTGCATCGCCCCGAGGACACGGTGGAGCATAAGGTGGAGGTCTGCCCGGCTTGGATAGAGCACAGCCGTGTTCTCGTGGGGGCGATCGGCGGCGATCTCTCGCGTCCGACCCTGGTCCGGGCCACAGTCCGGAGCAAGAGTGCATGGCAAGCTTTCACCTCCTTCTGTGAAGCAGTGATGCTGGCAAAGGAGGAGGCGGAGCGGGTGAGGGAGCGGAAATCCCACTACACTCACGGCTCAAACCGCCGCAGGAAGCGCCCTGGTCAGGAGGCAACATCGGACTCCCAATCGCCGTAGGCGCGGGCTTGCGGGCGGCGAGGGATAGGCAGCTCGCCTCCTTGTAAGAACCACGCCCGGGTTGACGGCCCATTGTGTTTAACACGTGCCTCAAAGAGATGTCAGCACACCTTGACGGTGTCCACGAGGACTGGTCCACAGGGTTACGGGTTGATTAAAAAAGAAACCATGGCACTGGCCGTTGCACAGGCAAGTGAAGGAACACGGGTGGGTTTTAGTCAATAAAAGTCTGACACGCCCTTCCGCTCCGCCCAGAGCGGGTGAGGTCAGTTGATGATTTCCCATCCACAACAAAAAAAAAAAAAACTGAAGAAGAGCAAGAAATTGCACTTGAAGGCGCAGCCTTAGTATGGCTCGACTTCGTGCTTCTCACTCACCAGAGCAAAGGGAGGCAGCCCGTGAAATGGCTCGGTTGGCAATGCGAAATCGTCGAGCAAAGCTCAGAGATCAAGCGCTAGATAATTTACGAAACACAAGAAGAAATTCATCAAATACTGATTTGAATCGGGCAGCGTTTCAATACGCATATAATATAGCGCGATGGTGTTCGCATTGGGCCAATGGATGTTGTTTGCGAGTATTGTAGCACATTAAAGATTTCCGGAGAATCGCCAGGATTGTGCTCCCAAATAAAGAATCATTGAATAATAATATTCATTTATTTAAAACTATCCTAAGTAATTTAAAAAGCAGTCATGTGATATTGTCTTTAAGGTGGAACGAAGTTCGCCGGGTCAGCTAGTGTTAGTATATATTTAAACAGGACAATTTGTTTTAAGGTGAGAGAGGGTGGGTGACACTTATTTATGCTCTGTAATATCTTCCGCGCCAAAGGCTGGTCTCCACTGAGATTTGGGGGCCGTAGCGGAAAACACCACGAAATAGGCATCTTAAAAAGACGGCTCACCGGCTATCCAATTACAAAAATAAAAATTTGCAGTCGTAGTACTGACCGGCAGAAGTGAAAACTGAAATCATTAAAAAATACCGAATACACAAAAAGTAAAAAAACAATCACGGTTTGTGCTCGGTTATGCTCACGCGCATTCAATGCTTTTTCTCATCCAACCAGTGTTCAACGTCGCTACCGAAGTTTTCACTTCAAAAACGCCTATTGAATTAATAAAAAAAAATGCATACATCATGCATTATTATGACTTATGGCGTAGTTTCAAACACCCCATGTGTAAGCGCATTCCGAGTCTTGCATTCTAGCGGCACTCGGAATGGAGCGGCCATCTACGTATAGTAATGGACATGCTTTGGAGATGAGAATTGTGGCACTCCGAAAGAAAGAGAGGATTCGAAGTTTCGTCTATCTTTATCTCTCTCAAAATCTTCAATCATCTACGAGGAAAGAGATAGTGCTAGACCGAAAGCATAGGCCATCTCTCTTACTCTTTGCAAACAAAAAAAAATACTGCAGATTGTACGCCTACGGCATGTCTATTAGTATATGTCTATGGGAGCGGCGACATCTTTACCAGAGTTTTAAAAATTCATAATCTTTAACCAACGTTCTACACTACACTACATATTAAGCTACATTTAAACAATTTCCAATACATTACTATTCATTTATTCACCAGCACACAAAAGATTTTTGACTCAGTGACCTCGAATACAATCCCAACACAATAATCCTCTATCAAAATGATTGACAGACAGGACCAAAAACATCAAACAAAACTCCTTTACAAAGCCAAGAATAACACTATACTTAAGACACTAACATACTTCAAAAGAAACCCTTTCTTTCTCAGTGTGGCCGTATAAAAAATCATTGCAACCAAAACAACACATTCTTATACTCCTCATACATTTATTTTATTGATATGAGCCTAAACACAAAAGCTACACTGTTATATGAAGTCATAGTATCTGAATAACACATCTCTGTTTTGCCGAAGAAATCTCGATATCAGCGAGACAAGTGAAGGCAAACATAATAAATCATATCCTGTAGTTTTGGGGAGAGTATTCTTAACAATGTACGATATAAGTCATGCTGACGCGAAAATACTATATGTAGGTATATATACTTTTCCAAGGTTATCTCAGAGTGTATGTTAACAGCTAAACTAAACCTATTATATAGATAAACTGAATGAATCAAAAGTTTTATAAGGTTTAGAAATACTCGTACAGCAGTAAAAACTGATGTTACTGTACTCCAGCCATCGAGAGAATACATTCCTGCCACGTGCCAGTGTCATAATTATATATGATAATGATAAAATTTTAAAAACGTATACGTTTGTATGAAACTGACAGGAGTCAAGAACGCATTCTCTCCTCGGCCACACTATACTGAATTTAGAACTTAAAAGTAATTTATATAATAGAATACAATTAAAAATATGTACCCAACAATTAAATTAAAATTGAGAGGATCCTTCCGTTACCGTCCGTAATAATACAGAAACTCGTTCGTTGGTAACGCAAACACTTGAACCCAAAACGTCAGACCCACATAGGTTCCCGGACTTAACAATTCTAAGACCGCAAAATGAGCGCCAATACCACCATCCAATAAGGCAATTTCACCCCGTTTATCAGCTCTCATATCCAGTACTATTATTGCGTTTATCACTTCAATTCTTGAACAATTTACAGTAAAATTATCAACTTTCATCCAATCTTCTGGGCTCTGTTCGTAACTTTTACTATATATTAAATTCGAATTCAAATCTGAAAACCCAAGGAAAAAATCACTGCAGTTTGTGCTGACGATGTATACAATATTACAATATTTAATAGTAATATTAATATATTAATAATAATCTTAACAGCCATTATGCGTTTAGTCCCAATGGTGATGAAGGTAGAACTGTCTAGAAACTAACTGAAATATTGTCTGACAAACGTTACGTTAGTACACATTGTGCCTTCAGTGTTGTCTCATTAAATGAATGTAAACAAATTGAATAATATTTATTATACACATTAGGTACAGCACAAACAATTATAGAATTGCCCATATTACGTAATTTTCTAGGAATACCTTTAAGATGTTGAACCATATATAGAAACCTGTGAATTATCGTGAACTAGAATATACGAAGTTCTAAAGTGCTAATTTGTATACTATATAAAACCGCCATATTTCCTGATCCATTCATTTGTATTCCAGTATTCGTATGTAACTTATCATGTTTAATATTTCAATTGTTAAAATCACAAACTAAACGAAAAATGTATTTTAAAGGTTTGATATTGCTACTTTCGTTATTATATTTAACATCAGTGGAGTCCAACGATATAATGCTTGGATTAGCAACGCCATACTCGAAGAAGATATACAGTGCTGTTAAAATTGCAAACCCTGCGATATGGCGGAGAGAAGATGATGTAATGGTCAGCACTCCGAATCACGAAATCATAAGCGCTGTGTACATCACAGACCTGAGGCCTGATAAGGAAGGAGAAGCATATATAGAAGCTGGAGGACTTGGGAGCAAAACTGTCACAATAGCCTTAAAGAGTCCAACAATTTTAAGAGGATACAAGTTTGCTATTGAAGTCTATGCTCAACCTTTACACCCAGGATATGCACCAGGTATTTTACCGGGATATCCACAAGCGAGACTAAGTGGCAATGATCTATATCCACATACATACAATGCTGGATATCCTGCTGGGAGTATTTATCCCAATAGTTATGGACATATTAAGAAATGATGTGATTGTGATAAAGTGTTAAACAAATATTTTGGTGGTAACGTGACTAACATTGTGTATTGAAGAACATTCAATTATTTTGTCACGCCTCCTTTTAGAGTAGTCATAATACGATAATGCCCTTAAACAACATTTGTATTAACAGTGGATGTGTGGAACTAATTCTTCTTTGTATCACGAATCTACGTAGAACTTTAAAAAAATTGTCTCTTAAAAAAATACCATATAATTGGTATGAATTAGTTATCCTTACGGTAATATAAAATAAATATTTGTTGATTTGTGTTTAGAGATCAAATTCTTCTACAAATTAAATATTGAACATCTAAAAATATTTTTTTGTTTTGTTGTTCTTTATTTTTGTTTTCTTGGTACAATGTAAAATTAAAAAAATATTCTTTCGTTAAGTTGCAAGGATTTCCGTGTGTTACGTTTCAGATTAAAAACAGCGCCCCAATTATGTAACAGACTATTTAATCGGAATCTGCATCATTTTGAAGCAAATTTCGAAACCATTGTTTCATAAATTCCAAAAATTTGATTATAAAACACTTAAATAACCTGTAAAATTGAAACCGATTCCGATTGATAATGTGTTACATAATTGCCCCCGCAGGTGTTTCTTTTTTATATTGTACTTATAAGGTAATACAAAAGCCTCTTGGTTGAATATACGTATACAAAATTTTAAGATACCTATTGTTATTTTTAATCTCTCCAACAATTAGGATCTATTTAATTATTTATGTACACATAATAAATATACTTAAGAAATAGATACGGCTTTTGCAAAATTATTGCTTTTCCTCAAACCGGTAATAATTCAACATCATCCCTTACATTGTAAAATATACAGCCATATAACCCGCTCAAGGTAGAACAAGAACAAGATAACAGCAAAACCAAGGGATAATAAAATCTTAAACAACATTTATCTATCGCGTAGATCAGATAATGTTACATCGTCCTACATCCAGTTGTGAGCCACATTATTAATATTCAGCATGCGCGAAAATGATTTAATGTCGACTACGTTGCAGTTTCGAGGAGTATTGCCACATAATACATCATGCAGAAGGCTAGCTTCATACAAAGATCGAGAACTAACGCATGGACGCAAACAGATGCGTATTTATGACGATCTTAAACACACTGAGTAGCAGTGGGTTTAATTTTGACAGTTCAACAACGTTCATTGCGTTATTTACGCTGTTCAGTAAACCCGTTTCGAATATATGGAGCAATGGATTAAAAACATGCGTTGAAATGATTCCAACTAGTAGTAAGTGCGTAACAACGCAATTAGGGCGCAGCACTCTAATTGTGTAACACACTAATACTCTCAATTCGCATCATTTTGAAGCATATTGCTGATCCATAGCTGGCATAGACAAACTCATTGCTACTGATTGTTTGTTATGCAATTACCCTTCATATCCAGGACGTCTATTTCCTTCCCACGAAATTCGTGGCTTTGATAGAAGTTACGGACATTTCATACGGTTCGGAGCGTCAGCTGTTCGTACTTTTGACGTGATTTTTTTTTTTTTGCTAGCTTTGTCCCTGATGTATGTAAAGTGTAATATAATGCGAATAATATGGACGGAATTCAAATCCATAGTATCCATACTAATATTATAAATTTGAAAGTATCTCTGTCTGCCTGTCTGTCTGTCCGGCTTTCGCGCCAAAACTGCTGAACCGATTGTAATGAAATTTGGTACACAAATAGTCTAGAGCCTGAGAAAGGACATAGGCTATATAACATCCCGATATGACCAATACGAGCAGAGCAGTAACAAAAAATGTTGCGGGGGCAAACGCGGACGTACATATTGCTACCATTATTTTAACAGGCGTTTATTTTATATCAAAACGCGGACGGAGTCGCGGGAAACAGCTAGTTAAACATAAAATCATAAACATAATTATTTTTTCGAGTTGTCCCAGACAGTTCGAATTGTGGCGCGAACACATCGAAAGAACCTATAACTGAGCCAATGGTGCAGCACGAGCGACAGCTGAAACGTTACATGAGTTTATCGTAGTGTTGTCTACGCATATAATTCGCGTTACATTACACAATAAATTACATTTCATATGTTTAAAAAAGAACTATTAGTCTTGAAAGAGTTTGAACTCACTGTACTCAAAGTGTGTCTATGTGTGCGCGAGTTTTAGCTCTTTGTACAGAGCTGACCTTCTGTCTCTATCTATTTTGTGAAACTGAAGAGAGAATAACTCTCCGTGCATTGTCGAACATGTCCCGATTTAAAATATTACTTACTGTTATGTTCAAATTGTTGTCAATATATATTTGATGAGATGTTTTGAGTTGCACCTGTGGTTGTTTTTCATGTGGTGAGGTCTAAATGTGTAGTGAAGTTTTTTCCTTGTTGGATTTCAATAAAGTAATTTTCAAACTTTTGTCTTTAAATGTTTTCCTTTAAATATCATATCTTTCTGATTAAGATACCAGAACCTCTATATAAAATTAAATAATGAATGAATGTGTCGGTGGTAAGCGAATTAAATTTTTAAAAAGCCAATGAAAATTTCGTCGTGTTCCGGCATGATGTCTGGTGAAGCCGTACGGAAACGGGTCCGATGTACCAAATGTTGTTGTGTCGGGAGTTTGGTCGTGGAGAGTCTCCAGACCAATCTCCCTCTGACCCAGCATCGTTGGTCTTATTGTTGGGTTTAACATTGCATCACCTCTCTCAACTGCCGCCTTCCTTTCCATTCACACAGTTCTTTTTTTTTTTTTTTTGTTTTTGAGTGAATAGGCTCTTAATAGACCAGCGTGCTTTACCATCAACAATTTTATCACTGTTTACCATCAGGTAGGATAGCGGTCAAGCACTAATTTATAATTGAATTTACTTATGACTTTAAAGTCATAGCTTAGGACCTTGACAGGTTACTTTGTGTAAAGTTACAAAACCCGCCACACTGTTCCCACCCACTACAACTCCTGAAAGCCAGAATCAACAGTGGAGACCGCCAGAAAAACGCCGAGCAATGAAGCTCGACGAGTCCCGGAGAAACGATTCAACTGTTGTGGATCCCGCAACGAAATTAATCAGAAAAGAATAGCGGAGGAGTAAGAAAAAAGATATTTTTTCCACTTCCCTCCATAACAAGCAGGAGACAGAACAGAACTAGGTCAATCGGCACAAAGGGATATTATTGCAACTGGGAGAAGCCCAGATTGCCAAGCACCACGGAATAAAATTTGATTAAGTTAATGGGTCCTAAGTAAAGTTAGTGAAGGAAAACAGCGTACGGAAAGCGGCATATCCTAGAACCAAAAACGCGAAGATATATGACATATACCATCTTATAAGGGACCCCATGGCAAAGTATTTCCCAGAGTGGGAACATTGTAAGCTAATTAAGCATACTTATCGCTAGATTGGTCAGCACAGAAGAAAATGTTTAATACTGCTGCTTGCTGTCAAAGCGTAGAGCCCTGCCAACATGGTAGATGTTTACATGATCGGCTTTCCAAATACGAAGTGTTTTTTAACACCTTAATGTCAAATAGGCGTAACTGAAAGACATTTCATTCTTCTTCTTCTTCTTCAGCCTATAGATGTCCACTGCTGGACAAAGGCCTCCTCCAAGGCATTCCACGATGACCGGTCTTGTGCTGCCCGCATCCATTGGCTTCCCGCGACCGTCACCAGGTCATCGGTCCACCTTGTTGGGGGCCTCTACGCTGCGTCTTCCGGTACGTGGCCGCCACTCCAAAACCTTACTGCCCCATCGGCCATCGGTTCTACGTACAATGAGCCCCGCCCACTGCCACTTAATTTTAGCGACTCGAAGAACTATGTCGGTGACTTTAACAGAAAAGACTTAACAGACATTTCATTACATTGACAAAAATAATACCTACAATACAAACTCTAATTCCATCCACATTTATTACGAACAAAAGAATATCTAAAAAAAAAAGCTTATTCATTTATTGAAGACTTTTAAAGAGCCCGGAAGATATTGCTACTCAATATTATCGTAGGCTAACCCTCGAACAAATCCACTCGATACGTTCAGAAATTAAAACGCTTTGGCAAAATGAGAACAGCTATTTGCCCGAAGCTGTGAAAGATTTTTTGGGGTTCCGCATTCAAATTATAAAAATGAACCCTTATAATATTACTTTCAAAAGCAAGATGCGCTGGAATCCTTCAAAAACGAGGAAAGGAGGTTGGTCCTTGGCTGATCTAGTAAATGCTCTGCAGATGTAAGGAAAGAGAGTTCAGAAGTCTTGCTCAGCTGTAGAACATTAATCGCTAATTTATATTATAATATTGACCTTATAGCCTAGCATCGAAGGCCCATAGATTCGTCTGTCTGTCCGTCTCAACCGCTTTTTTTTTTTAGGATATATTAACGGTATCAGCAGTTAAATTATAAGTTATACAGCTTCAAAAATAAAAATAACATGAAACAAGTCGAAACAGAATAAATTCTATCATTTCTTTTTTTTTTCTTTATAAAATAACATTTCGTCTGTGGGTTTCGGCAGAGGGTTACCTGGCTAAAGCATACCCACATTTTACCGCTTAGTCAAATGTGGGTGTACTTTATAAGTGTATAAGTGCTAAGAATAAGCTCACCTATTGCCATTTTGGGGGTTCCGCAGTCAACTAGGAAACCTTATAGTTTCGCCAAGCCTGTCTGTCTGTCCGTTCGTTGGCAGATAATTTCAGTAGTCGTTAGCTCTAGAAAGCTGAAATTTGGTGCCAAAGTGTGTATTAATCACGCCGTCAAAGTGATAAAATAAAAAGTGGAAAAAATATTTTATTAGCGTAAAAGTGGGGTGTGATTCTTTTTTTGATTTTCTTTTTTTTTTTTGATATTGATTTACTAAAAACATTTTTTGATGTTGTTAATGGTCTAACTGCAATGCTTCGATATCGCCTTCGGATTATGGAGGTCAGACGGCAGTCGCTTCACGGAAAATGTCGAAGTTTAGCCAAAATCAGCAGTTAGACTGGTAAAGTGGACCCCAGACTCCAAAGCTGAAAAAGCTGCGGACGCGACAGTGATTAACGCTTAGATGATGATTGATGATGATTTTTTGATGTTGTTAATATTTTCGAAAATAATCGTTCCGAAAGTATGAAGTATGAGTACGTGCAGATCTGTTATCTTGTAACTAAATTAATTAAAAAAATATATAAAAAGTATAATACAATTTCATATCTTGCTGGCCAATGACTTTGCAGTTTCTACGACGTCATCAGTAGCAGCACAGCCGCCAACTAATCTACATTTTAGGACAAAGAGAGTAGAATTTCTTATCCTGCCCCCTGATTCTAAGGATCATGCTTTTTATTTGTTTATTTACATAGTAGAGAGATAGTAAAACCACACACGAGTGTAACTACATGCAGACACGACATAAATATAACATTTAATTAAATTGTAAAAATAGAAAAATAATTTTCTATCGAAGATACGGAGCCTTTGGTATGCGATATTCCGACTCACTTTATGTTCAGTGTGATCCAGTTTTTTTTAGATCAGTTAGTAAAAAGGTCCAGGTAGTATTTGCTGACTTGAAAGCTTTTTACTAGACCGGACCTAAACGAATTTCGGGCGTGAACCTAATTCTTCACTAATTCGTTTATTGTAACGAGTGGATATGGACGGGATTTTTTGAAAGAAAGAGTTTGGATTATTCCGACTACTTTTGTAAAAGGATATCATGAGTGGATATGCTGACTGTTTTAATTGTACAGCAATAGAATAGATAGGCTCATAATAAACTAGTGCCTGTTAGTGAGTCTTGCTAGCAGCGATTGCATCACTGTTTACCATCAGGTGGGCTCAAAATCAAGCAAGTTTAGTTTTCTCGTTAGCAGTTTGACCTTATTTAGTATTAGGCTATGCTAGGTGTTTCTCTCCGTGATCGAATCAGGAATGATTCGTAAAAGAACGAAAGTCGCCGATACAGCCCAGCGTAGGTTAACTCTTTGAAGAGGCAGTGGGCGGGGCACACAGCACGTAGAGTTGAAGGTCGATGAAGCAGAAAAGCTCTTGAATGGCGACCACGTACCGAAAAGCGCAGCGCCGGACACCCAACGACTAGGTGATCGGATGACCTGACCAAAATCACAGGAAAGTGCTGGATGCAGGCCGCATCCAACGGTTCTTTTTGAAAATCCTTTGGGGAGGCTTATGTCCAGCAGTGGACTTCATGTGGCTGAGATGATGATGATGATGATGAAAATGATGAAGTATTAGATACGCAAGATACTACATGGGTCTTAATCATCTACTGCACACACATGTCTTAAGGACATAACCGACAAAATCTGGCCGTATACTAATATGAACTTAAAATACATGTGTGCAGTGGTTGTATACATCAAAATATATTACAGTTAACAAATAGGATATATGATGAGCTTCTATTTTTACCCCAGTGTTTTGTTTTTATGCCTCCTGCAAGATCTCCTGTAAAATTTACTTTAAATCTAATTTATCAGCACACTGGAAGATGATTACTAAATAAATCATTGTCCAAAACTGAATAAATAAATATTTAGTGGTAGTAAATGAAAACTAGAATATCTGTAATGCTAATGCAAGCCAAATCTCACGTATGATCTGACTAATTGCCCACTATCGCTAACAGCCTCGTTAGTGAAACCCTTATCTCGATTGATCCTTATAGCCCGTATGAGCTAACAGCATTTACATTTTACAGCTTTTAAATCGAATAAAAATTCACTTCCTATATTTTTGCATTCGCAATTCAGATTCTATTGGCCCATTTTTTCGGTACGGAAGACAATCCTAGGAATGGTAGACGTTATTTATACAAAGCCCAGAATCGACAAAACGTTTGTTATTGATTTATCGTACGTAATGTCGTTAACAATGCCGAATGGGATCCCCAGGGTCCGGGTGAAAGCAGGAAATTGAGGTCAAAGTTTGTGTTCTCTATGGAAAAAAATGCACATCGTTGGTGGATACACTGGTACTAGGATAGTAGTGTTGTTGTGTCTATAAATCATTTTCTAGTTATTAGGGATGTTTCCTGGTTAAGAAAAAAATAATTCTATTTAGTCAGTCATTCAGATTATAAATAAATATTGGATACATATATTTTGTTTTATCAAATCAGGAGTGGTGATTGGCGACGTCACTGCTCGCTATAAAGTGTAGCGTGCAGTGACGTCACACGAGTTTTCAACGCACTGTGTCCTCTTCATTTTTTGTTTATATGAAAAAAGAAAAAATACGTATCTAGTATTTTTTGGAAGTCTGACTGACGGACTAATTAGTTTTTTTTAGTCAAATACCCTATTCTTGGATGGTACTTTTTAATTACATTGCGGATAAACTACAATGATCTTCTGACTACTTTCAGGAGTTAATAACAATATTATTTTTAAAATCTCTAAAATTATAATAATTACAAACAGCTGAATAATTGTTTCCAAGAGTTTTGTCTTTCGAATCACCATTCCCATCCTCATTGATTTTCTCTGACTCAATAATATAATTAATACCGGTAACCAAGTAATATTTATCCGTCCTAAATAAATAACAAAAAGATTATTCATAGAATAAGCAGCCGTTAAAATACGAAGTACACTCAGCAAAAACAATACATTACAATTTAGCTGCCGACCTGACTATCTATTGAAGAAAATCGCTTTAATTTGCCGCGTACTGTTTGCTGGCTTCTACAAATATTGGCACTGGCTATTGGTCCGGACTATCCGGAGTGGAACAATCACACTTGAGTGGGTGACTTGTACCACTGTAGAGGTATTAGATGTGGGTTTTTATTCTTAGACTGTCTTGATAGAAAAATCCTAAAAGTTTCGTGTGATATTCATTTATTCACTATCGATTAAAGATGAAATAAATGAATAATTTATTCATTTACTTTATGATAAATATTCATTTATTGCTAACATTTACATTATTTAGTATTCATATATTTAGCCCGTGGTATGTTTTTGTTTTCAGTAAATATGTATAACGGGGAAAACGTCAGGAAGGCGGGGCCGAAGTTCCGGACAGATGAGGTGTCTTCTCATCCGCATGAGCATCCGTCGTGGGCAGTATTTCGAGAAAACGTTGAACAATAACTATAGTGTGATAATATCACTTAGATCACTTTAATATTAAGGGATGACAATGATAATCTCAGATTAAAACAGACAAGAGCCACTGGGTTTGAGTATGACCAACATACTCGAACGAAACTTGAGCACAGACTGCCCGCCCTGACGGTCGATCGCTATGTCCAACGCAACTCCAGTCGGTGTTACCATACGCTCCATGGTGTTACCCGCTCATAATAAAAAAAATCATAAATTATCCGAATACCGATCGATTAATCGACTTCAAAAAATAGTAGAGTCATTTACGGACTGGCACAAAACAGATCACAATATTCAAAATGAACCAGTCACGCGCCGTTATGTATACGAAAAAATAGAAAAGGATTGGGAATTTAACATTAATAATTAGTGAGTGAGTTAGGACAACATCAGCTGCCATAAGTTACCACCCACCAGACAAGTCTTGCCGCCAAGCGATTCGTCGTGTTCCGGCGTGATGTCTGGTGAAGCCGTACGGAGGACGGGTCTGAGCAGTTGTGTTGCGATGTGTACCGGGTACGATGTGCCTAATGTTGTTGTGTCGGGAGTTTGGTGGTGGAGGGTCTCCAGATCATCCTCTGGCGCAGCATCGTTGGTCGTGTTGTTGGGTTAAACATTGCATCACCTCGCTCAACTGCCGTCTTCCTTCCTATTCACTCAGTTTTTTTGAGTGAATAGGCTTAATAAGCTAGTGCGCTTTACCATCAACGATTGCATCACTGCTTACCATCAGGCGGGATTGCAGTCAAGCACTAGTTTATATCAAATAAAAACAAAAAAAAAGGACAGCCTCCGTGGCGTAGCGGTAGCGAACGCAGCCGCTGCGCAAGGAAGCGCGGGTTCGATCCCCGCGCAGTGCAAATGTTTCTATGCATGAATATGAATATTTGCACTGGTCAGGTCGTGCCTAGGAAAGCACGTTAAGCCGTTGGTCCCGGTTGCCATACGAACATCTAATGGCAGTCGTCACGGGCTGTTGGAGCCCTCAAAATTCCAACAATTGATCTAACTGCAATGCTTCGATATCGCCTTTAAGTTGTGGAGGTCAGACGGCAGTCGCTTCACGGAAAATATCGAAGCTTAGCCAAAATCAGCAGTTACGACTGGTAAAGCGGGCCCCAGACTCCAAAGCTGAAGAAGCTTCGGATGCGACTGGGATTAACTTTGAGATAATGATGAATTAGTGCCAATGTCTCTGAAGATCGATCTGACCATTTTATCAGTTTGTCTTACACATACATTTTGATATTGGTTTTTTATTTATTTTTATTTTTTTATATATTAATGAACCTTAAACACCAATCAGATTTTAAAATCTAAGTCACTCGAACATAATCAGCTAATAATAATCGAACATAATATTCCCGCTCCTGGGACACAAGCGTCCTCTCGGTGAGAGGGAGTGGGCCGTAATCTACCACTCGGATCCAGTGCGGGTTAGTAGATATTACATGTTATCGAGGTTTTGCGTCTTGGACATGCCGGTTTCCTTTCGAAGATATCCATCACTGTTTTAAGAGCATTGATGAAGAAAATAATTTACACAAAGTAAAGCGCCTGACGGGTTCGAATCAACGACCTACTACTTGTAAGTCACCACCGATACCACTAGGCCACCGCTGCTTTCCTGGCTCGAAAAAAATCAACGTTAGATCTTATCAACGGTTACTACTTAATCTTATTTTAAGCCTACTGTCCGAACCGTGTCATCGTCATTATTTTCCTATATTATTCTGATTCATCATCATTATTATCAAACTTTTTTTATCGTCCCACTGCTGGGCACGGGTCTCCTCTCATACAGAGAAGGATTGAGCGTAATCACCACGCTTGTTCAATGCGAGTTGGCGATTTCAGACTTAAAGTCCAGGTTTCCTCAAGATATTTTCCTTTACCTTTTAATCAGTCATTGGTGTCCTAGATATACTTAAAAAGTACATATATATAACTTAGAAAAGTAACATTGATACTTACCTGACCTGGAATTGAACCCGCACACTCATGCTTGAGAGGCTGGTATTTTAACCATTAGGCCACCATGATTGCATTTTGGTTATCACAGTACGACGTTTTCTTCCATTGTTACTCTTAGCTATCCACTCAAAGTGAAATTCCTCTGATCAAGCAACTCATAATTAGTATCTTGGTAGCGTTATCTCTGCAGATAAAATAATCTATCATCCTACAAATATCTTTGTACAACGGAGTTTTATTTGTAATCTACAGCAAAGCTTACTCCTTGAAGCTTCGGCTTGGCATGGACTTAGAGTCTTTTTCTAATTGAAACTATTGGCGTAACTCCCGTACTGAACCACGATTAAACGATTCCACAGGCTACGACAGAGACATTGCCGCAATGTCCGTAATAAATCAAGATTAATGCTGTAGTAATTGTGATTTCTCGTGTACAATCACTTTGCTAGGTTTTTTTACTCGCTTGAACATTGAAAATTTATTGGAGTTTAATAGATTTAACAAGGCTTCTTTCTATTGGTAGAGGGAATGCTATTAATTTACTACAAGAATTGCATTATTAGTCGTATGGTATTGTAGTTAAGTTACGATTTGGAATTTATGCTATTAGAATTGATTTACTTAAAACCTTCGAAGTCTATAAAAAGACTAATAATATGATTGAAAGAAGATTTGAGAAACCCGAAACACGTGTCCAGTATTTTTATGTAAATAATCTGTGTAAAAAAGGTTGATAAAATAAAGGAGCGTGGGAGCGTACGATGACCGCTAATCTTGCAGTTTTTGTTCAACTAATAGGTATTATTTGTTTAAATAAAACAAAACCGTTTAGTGGTCAGTAAAGTAAAGCTTATTGAACATACAAAAAAAAACCTGACATGCAAATTCCAACGAATGCATCATCAACCTTTCTATCGCCCCACTGCTGGCTACAGGTCTCCTCTCATACAGAGAAGGATTGAGCGTAATCACCACGCTTGCTCAATGTGGGTTGACGATTACAGACTTAAAGACCAGGTTTCCTCAAGATGTTTTCCTTTTTTGCTTTTTTGTTGGGATCATCATCAAATGGCTTCTCCCGCTCTATGCGGAGCGAAAGGGCGTGTCAGACTTTTACTGATTAAAACCCACCCGTGTTTCTTCACTTGCCTGTGCGACGGCCAGGGCCACGTTTTCTTGTTTAACCAACCCGCAACCCTGGGCCAGGCGGCATCGTTCTTCGTGGACCCCGTCACGATGTGACATCCCTTTGAGGCGCGCGTGAAACACGATGCCGTGACTCGGGCCTGGTCCTTACTGAGCGGCGAGCTGCCCACTGCTCACCGCCCGCAGGTCCGCGCCTACGGTGGCTGGGAGTTTGGTGTCGTCTCCCGACCAGGGCGTCTCCTGTGGCGGCTAGTGGTGTGAGGGCACTGGAAGGAAGAGAAGGAGGTGACGGCCTGCCATGCACTCTCGCTCCGGACCATGGCCTGGACCAGGGTCGGACGCGAGATCGCCGCTACGAGGACACGGCGGTGCTCTAACCAAGCCGGGCAGACCTCCACCGTATGCTCCACCGTGTCCTCAGGGCGATTCACACAATGATGACACCCTGGCGTTTCCTCCCGCCTTATACGGAAAAGGAACCTCCCGAAACAACCGTGTCCGGTGAGGACCTGTGTCAGGCGGAAGGTGAGGGCGCCGTGGCGCCTATCTAGCCACACCTCAAAGAGGGGACTTACGGCCGCCATTGTGGCGTGCCCAGCACTGAGTTGCGACAATCAAAGGCACTCTCCATGTCGCCAGGAGATCCTACCGGAGCTGCGGAGGTCTGTCCGCCGTACCGTGATTTCTCGCGGCGGTGTTTTGCCTCCTCTCGTCACTCCCACATATGGGCGAGGGCTTTGGCCTCCAGATTCCATGGCGGCAATCCGGCAAGGAGGCTCGCCGCCTCAGCGGAGACCGTGTGGTACGCCCGAATCAGCCGAACGGCGATGACCCTCTAGGACGCGGTCAGGCAGAGTGTCCAAGACATACTTAGAAAGTACATATAACTTTAGAAAAGTTACATTGGTACTTGCCTAACCTGGAATCGTTTTAACCACTAGACCATCACAACTTGTCAAACAATCAACAACAGTCCTGTGATTTGTGATTAATATATAAATAAAAGTAGTGTGTGTAGTGTACGTGTTCCACTACACATATGACAAGCAGTAAAATGCTAGTCTTTTAATAATGATGGTGATATTCGTTAAAAGGGGACCAATTAGTTACAACGTTATGAGCACGTAAATGTCCTAAGTCAAGAGATACTTATTACAACAATGTGATATAAAATATTTTACTGTTCGGTATCCTGCTTACGTATTATATAAATGTGAACGTTTATTATGTAATTTGACGTGTGGCATATAGGTAGTGTATAACCTGAATTGATGTATTAGATATTTTCTATTCTATTAGTAAATTTATTAAGTATACATTATTATTCTTTCATTACAAAATGGTTTTTTAGGGTTCCGTACCTCGAAAGGAAAAAACGGAACCCTTATAGGATCACTTTGTTGTCCGTCTGTCTGTCTGTCTGTCTGTCTGTCTGTCTGTCTGTCACCACCCTTTATCTCAAGAACGCGTGGACGTATCAAGCTGAAATTCACATGAAATACTCGGGTCTATTGTCCCTTTAAGCTGTGAAAATATCAAACTTCTAAGCCAAGCCAATCAAAAGATACAGCCGATTATGTCGATATTTTCAACAAATTTTCGACACTCGCAAAGGAATCAAAACCTACAGGATACTTCCCGTAAACTCAGAATCTTGAAAATTGGCATGAAGCATTGTCATATAATGCAAATATAGGAAAAATTGCGAAAATCACATTTTTTTAGTTATATAATATAATAAACATATTTTAATAAAATGGAACTTACTACCTTATTTCTCACGAACGAATAAAGTTATCAAATTGAAATTTATACCAAATACCTAGGTCTATTGTCCCTTTAAGCTGTGAAAATATCAAACTTCTAAGCCAAGCTAATCAAAAGATACAGCCGATATGTCGATATTTTCAACAAATTTTCGACACTCGCAAAGGAATCAAAACCTACAGGATACTTCCCGTAAACTCAGAATCTTGAAATTTGGCATGAAGGATTGTCATATAATGCAAATATAGGAAAAATTGCGAAAATCACATTTTTTTAGTTATATAATATAATAAACATATTTTAATAAAATGAAACTTACTACCTTATTTCTCACGAACTAATACAGGTATCAAATTGAAATTTATACCAAATACCTAGGTCTATTGTCCCTTTAAGCAGTGAAAAACTCAAACTTCTAAGTTAAAGCGATCAAAAGATACAGCAGTTTATATCGACACCTTAGACGAATTTCCGTCACACGCTAGGGAATCAAAACCTACAAGCAAAGACATTAAAATTATATTTACAATAGACAGGACATCACGAATAACTACTGACATACTGTTATCGACTTGGTTAAAAGTCGCTCAGTCTAGTCTGCGCGTCAGGACGTAATTTGTGTCCACCAAGAATAAACATTTTCTAAGGAAATATGCCATGTTGCACTTTGTGTTACTGTACATCTCTTTATAGTAAAACGACTAGGTCCAGTCGTTTTACTAACTTCGGAATGTTTTTCTATGAATTTTTTATATTTCGTCTGCAATTCAAATTTAAAAAAAATCTTAGTTCTAGAAAATTTTCCATTATTGTAATAAGCGCCCTCTATTGTTGAGTAGTTTTACTATTTTCTTGTAGAGATGTAGTAATGTTGTTTATCGATTTAGTTATCCATAATACTTATTAAGATGAATACATTTTGTTGTATTTTATTGACATTTAAAATATAGCTAAATAAACTTAAAATATTACTATATTTCAAGTTTATTTATTATTAACTCTATTTAAACATAATCATATCATATTAATAAACAAAATTGAATGAACAATTACTATTCATTTATCTAGGATTTTGTTATTTTTGGTTTCCGAATAAAATAATGTCGTAGGGAAAAAGTGGCATACGATTTGTCCAGATAGACCGTAGAGAAGAAAATTGGCTTCCGTCTCATTCGTCGAAATTATGCTCAATGCATTTTAAAAGAGAAGTTATCTACATTGGAAAGACTTGTCGATCAAATTTAAAAAAAAAAGAATCGGTACCTTGTATTAGAAATGAAATAGTAAGTTACTAATTTCATTACTTTTTTACTTAACCGTAAAAATTGGAATAAAATTTACGGTTAAGTGGATAAGTACATAGATTACATAACTTATTTATAATGAAATATATTCATAAAATATGTAGGTACGTATATGTAGTACAATGATTGCGAGCTACTTTGTGATTTTGAGGATTCCGTACCTAAACGGTAAAACGAACCCTATTCATGAGACTTCTCTGTTCGTCTGTCCGTCTGTCACCAGGCTGTATCTCATAAACCGTAATAGCGAGACAGTTGTAATTTCCAGAGATTGTGTTAGTATTTCTGTTGCCGCTATAACAACAAGTACTAAGAATAAAAATAATAAAATATTTAAGGGGGCTCCCATACAACAAACGTGAATTTTTGCCGTTTTTTGCTCCATATTAATAACGGAAACAGATAGACGCTTAAAATGTTCACAGAATATTTGGTTATATATTCACATTACAAATAAATAATTATAATAAAATAAATCCTGAAGGCGGGCTCCCATACAATAACCATGACTTTTTTGCTGTTTTTAAAGATAATGGCGTACGAATCTTGTAAAGGTCTTGCTCCAGCAAACTACCATTTTTGTTTCACTTAATTTATTTACTTTTCAATATTTATTTACCCGATTTGAACTATAGTAAGGTATTAAATCGGATCTGGCAACATAGACCACACTGGCCACCTACCGGGCAATAGCTGAATATATTTTATATAAACTTATTTCATTTTTACTATTTGATGTCTCCAATTGTCGATCTAATTTTGCTATATTGTACTAGATGGCGGAACTGAACCATGGGATCACAGTTTTTCTATGCCATTTTGACACATGCCCTCTCTATATATCTTAAATCTCTTTGCCTACAAGGTACTTCCCGTGAACTCAGAATCTTGAAATTCGGCACGAAGCAACGTTATATTATAGTACAGACAGATAAAGGAAAAATTGTGAAAATGATAAATTTGAAGTTACATAAAATATTAAAATATTATTTTTGCTTACATGACATAAAATATTTTTTTAATAATTATAAACTTACTACCTACCCTTTTTCACATGAACGCGTAGAGATATTAAAGTTGAAATTCATATCAAACACTTCTTAAATCTAATTGCCTCTAAACTGTGAAAAATTCTAAATCAATGCTAGTATTATAAATGCGAAAATAACTCTGTCTGTCTGTTACGCTTTCCCGCCTAAACCTCTCAACCGATTTTGATGAAGTTTGGCACAGACAATCTTTAGACCCTGAGAAAGAACATAGGCTACCTTTTATCCCGGAAAAATTTGATGTTCCCGAGGGGAATTTAAACAGCGCGATATAACCGAACTCCACGCGGGCGAAGCCGCTGGCGGAAAGCTAGTACGTCATAAATTGTAAACCGCTACGTTTGTACGGCGGAACCCTCGGTGTGCGAGTCCGACTCGCATTTGGCCGGTTTTTTTTGTTTAATATTAGTGATCAACGAGTCCCAAAAATGAACCAAATTGTATGTGGACGTGGGTATGAGTCTTTTAAGGTTCGTTAATTTATTGTATTTTTAATAAATCAATCCCATTTACACACATTATTATAAGTTAACACTAACATATCTATATAAACAAACGTACAAAAAAAATAAGAATTTTCTAGCTCATTGGGCATCAAAAAGTTGACAATCTCCGTGGCTTTTTTTTTTGTATGCATGAATATAAATATTTACACTGGTCTGGTCATGCCTCGAAAAGCACGTTAAGCCGTTGGTCCCGGTTGCCATACGAATATGTAATGTCAGTCGTTACGGATTGTTGGAGCGCTCAAAAGTCTAACAATTGGTCTAACTGCAATTCTTCGAAATCGCTTTTAGGTTGTGGAGGTCAGACGGCAGTCGCTTCACGAAAAATATCGAAGTTTAGCCAAAATCAGCAGCTAGATTGATAAAGCGGACCCCGAACTCCAAAGCTGAAACAGCTTCGGATGCGACTGGGATAAACGCTGAGATGAATATGATTGGGCGTCAAAAAATTCGTCCACATCGCTGTCAGTGCGATAAGTGCCCAAAATGCTGGCAATATTACCACGTTGGATGGCAATGCCGATTCTTTGGGCCAAAAATTGATTTGGTTGATGATTCCTAACCGCTTGGCGATCGATGTCCTAAAAAATTGGATGAGCACTCGGGCCCTACGGCCAAATGGATTAAACATATAGATAGTTCCCAATAAGATTATTATATTTGCGCCATTTGAGATTTTCTGCTCCTGCAGTAGCCGCACCAACACAGTCCACTGTGCTTGGCAAATGAGATGGCGCAAGGTTGTCGACACAGGTAGCATTCCACACGAACGGAATACCTAACTTCTAAGGCACTATGGTCTTTCCATCTGGCCTATTTACATCGTCGCTTGCCAAGTCTTTGGGTTCTAAAACAGCTGGCACCCTGGCGGAGATAAGAGCCCGACGCATGATGGCGTGCCATCCCACCAACGCTCTTGCTGCAGGATGGGCCATGGTGTCCGAGGCAGTCGACTATTTCACAGCATAGACAGCGATGTGGAGCTCCACAAGGAAAGCTCAGACGTAAACAGCTCCTTTATTTTATTATATAGGGACTTTTATACAATTGGACATGCATGTCCCGTATTTTATTTTTACATTTTAAGGGAACTTAATGGAAAAGGCTTCGTGCAGAGTCCACACGTAGTTCCTAATGCCGGTATCTAGATTGGTTATTTTGTATAAAAGAAACACATCTGTTTGTCTCAGACTTTTATTACGAACTATAATACATCATATTTTGAATATGAAAAGTCACTATGTGACAGATTATATGCCTAATGGCCAGTACCGTTATACAGGCACCAAACTCCAACAAAACTTCCAAACAACACCTAAACAGGTAAAGCACAGGACAGGAAAGTGAAATCAAGGACAAATAAGCTCTCGGAGAGTAATTACTAAAGACTGAGGATGTGTTAGTGACTTACAAAGAAGTTATCACAAAGATTTTTTCCATGTAATTAATCATCATCATCACAGCGTTAATCCCAGTCGCATCCGAAGCCTTTTCAGTTTTGGAGTCTGGGGTGCTCTTTACCAGTCCAACTGCTGAAATGGCTAAACTTCGACATTTTTCCGTGAAGCGACTGCCGTCTGACCTCCACAACCCGAAGGCGACATCGAAGAATTGCAGTTAGACCAATTGTTGGACTTTTGAGGGCTCCAGCAACCCGTAACGACTGCCACTAGATGTTTGTATGGCAACCAGGACCAACAGCTTAACGTGCTTTCCGAAACACGACCAGACCAGTGCAAATATTCATATTCATGCATTCAAATATTTTCACTATGTAATTAATATTAAGAATAAATTCTAAGTATATCTTGGACACCAATGACTGATAACAAGGTGAATGAAAACATCTTGAGGAAACCCGGACTTTAAGTCTGAAATGGCCAACCCGCATTGAGCAAGCATGGCGATTATGCTCAATCCTTCTCTGTATGAGAAGAGACCTGTGCCCAGGAGTGGGACGATAAAAAAATTATGATGATGATGAAGAATATTAAGAATAAACGACCTACTTACTCTTAAGGACCTTATAATATTTTGTATGTAATAACACAAACATAACTTAATTTATAAGCAATTCCGGGCGTAATGATGATTGAACCTACAAACATCGTTCATATTTATCTTTTGTAACTACAAATATTATAATAAGAACGCTTTTATTTTCTTTCAACAATATTCCTATCTCAGAAAAAATTCGTCAATTCTCTTACATATATCACATCAAACATTTTCGAAATCGTTTTATATATGGTTAGTTATCTCTCAAAGACCTCATTTACTGAGGTGGTAACATTTTTCTTCTAACTTCATATCGAGCTGATTGACTCAGCGTTAGATAAAATAAATTTCCCTCGTTTCGGGCCAGGCACGTTTGGTACCAAAAATATATTATTATTGACGTGAATGAAAAATATATCATTATTAAGACGACTAACTTTAATATATTTTTTGTAAATCTGATTTAGAGATATAATTTTATTACATTTTTTCTTGAATATTCACACACTATCAATGCCAAAGTATACACAGTTTCAGACATTTCTTAAGTTTTTGGGAAAACTATAAAAGCTAGAACAAAACGGTCAAATATTTTTAACAAATGTCTATAGCTGCCACGCTAAAATGGAACTGTGCTGGGATGAGCTGAACTTCTAATAATAGAAATATGTATGTATTTATATTATGCTGGTCCCCACCCATTTTGATTAAAGAGACGTTGATAGAGAGGGAGGGCTTTGCCCTGCAGTGTGATATCAAAGGCTGCTAAGAAATAATAATTTAAAATTCTTAATTGTAATTCATTAAAATATCGATTTACAATTTCTCGACTTTCATAGCCTAATAATCATTTACATCTATTTGTATTCAATTCATCACTTTGTCTTTTTCAAAAATAATTCCCAACTCCGTCTTCCCTGTTCCCGGAAACACCGTCAAAACACTCCGTGCAAACAATTTGCCAAACTGATTCCTTATCGCGACGACGAACGAAAAATAAGAGTTACTTCAGATGGCACCAATAAATTCTCTGTAGAAAAAGTAACTTGACAATAATTGGAGATCTTACAACCGATTCCGTTTGAATAGCTTTTTTAAATATCTTCAATTATGTTCATTGCTTTGTCAAACTGCTTAATGCTAGTCTAATGCTAATAAAAGGGCGAGGGGCTATCGAGTGATCATTATAACGAGGATAATTCACTTTGACAGACTTCTAAGAGATAAGTTATTCACAACTTTTCGGGAGACCTCTGTCTTTTGAATAAATTTTCAATGAACTTTCTAAAACGAGTTTGACAAGTTTTGATTGGTGTGAATACTTGAGAAGATTTTATGCCGTGATTCCGGTAGCTTCGCCTATAATATTTACATTTTCTTATGATTTTGTTATTATCATTAACCGCGTATTTTTTACCCCAACATTATCCTTATTTACGAGTCGGGTTAAGCGTTTTATCATTCTTCTTGTAAATGGGTTATTACTACAATCTACCTATTATTCCACCTTTATGTGTTTGTTTATCTTTGAACATAAAAGAAAAACATCAAATGTTTCAGATACTTATTAAGCCACGTATGTCGTAAAAATTAAGAGACGTAAAGAAATTGGAGCACCACAGGTATAAATAATGGGCCCAAAAAGAAATAACTCAAGTATTAAGTCGGTTGTTTTCATTTGAAATTGTTAATATTAAACTCTGATCAACTGGGTACCTACTCGTTTGCTGAAATAACAACCGATAAGAGAAAATAACAAAGATATTGATTGCACATAAACCAAAGCAAAACAAAATTATAAGCAAAGAATAAAGATATCAATAACTCTACGAACAGATGAATGATATTGAGGTTGGAATTACGCTGCTATATGTTCTGACTTGCTGAAAGCAAATTTATTTCAAATCATTTCCACTGTAAGGAAAACAAAGAAAATACAATCTTCTTAATACTGTAATAACAGAAAACTTCAATAACGTACGGACTATTTTGGAAGTCAAAACAGATCCTAAAGTTACGGACCTAAGAACTGTAAACATAACTTTATTAGACTGAATGTATGTAATAGTTCCATAAAAGTTAACTGCTAGTATTTGCTTAAGTACCGTCGGGAAACGAATAGAAACTATGTTGACCAGTGTAAAAAGACCTCCACCGTAACTCCAGCGTCCTTCTAAAAGTTTTCTGACCGAAGAAATGACGTCGACTGGGGAGTTCACCTTAATTTAGATTTTCCGCCTTCAAGGCGAGGCTTTTCCAGTCTTAGAACAAAAGCTCAAACCCCAGTTGATACTTGTAAGAACCTTGTGAACTATGCAATAAAGTCCATAATGATTTAACAGGTTGCATGACCTTATAAGAATATTGGGTGACGACAAGGTACGCGAAATGCGTAGAATGGGTAAAGAAAAAATTTAATCCTTTGTCAGTTTATTAACGGTTCATTTTAGCTTTGTAATATAAAGAAGTTTAGATTTCCCAACTGTATTTCTTTGTATAATCTGCTATATCAACTTTCTTTTTATTAGGGAACGGCTTGTTCTAATTTGCTTTTTCAACATTGTCACTCTCAATTTTTGGAAGTAAAATGCTTTTTGTTTTATTACAGTTGTAAAAACTGATTAAGAAATTATAAATGGCACGTCTGCAGACCTCCGATTTAGACATGAATTACCTTGAGTAAAATGAAAATAATTCGAACCCAGGTTTTAGCCTAGACCCAAGTTGACCGAAGTAAAAAAAAAAACCTATCCAGGTGGAAATTTTTAGATGGTTCCGCCATTGTGTGTAAACGGTGGGACACTTAATAACGTATCCTTTTTTTTGGGATGGGAAATCATCAAGTGACTTCTCCCGCTCTGAGCGAAGCGAAAGGGCGTGTCAGAATTTTACTGACTAAAACCAACCTGTGTTTCTTCACTTGCCTGTGCGACGGCCAGGGTCACGGTTTCTTGTTTAACCAACCCGCAACCCTGACCCAGGAGGCATCGGTCTTCTTGGATCCCGTCACGATGTGCTGACATCTGTTTGAGGAGACACGCACCCCCACCTTGGTGACGCTCACATCGCAACGGGCCGTGCAACCCGCAAGGCAGGCCTTGATCAGGATCCAGGAGGCATCGGTCTTCGTAGAGATGTCAGCACATCGTAACGGGGTACAATATACTGACATATCTTTGAGACGCGCGTGATTACCGGGCGGCGAGCTGCCTACTGCTCACCGCCAGCAGGCCCGTGCCTACGGAGGCGGGGAGCTTGATGTTGTCTCCCGACCAGGGCGTCTCCTGCGGCAGCTAGTGGCGTATGGGCGCTAGGATTTACGCTCCCTCACGCGCTCTGCCTCCTCCTTTGCCAGCATCACTGCTTCGCAGAAGGAGGTGAGGGCGTGCCAAGCACTCTCGCTCCGGACCATGGCCTGGACTAGGGCCGGACGCGAGAGATCGCTGCCGATCGCCGCCACAAGGACACGGTGGTGCTCTACCCAAGCCAGGCACACCTCCATCGTATGCTCCACCGTGTCCTCAGTGCGATCCACACAATGGTGATACCCTGGCGTTTCCTTCCGCCTTATCCGGAACAGGAACCTCTCTAGCACTCCTCAAAGAGGGGTCTTACCGCCGCTATTGTGGCGTGCTCAAAATAACTTATCCTGCGGGTCCTATTAGCCGCATGTTACAGGAATTAATGGACGCTGGTGATGGTGCCAAACAAGTAGCCGAATTCAAGGTCGAGTCTTTCAAGATTGCTATCGACGCATCAAAAAGAACTATTTTTTCATCATTGAAAAAATAAGTTATTTTGAGCACGCCACAATAGCGGCGGTAAGATCCCTCTTTGAGGAGTGCTAGAGAGGTTCCTGTTCCGGATAAGGCGGAAGGAAACGCCAGGGTATCACCATTGTGTGGATCGCACTGAGGACCATCAATGATCATCATTTCAGCCGAAAGACTTCCACTGCTGAACATAGGCCACCTCCGGCATCCAGCGGTATCCCGCGCTCTTCCGCGTCGAGCCACCTTGTTGGGATAGGGGATGGTTTTTACATATATAATACTAGCCCGCGTGAAGTTCGGTTATATCGCGCTTTTTAGATTTTCCTCGGGAATATGAAATTAATCCGGACTTCTAACTTCATGTCTGCGAAATTTCAAAGCAATTGGTTCAGTAGTTATGGCGTGAAAGCGGAACAAACAAACAAACTCACTTTCCCATTTATAATATTACTAAGGATTATTCGTGATAACATATGGAACTGAGATGTGGCCGTTAACAATGGGCCTTATAAGAAAGCTCAAGGTCACTCAAAGGGTAATGGAGAGGGCTATGCTTGAGGTTTCACTGCGTGATCAAATCAGTAATGAGGAGATCCGCAGAAGAACTAGAGTAACCGACATAGCCCGGAGAATTGCAAATATTCTTTCAACTACTGCTAATATTAATAGCATGTTGTAACATTATATTGCCATGTATTGTATCGCGAGCAGACTGGGCTGCATACATATTTATGAATTGCTACTGTGAGCTTTCCGCATCGGTTTTGAGCTTGTAGCAGAGTTTCTCATAACTATGTAACTGTGTAAGAACGAGTACCACAAGTCTTTGACCAGTGTGTGTTGCTAGTGATGACACACGGAACTGAAACATACTCGATCACAATGGACCTCATACGAATGCTCAATGTTACACAAAGAGCGATGGAGCGATGGAACTTCTCTGCGCGATCGAATCAGAAATGAAAGATCCGCAGAAGAACCAAAGTAACATAGCTCTTCAAGTCGCTAAAATGAAGTGGCAGTGGGTGGGCACCACATTGCTCGTAGGACCAATGGCCCATGGGACAGTAAAGTTCTGGAGCGGCGGCCACGTACCGGAAGACGCAGCGTAGAGATGCCTCCAACTAGTGACCGGGAAGCCGGTGGATGCGTGCAGCACAAGACCGGTCATTGTGGAAAGCGTTGGGGGAGGCCTTTGTCCAGCAGTAGGCCTCTATAAGCTGAAGAAGAAGAAGAGAAGTGTAAAAAACATTGTTTCTAACATATTCGTCTGCTAAGTTTCGAACCAGTCCATTGATTTTGTAGAAATCTCACTAGATGGCATGACAGCTCACTCACTTCGTCTAAGTTTTCATGGTAAAATATGGAAAATTGACTGTTGATCTCATTTAGCCAATCACATCACAATCAGCCCATAATGATCTCATTGCTGAGAATGGCACCCTTTCTTCGAGAGGGGAGTGGGCTGTAATGTACCACACAAGCCCAGTACGGGTTCAATTAAACGCACTTGACAGTTTGTCAAGTTCATCTTTCGATATCTTTCGATATATTTCGAGAATATTCGTGGCATTCATCATTCACCGTATTTCGTGCTTTCGATATATACAACGTGTAACATAAAGGGTATATACATAACAAAGGCATGGCATCTTTACATGATATCAAACGATATTGGAAGGGTTTTTTAATCCTATCTCTTTATGTTAGGAAGTCATGAGGAAAAACACCGCCTGTGATAGGCTACTATCATACTAGTCGCACAGAGATATTGAAGACATTTATCGGATTTTGGCAAGTAACGTGACGGGTAACGAGTAGTTATTAACGTATGTAGTGTGCTGCCACGTTTGTTATGATTTGCTTTTAAGAAACACACGAAACCGAAAATTTGGTACCAATTTTTTGAGTATTTTATTTTGAGTTGAAACCCTTCCGATATCGTTTGATATCATCTAAAGATGCAATACCCTTGGTATGTCTATAGCCTTTTTGTTACACGTTGTATATAGTCCAATTTTAGTACAAAATTGTTTAAAAAACATAAGAAACTATACTAATATTACAAATGGAACAGTTTGCCTGTGTCTGTTTGTCTATCTTTCAGGGCAAAACGGAGCGACGAATTGATGTGATTTTTTAAGGTGATAGTTATTGATGGAGAATGATAAAGGCTACTTTTCGTCTCTTCCTAACCCCTTCTCGTGGAGTTTGTGTGAATCATTCCGCAATTTTCATGGTCAAATGCTAAAATTTGTTAAGCAGACTATTAATTGTGTTGTAGTTTATTTTTTTTTTGTTTTTTTTTTTTTGGAATCCGCCTCTGACTCCTTAATAGTATCATAATAGTCTACAGTAGTGCACTAAAATACTGTTTTGTTCCAAGTACGCTTCTGTATTATAGATATGGAATAGGGAACCGTGTTACCGCAGGAAAACGCCAGATCAATATATTTTAGGAATATACATGTATAAATAAATATATACGGACAAATCACACAGATTGTGCTAGCCCCAAAGTAAGTTCGAGACATGTGTTATGGGATACTAACTCAACGATGCTATATTTATAAATAGATAAACATATCTAAATAAACATCCAATACCCAGGACAATTAGGAAAAAATCGTTTTCCATCATGGCCTGGCCACGTCGCAGGCAGGCGTGTTGACCGCTGCACCACGGAGGACGAGGAATATAAAACAGACTAGCTTTCTGCCCGCGGCTTCGCTCGCGTGGAGATCGGTTATGTCGCGCTTTTTAGTTCCCTCGGGAATATACCTTTTTTCCGGGATAAAAAGTACCCTATTATTTAATCCGTACTTCTAACTTGACGTTTGGAAAATTCCAAAGCAATCGGTTCAGTAGTTACGTCGTGAAAGCGGAACTAACAAACAAACAAACTCACTTTCCGATTTATAATATTAGTAACGATAAAGTCCTTATTCGTTTTTAAGTCTTAATTTTAAGGACTCAACTACGACTCTATGGATATCCCTGTGCATCTTTGCAGTTTTATCAAAAGTTTGGCAGTAGCATAGCACTTAGATTCACCAGTTTACCACTGCGCTGATGCAACCTCTAAAATATTAAAATTGAATTGAATTTGCTTCGTGTGACATCAATAACAGTATAAATATGCCGTGTCAGTTAATGACATGGCATATTTGGCATGGATAAAGTGTGAGGACGGTTTGAATGCGGCATCACGGTGGTAGGCCATAACATCGGTTATCGGCAGAAGTTACCACCCACCAGACAAGGTCTTGCCGCCAAGCGATTCGTCGTGTCCCGGCATGATGTTGGTGAAGCCGTACGGACGACGGGTCTGAGCAGTTGTGTTGCGATGTGTGCCGGGTACGATGCGCCAAATGTTGTTGTGTCGGAAGGTTGGTCGTGGAGAATCTCCAGATCAATCTCCCTCTGGCACAGCATCGTTGGTCGTGTTGGTCTTGGGTTTAACATCGCATCACCTCGCTCAACTGCCATCACCCTTCCCATTCCTAAGTTTTTTAAGTGAATAGGCATAATAAACTAGTGCTCTTTACCATTAACGATGGCATCACTGCTTACCATCAGGTGGGATCGCAGTCAAGCACTAGTTTATAATTATTTAAAAAAAAAACATATCGCCATTTTTTAAAGAGACTGGTGGCTTAAGAGTAACTGTCACAAAATCGATCTCCAAGGTTATAACGGGCTTGCCTAGATTGACACGTGGGTGGGTGTCCCCTCATAATATGCGAAAACTACCAGTCCAACCATCAGTCTACCGTCGCACGTGACGGTGATATGTCGTGTTCTGTCGCGAGTGTCTGGAAAGTTATTGAAACAAGCAATGGCTTCAACTGTTGTTAAGTGTTCTAATTGTAACGTCGTGATCAACGAGGTGCTATCATTTATTTGTAATAAAATACAAGTAATGGACGAGCAAAGTATTTCGAGTATTTGTGTTAGTGCATTTTCGGAAGGAGATATTTTAGAGGCGAAGAATTTGCTATTTGAATCGGTGTCAACTACAAAGCGCAAGAAGATAAGAAGACGGGAGGGCAAAACATTGAGAAATATTGACGATATTGTCGGGATACTGAAAAACTTGGATCCTGAGGAGATTCCAATTTTTGTTGCGAGAGATTTACACAAACTACCTCCGGTATTATTTGACCATGTAGATGTGACCAGGGTCTTGAAAGACATATTAAAAATGCGAAGTGATATAGATCGTTTTGTCAAGGAGTATGCAACGGTGAATGAATTGAAAGAGTTGGCTGCCGAGGTGGAATCACTCAAAAAGGCGTCGCTTGTTAATAACTTCACTCGTAATGTGAACGTCATGAGAGGTGCCGGCTTGTTATCTAGCGTTGAGCGTGATAGCGGGCCGATGGGTTTTTCTCCAATTTGCAGTAACAACAAAACAGTAAAGCGATTATCTGCTGAGTCGTCATCTACAGAAAAACAGCCGTTACTTTTATCCAATGAGGGTAGTGGCATAAAAACTACGAGTATTTTAGCGGACGGATTGGTGTCATCACCGCACAAATGTGAGAAGGCGAGGGTATGCACATCTAAAGTAGCGGTGAGTCATGAGCGATCCGCTACACCGGTCGCGACTGTTGATGTGCTACACATGGTCCGGCCGGACGAACAGCAAATTAATAATAAAAGCTTTGCCGAGGTTGTTCAGAGTAGGGTGGCAAAAACTCAAGAACCGACTGGAGAATGGGAACTTGTTCAAAGGAGGCGGTTGAGAAATCGTTTTTTAGGCAAAACCGGGACGGCTACTGTGAACGCTAATACTAATTTTAAAGCGGCTGTCAATAAGACTCCAATTTATGTTTATAATGTTTCATTGGAAGCGTCTGTGTGTGACATTAAGGCTTATGTAAACAATATGACTAACCTAGACGTGCATGTAGAAAAAATGAAAATGAAAGCGGCAAAGGATTACAATGCATACATTGTTTACGTTCCTAGAACCAAAATGGAAATATTTTTAAATGATGGTTTTTGGCCTGATGGGGTACTTTATCGCCGTTTTGTTGAATTTAATCAAAACAAGGCGCAGCGTACCTATCGGCAGTTGGCTACTATGAAATCTACTACTAATGAGTGTTGAGAATAGCGTGTCAAAATTTGTTAGCTTTAACTGTAAGAGCGTTACTCGTTCAGTGGAGTGTGTAAGGAAATTGTGTGGATCGGCTGACATTGTTGCGCTTCAGGAGACGTGGCTTCTTCCGCATGATTTGCCGTTCCTGGGTTCAATTGATGACGAGTTCTCCTACACCGGTAATTCTGCTGTGGATACGTCAGCCGGGATTGTTAGGGGTAGGCCGTACGGTGGAGTTGCTCTGCTGTGGAGGAAATCAGTCTTTCCGTCAGTGTCGATTATAGCGTGTAAGAGTGTACGACTCGCTGCGATTAAAATAGTGATTAATGACAAGTCGATGCTAGTCATAACTGTGTATATGCCGACCGATTCATTTGAGAATTTATCTGAGTTTACTGAGTGTTTGAGTGAATTAAATGCTATAATCGAGAGTTGTAATGTGGAGACCGTGTATATACTTGGGGACTTCAACGCGCACCCAGGTGAGCAGTTTTCTTGTGAGCTATTAACTTTTTGTGCAGAACAGATGTGGTCGTGCGTAGATATTGAACTTTTACCATCTGACTCGTATACGTTTATTAGTGATGCACACGGTTGTTGTCGCTGGCTCGATCACTGTGTGGTGACTGGCTCAGCGAGACGCTCGATAGTTAATGTGTCTATTCTGTATGATATCTACTGGTCTGATCACTTTCCATTGGTGGTTGAATGTAACTTGAATCTGATTTTACCTAAAACCAAGAGAGTTATCTCGCCTTTTAATAAAATAAGTTGGGGCACTAGAAATGATAATCAAATTGAAACTTACCAGAATTATTGTAATTCAGAGTTAAAACTTTTGGATTTCCCTTCTGAGGTTACACATTGTGCCGATGGAAGGTGTGATGATGAGGCTCACAAGCTAATAATTAGTAAATTTTATGAAAGAATTATAAATATTTTGACGGAGGCGGCAGAGTGCAGCAGTAATAAGTGTGCACCTTACCGTAGAAAACATAAACAGGTAATAGGTTGGAACAGGTTTGTCGCGGGTGCATATGGGAGGGCTCGACTTTGTTTTCAGGCCTGGGTACATCATGGTAAACCTGGTACGGGACCTGTCTTCAGAGATATGTGCGAATCTAGGAAAATATTTAAATCGAGATTGAAATATTGTCAAAATAATGTAGATCAGATGAGAATGAATAACATAGCTGAGCATCATGCAAACAAGAACTTTAGGGATTTCTGGAAATGTACAAAATACTTGAACCCAGAGTCGAGCCTTCCTGTGAGTATTGGTGATGCAATTGAGCCTCGGGACATTGCCTGTGCCTTCCAGCGACATTTCAAGGTCGAGACACCGCTCGGATCGGCGTCGCGGGTGCTGGATGCTGGGGCATGTCCTGGGGACGTTGCCATTAGATTCTCTGCCAAGAATGTGGCTGCAGTTATTAATAAGATGGTTCGAGGTAAGTCTCCGGGACATGATGGGCTCGGCATCGAGCATCTGAGGTACGCTGGTGTACATCTGCCAAGAGTTCTTGCTTTGTTCTTCAACCTGTGTATGAGTCATAGTTACCTGCCTGACGATTTAATGTATGCTGTAATTGTTCCTGTTATTAAGAATAAGACTGGTGATTCTGCCGATATTGCTAATTATAGACCCATCTCGTTAGCAACAGTCGTAGGTAAGGTATTGGACAGTTTGCTTGATCAACAGCTGTGTGAGCACCTAAATCTGAATGACGCTCAATTTGGCTTTAGGCCGGGTCTGTCGACTGAGAGTGCCATCCTCTGCCTTAAGCAGACTGTTCAGTACTATACATCTAGGAATACACCTGTGTATGCTTGTTTTTTAGACCTCTCAAAGGCGTTTGATATGGTGTGCTATGATAAGCTGTGGCACAAGTTGCGTCACGAGACGACATTGTCACATGATGTCATAGCATTGTTTGAGTATTGGTACAGTCATCAGCGGAATAGTGTCAGATGGGCCGGATCTTATTCGGATGTATACGGGTTGGAGTGCGGGGTGAGGCAGGGGGGATTAACCTCGCCGCGTCTCTTCAACCTGTATATGAACCAGTTGATTGGGGAACTTGGCAGCACTAAAGTCGGTTGTTCAATTGATGGGGTTTGTATGAACAACATTAGTTACGCGGATGACATGGTGCTGCTGAGTCCCTCGCTCTCTGCACTGCGTAAACTTTTGAGCGTGTGTGAATCCTACGCGGAGGCCCATGGACTTAGATATAATCCGAGGAAGAGTGTTTACATGGTCTTTAAAGCGGGGGCTAAAAGCTACTCAACTGTGCCTCCGGTCACTCTTTGTGGGTCACTGTTGACCAAGGTGGATCAGTTCAAGTATCTGGGTCACTGGGTCACCGAGGATTTATCTGATATTGCGGATATTGAGAGGGAGCGTAGGGCGTTGTCGGTCCGCTGCAACATGTTGGCTCGCAGGTTTGCGCGTTGTTCTACACAGGTGAAGGTAACCCTATTTAAGGCATACTGCCAGACCTTCTACACGTGTAGCCTGTGGACCAACTTCACTCAGCGGGCGTACAACGCTCTGCGTGTTCAGTACAACAACGCGTTTAGGATTCTGTTGGGGCTGCCACGGTTTTGTAGCGCGTCATCGATGTTTGCCGATGCTAGAACCGAGGATTTCCACGGTATTATAAGAAGACGGAGTGCGTCGCTTCTGCGCCGTACCCGTGGCGGTTCGAATGGGCTCCTGAGGGTGTTGTCCGAGCGGTGGGACTCGCCTTTTTTAAGGAGGTGGCTGCAGTTGCATGCTAGCTCCTGCGATTATCATTTAATGTAATTTTATTAATGTGGTTTTAGTTTTTAATTATTATCTATTGTTATTTAAATTTTGATTTGTGATTATTTTTGTTTTCTGATTTTTATTTTTCTGATTTTGATTGTTATTAATTTCAATTTATCTCATTTTATGTAATTTATGGACCTGTGTCTGAGAATAAATGATTATTATTATTATTATTATTAAAACCCCTTGCCTTGCTAGCCCCAAAGTAAGTTCGAGACTTGTGTTATGGGATACTAACTCAACGATACTATATTTATAATAAATACATATATAGATAAACATCCAAGACCCAGGTCAATCAGGAAAAGATCGTTTTCCATCATGACCTGGCCGGGGATCGAACCCGGGGCCTCCGCGTCGCAGGCAGGCGTGTTGACCGCTGCGCCACGGAGGTCGACAATAATAATAATAATAATAATAACTGCATAACTTTTGGCTAAAATGGCTAAGTAGTTCACACACTTGTTTGGCATCTCAATTCCAGTCATCCTTAGAGTCTGATTCGCTACCCCAGTTCTTAACAACTGGAATTACCCACCTTCTCCATAAATCAGGTAGCACCACGGAACCCAACAATTATAGGCCGATCACATGTTTACCAACGGTCTATAAAGTTCTTACATCCATTTTGAAAACTAAAATAAACATACATCTTGACAGCAACTCCATCATGTCTGTCTCTCAAAATGGATGTAAGAGCGGGTCCCGCGGTACTAAGGAGCTTCTCCTCATAGACATGGCCATCAACCAACAGGTTCGTCGATCCCGCAAAGACCTCTCAACTTGCTGGATAGATTATAAGAAGGCCTACGATTCGGTGCCACATACATGGCTTATGAGGGTGCTGGAGTTGTACAAGGTTAATGCAACTCTACGCACTTTCCTTAGGTCGTGTATGGGGCAATGGAAGACGGTCCTTCGCTATCCAGGGAGTCGACGGGTCCGGGGGAACGATGAACCTGTATGGATTAAGCGGGGAATATTCCAGGGCGACAGTCTGAGTCCACTATGGTTCTGCTTAGCTCTGAATCCTCTAAGCACACTGCTGGAGGATTCAGGTCTGGGTTATCGATTGAAGAGATGTGGTCAGGTGATATCTCACCTCCTCTACATGGATGATTTGAAACTCTTTGCCCCCAATAAATTGCATCTGATGAAGCTACTGAATGTAACTGAAACCTTTAGTAGTGGCATCAAAATGGAATTTGGTGTGGACAAATGTGCAGTCATGCATGTAAAGCGAGGGCAGATTATGGAATCCGAGGGAATTACTCTCCCGGATTCCATACACCTTAGATCTCTCGAATGAGGAGAGCCTCATTCGAGAGCTATAAATATTTAGGTATGTCGGAAGCGTTAGGTATCAACGATGCTGACATGAAGCAATCGTTGAAGGAGCGCTTCTTCGGTCGCCTGAGGAAGGTGTTCAATAGTCTCCTCTCGGGTGGAAATAAGGTGCGCGCCTTCAACGGGTGGGATTGGCTCACAGATTGAGATCTGGACACATGCCGCTGAATAATTTTGGATATCTAATGAAAAAAATTAATTCACCCAATTGTGAGGTGTGTGGCACTCTGGAAGATATCGTACATTTACTGACGGAGTGTGTCAGATTTCAGTCCGCCAGAGAGGATCTAGTTAGAGAGCTAAATTTAAATGTAAACGATGTTTGTATGTACCATCATATATTGTCGACACCAACCTCTGGAGCTGCTTATAAATTAATTAAGTTTGTGTTATTACGTTTTGCGGCATAAAGTAGGTGTTTTATTGTTGTGTTTTGCTAATATTATTAATTATAAGGTCTGATGGGACTGGCATGTGCAATAATTGCATAAAAGTCCCTAAAAATAAATAAAGAAAAAAAAACGGGTGGGTCATGCCGGTTTTGATGTACTCTTTCGGCATACTTAAATGGACTCAGACCGAACTCGACGCCCTGGATAGAAGGGTCCGTACACTGCTGACAGCAAACAGGATGCATCACCCACGGTCATCGGTGATGAGACTGTATATTCCGCGGAAGTGCGGGGGTCGAGGCTTTTTAAATGCGAAGACCCTCCACAACCGGGAGGTATGCAGTCTCAGAGAATATTTTTTAAAAACCGTAGTGGGTATGCATCATGATGTGGTCACAGTAGACAAGGGGCTTACCCCGCTATCCATGGCGAAAGAGAACTGGCACAAGCCTATAATACTTACCACAGAATGATGACCGCAAGTTGGTATGGCAAAGCAAGGAACTTCACGGGCGATTTTATCGGGCTCTTCATGAGCCCGATGTTGACTTTTTAGCTTCCGTATCCTGGCTACGATTCGGTGACCTTTTCGGGGAAACTGAAGGTTTCGTCTGTGCAATTATGGACGAAGTTATCTTGACTAATAATTACCGGAGATATATTATGAAGGACGGGACGAATGACGTGTGTCGGGCATGTCACCATCCGGGTGAGTCCATCAGACATATTATCTCTGGTTGCTCTCGATTAGCTAACGGCGAGTATTTGCACAGGCATAACCAAGTAGCTAGGATCATCCACTAGCAACTTGCTTTGAAATATAAACTTGTAGATTCTGAGGTACCGTATTATAAGTATGTGCCCGACCCAGTTCTTGAAAATGACCATGTCACGTTATACTGGGATCGCTCTATCATTACTGACAGGACTATTGTTGCCAATAAGCCTGATATAGTGGTGATAGATCGATTAACGCGCCTCGCAATGATTGTCGATGTTACCATTCCACATGACGGGAATCTCGTGAAAGCTGAGAAAGAAAAACAAATTAAATATCTCGACTTGGCGCACGAGGTTGTTGACATGTGGAATGTGAACTCGGCAGTCATTGTACCGATTGTCGTATCGGCCAATTGTCTGATAGCCAAGAGCCTCGACCAACATCTATTGAGGCTCTCGTTAGGCAGTTGGATCAAGGGCCAGATTCAAAAGGCAGTACTCCTCGGGCCGTATGCCCGCATCGTGAGGAGGTTCCTGTCTCTGGAGCCCTAACCACCGGTAGCTTGGACCCGCTCCCGCCATCAGTGGAACACTATTTTTTATATTTTTAAATGTTTTTATGTTTTTTATAAATATTTAAAAATATAAATGAATATGTATATGTAGACAAATAAATGATAATAATAATAATAATATAAGTATCATAAGCAGTTGTACCCAGCTGTAATTTATATATGTATAAAAAAATCGAAGCATTTATTTCAAATAAACCAGCTACAGGTACTTTTGAATTGTCAAAAGGTCGATCAGTCAGTAAGATGAAGCTAGTCGCCCATTCCAAAGAGTAGGTACCCATGGAGAAGAACGGGATTCATATTGAAATCAACCGTGTGAGAACGATGCAGACATATATTGCACGCTGAGAGCGTCCATTGTGGAAAACCCAAAAGAAAACAACAATTTAGAAATTAAAATACCTCGTGGAAGCTAAGAGATGACCAGTTCCCTCCGATGGCGTTCGTATAAATAGTCGTTCCGGATAGTCAGAAGCTCGAAAGCCTGATAGCCGAAGAGCCGGGGGTTTATGTGGGCAAAATCTTAAGAAGATACTTCTCCACTTAAACTTACGTTTCCAATTTATTTCAATTTAGACAAATATCAACTTTATTGTAGTAGGAATTAAGTGAATTTCAAAGTAACAAGGTTTATTTAAGAAGTCTGAAAAATGTTGGTATCGTAAATTGAATTTCATTGTGTAGGAACTAAAGATTTACTTTAATTCCGAAACAAATATAACAACATACTATAAAAAAAAAAACCTAAATAAATTGAACTACACTGTGAAGGAATTAGAGAATTACTTTAATTCTTACACAATTTTAGCAAGTAGCTCAAATTTACGAATTAATCTCGAACTTAGATTAGGAAAACTATACAAATGCCCGGGTCTATTGGTCATATCTGCTAAGATGACCTAGTTTAGGTAAAACAACGGTCTCCAAAGCCTTGAGTACAGGCGTAGAGTAGCTAGGTAGTCGGTATTCTATAGGATGCATTTTGGAGAGTGAGCGAGAGAATTTTGTGATTATTTCCTCTTACGATGTTGACACGAGGCGAAACGCTTCGTCCGGATCGTAATACGATCCGGACGAAGCGTTTCGCCTCGTCTTTTATACCGCACGGCACCGCGCGAATGACTGGCACAATTTGCTTGCTGTGCTCTTTTCGTCTGACTACAAGTTAAGTGTCGTCAAGGCTAGATTGAATCATCATCAGCCTCTACTCGTCCACTGATGGACATAGGCCTCCTTCATGGCACGCCAGCAAGCTCGATCCTAAGCAGTTCTCCGCCAGCCACTACCAGCCACATTTTTGATGTCGTCGCTCCATCTCGCCTAAGGGCGTCCTACGCTACGTTTGCCGAGACGCGGTCTCCACTCGAGGACTCGTTTACCCCAACGCTTGTCGGTCCTGCGGCATATGTGACCAGTCCATTGCCACTTCAGCTTGCTAATCTTCTCAGCTATGTCGGTGACTCTGGTCCTGTGTCTGTTGGTCTCTGCCTAGATTGAATTGGCTCTTAATAAAACAATGCGATTTACCATCAATGATTGCATACACACACATGTTCATCACATCAAAAGGTGGGATTGCGGACAAACATTAGTATATAATGTAAAAAAAAATTGCTACAGATCTATGGTTCAGTTGGACCAGGTGTTATTAGGGTTTTCTATCTGGAATTTCACAGCAGCAATCCAGAGGCTAGGGCAGAGCTAGGCACTTTCTAAATGAAACTTAAACTTATCCGGCGATACGAGAATGTTTAAGTTTAATCCTCGGTTCAAAACTTCAGAAAATAAATCCGTGTTTTGTAAAAAAAATCAGGTCAACTGCGTATGTAATTACAAATTTAAAGTATTCAAATTTTTTCCTTTACTTGTGTTATATGGCGCTAATTTATGACAAATTTCATGAATTTTGGTCAATGTAAGGTACCCTACACCCCGTGCGGTCCATGGCCCTGTATGGGGCCCCTGTGTGGGCGATGGACCTGACGGCCGGAACACTCGCCATTCTGCGCAAGCCGCAGAGGGCAATGGCCGTCAGGGTCGTCCGCGGGTATCGCACGATTTCCTACGAGGCGGCTTGCGTCCTGGCCGGATCCCCGCCCTGGGACCTAGAGGCGAAAGTACTCGCGTCATTATACCGATGGCGCGAGGAAGAGCGGACACGGGGCTCCAGTCCGGCGCAACGGCAGATCGAGCTGCGCCGAGAGGAGCTCCGTCAGGTCCTGGTGGCGGACTGGCGGCAGAGGCTTATGCGCCCTACCGCCGGCCTCGCTACCGTCGAGGCGATCCGGCCAGTACTCGACGACTGGCTCGGGAGAAGGCACGGCTCCCTGTCGTTCAGGGTGACGCAGGTGCTGTCGGGGCACGGCTGCTTCGGCAAGTACCTGTGTCGCCTAGGCAGGGAGCCGGACGCTCGGTGCCACCACTGCGTCCAATGCGGGGAGGATACGGCGCAGCACACGCTCTCCGAGTGTGTAGCTTGGGAGGAGCAGCGCCGTGTCCTCACAAATGAAGTAGGAGGCGACCTGACGCTGCCGGCAGTAGTGCGGAGGATGGCCGGCAGCGCAGAGTCGTGGGACGCGGTGGTGTCCTTCTGCGAGGACGTGATGTCGCAGAAGGAAGCTGCGGAACGGGAGAGGGAGATCTCAACTCCCTTCCCGGGCCGCAGAAGACGCACCGGGCGCCGAAGAAGGGCGGATAACGCCCTCTTCCGCCCCCCATGAATGGGTCCAGGGGCGAGGGACATGGGGAAGTCCCCGCCCCCTATTCGATGGACCCCGCGGCGGAGGCGCGCGCGAGTGTCAGCGCGCGCCTCTGAGGCGATGCACGGGGTAGCTTAACACCCCACTACCCCGTGCCGGAGACGAGGCCCGGACAGACCAGGCCAGCACGAGAGTGTGGGGCTGCGGAAGAATTTAGACTCCCGCGGCCCCACGCGCGCTTGTGATAGAAGAGACACCGGGGTGGTTTTAGTCAGTAAAAGTCTGACAGACCCCGTCGCCCACCCTAGGGCGGCGGACATCCTATGAGGATTTCCACCCCGAAAAAAAAAAAAAGGTACCCTACACCCATTATTATAAAAAAAAAATAGCTTTAGTTCCAGAGTTAACCATTGAGTCGATATTTGCCTTTTGAACTTGAGGTTAATTCAAAATTCTTAGTACAAATGTGACAACTTAGTACCAAACTATGCTGTCATTTTTATATAAAAATCAGTACTAATTTATATAATGGTTAGGTGCATAATCCAATAACCATTTAGGTGGTTTAAGCCTGATCTTAATAAAATCCATGTTTTGTAGTAAGGGGATATAGGTTTGAAACAAAGAAAATACATTTATTCAGCACAGACTTAGAGACACACAATACATCTAGCATAAACATGCGTCAGGCAGAAAAATGTAGGGCATAAACAGCGGAACTTAGAGGCTCTTATCTTTTGATTGTGTTGACTTAGGTAGAATCCTGATTTATCTCACTGCATTAGAGTTTGTTTTACTGTAGACCTGAATTTTGTATTGATATTTTTTAACTATACTCATTCCTGTGGAATGACAGCCTCCGTGGCGTAGCGGTAGCGAACGCGGCCGTTGCGCAAGGAGGCGCGAGTTCGATTCCCGCACTGCGCAAATATTTGTATGCATGAATATGAATATTTGCACTGGTCTGGTCGTGCCTCGGAAAGCACGTTAAGTCGTTGGTCCCGGTTGCCATACGAACATCTAGTGGCAGTCGTTACGGGTTGTTGGTGCCCTCAAAAGTCTAACAATTGGTCTAACTGCAATGCTTAGATATCGCCTTCGGGTTGTGGAGGTCAGACGGCAGTGCTTCACGGAAAATATCGAAGTTTAGCCAAAATCAGCAGTTAGACTGGTAAAGAGAACCCCAGACTCCAAAAGCTGAAAAGCTACGGATGCGACTGGGATTAACGCTCAGATGATGATGATGACTCATTCATGTGGAATGGGGTGTTACACATGGACAACAAACTGACCTAACAATGATTCCATTTTTCATTTAAAGGAACTTTAAAAGGTACATTCAAACCAACCACTGGGTGTCAAACAGTTGAGCGAGCTACCCAATAGTTAGCAATCACCTTCATTCATTTATAATACTAGAGGTTCCACTGCAAGTGCTTTGAAGTCTCACACACAAAGCTGAAATACTCCATGTACCTGTAATTACACTAGCACCGTATCTTCAAACGGAAATACAGAAACTCTGGTTAATTTCAACAATTCCTATGTTCTTGAAACTGATCGTATATTATACCATATGTTTACAAAGAGACATTCTTTATGGTTTATGGAAGTTAGCTCAAAGAGAGTACTCATAAAAATGGTAAATTTTTAAACGAGAAAATGTAGAAGTTCGGAAAGAGAAGGAAAAACAATGGAAATGCGAACCCCACGACGGACTTCCCAAATTAAAGTTATTTTAACAAGTTGTTGTTTATTAATTTTGTACTGTCTTCATTAAAGTCAACCTTTTTTTTTAAGAAAAATAATATAGGACATTGGGGGAATGAGGCACAGGGTGTAAAGTTCACTCATAGAAAAGGGAGGATCCTCCAACCAGATGGGTGTTTAGTCTGGTGGGCACTTGTCTAACGGTTGATGTTTGGAAGTTGATATGTGCTAGTTGCACGGTAAACTCTGCTTGCGAGATGCAGGATCTGTGTTACGTCAGTATTACGTATTGTTCGCATGTGGCGTAGAAACCGCTACAGGTCAAACCCTGAAATGAATGAAACAAATCAGATGTTCCCTATAGTTTTATGGCGTAGGTATTTATTGAAAACAGCAGATTTTTTTTTTTCGGGGATTTTCGTAATAGTGAGGTGTCACCATCATCATCATCATTTCAGCCGAAAGACGTCCACTGCTGGACATAGGCCAAGGATCTCCACGACGACCGGTCCTGCGCCTCCCGCATCCAGTGGTTTCCCACGACCTTCACTAGGTCGTTGGTCCACCTTGTCGGGGGCCCATCCAAACTGCGTCTTCCGGTGCGTGGTCGACACCCGAGACTCACTGCGTGATCGATCAGAAATGAGGGGATTCCCTAAAAAAAACGAGAGTAACTGACATAGTATGGTGTAAGTGAATCATTTTCGAGAACCCTCATACAACTTATATACTTTCCCCACAGAAATCATAATAATAAGTCAATATTACGATTTCTGTGACTTTCTCCTATCACACTATTCAAACTTTCATGCACTCTTTAATGGAACAAACCAACCCTTCTTTTCCTAGACACAGTTGCAGTGTAGACTCTCAATTATTAGGTCACTGGTAAGATAGTTCAAAAGCCAGCACGACGAAAAACTGGAGCGCCAACTTTTCTAATAACAGTTCTTCGGAAACAACTGCCAGTGTCCAAAGAATTTAGCCAAAGATTGTTTTAACCTAGGAAAAACCAATGGAAAGCTTGCCAAAGGTGATGTTTTGGAAACGGTTTTGTTTTTATAGAGTTTGCATCATTATGCTTTTTTTTTTCTTTCTTGTGTTTGAATTTCGTTTACTCGCTCGCTCTATTGCAAATGGTTCGATCTTTAAAGATGTTGATGGTAAACTTTTGACCCGTTTCCTTAGCTATAGCGGATAAGTTTATCTAATTTGTTTACATAATTTTATGAATATTCTGTTCTGTTTTTTGTTAGAAAGCGTTAATTTGAAATATGTTAAAAGAAAAATTTAACTTGTATTATAGTCATGCAGTAGTCTCTGAAGCATTAGCAAAATAACAGGCCAAATCGGAGTAGCACATGGACGCTTCGAAGGCGCAAAAAAAAAAACCTTTAAAAACACATTCCAACTTTAATAATTTTTTACTTTATTTTTATTGTTATTGCTGTAGGTAGCGGTAATCCATACTAATATTATAAATGCGAAAGTATCTCTGTCTGTCTGTCTGTCTGCCCGGCTTTCACTCCAAAGCTACTGAACCGATTGTATTGAAATTTGGTACTCAAATAGTCTAGAGCCTGAGAAAGGACATAGGCTATAAAACATCCCGCTAAGACCAATGGGAGCAGAGCAGGAACAAAAAATGTTACGAAAACGGGAGCAAATGCGGACGTTCATATTGCTTTCATTATTTTAACAGGCGCTTATTTCATATCAACTGAGCTCTTTCGATTCGAAGCTTACGCGGGTGAAACCGCGGGGCACAGCTAGTATAAAAATGTTTTGTGGAATATTTAATAATCTACCTTGCGAGGTAGATTACTTCATAACACAGAGTGAAGAGTGAAGTAATTACTTCATAATTACCTGCTGACTGCGGAAACATAGTAGGGGTCCCTATTGACACTCTTTGGATACGGAATCTCTTTTTTTTTTATTAATTATAAACGAGCGCATGACCGCAATCCCGCCTGATGGTAAGCAGTGACGCAATCGTTGATGGTAAAGCGCACTAGTTTATTAAGAGCCTATTCGCTCTAGTCTTGAAGACACTCAAATTGTAGTCCGACGGAAACACCGTCGCTGGCAAATTGTTCCAGTCCCGCGATGTACGCGGTATAAAGGAGGAGGCGAAACGCTTCGTCCGGATCGTAGTGGTGTTAACAACGTAAGGGTGGAAACTAGCCGTACGACGGGTCGTCCGATGGTGGAACGGAGACGGGGGAATTAAATCATGCAAGTCCCTCGCACACTCCCCAAAATGCATCCTATAGAACACCGAAAGGCTGGCTACTCTACGCCTATGCTCTAGGCTTTGGAGACCATCTCGAGTTATATCTCTAAACCTGAACATAAAAATTCTTCTTGCAATGCTTTCAATAAATTCAGTTGTTAGCTGGATGGTCTTTTATCATTTAAGCGTCTTAAAAAACCATTTTCATCTGAAATCGAAAGATAAGAGATTGAGCGCCATATTTTTCTCTCGCCCTCGATCCCGGTAGAATTAGGCCGCTAATTGAAACGAATGCGGCATTTGTCGATGATGGAAAAGATTAGATAAGCCAAGGATATAAAGTGGAACATTTTATAACTGTGAGTAAAAACTATTGGGAATAAATGGTTGGAAGTACTGTTAGTATGCAGCTTAAAAATAATCAAAAGATCAAACTAATAATTATATTCTGTCCTTTTCTTAATAATGAAATAGAAAGAACAAGACGAGCTGAACAAAAATTTTGTCTAGTTTTGTGATCTGGGGAATCAGCACCACAATCTTTTTAGTTGATATAACTTATTTAAAACTAGCGGCCGCCAGCGACTTCGTTCGCGTGGAGTTAGTTATGCTCCACTCCTATTGGTCGCAGCGTGATGTTATATAGCCTAAAGCCTTCCTGGTTTAATGGACTATCCAACGCAAAAAGAATTTTTCGAATCGGACCACTAGTTCCTGAGATTAGCGCGTTCAAAGAAACAAAGTCTTTAGCTTTATATATAGATTAAAGTGCACAATACATCTTCAAATTCTTACTTATCATCGAATATGACAGAAATTTCAAGACATGCTAGCAGAGATTCCCTTTCAATTACTAACTGAATTCAATATGCACCAACATGTGGTATACAAAACAAAATACTACAACAGCTAGGTCCTACAATACTTGCCTGTGGATATTGTATGTGGCGGGCACTCTGTAGCCCGTAACAAGATCTTGCAGAGTAGTGTAATCTAGAGGACACAAACTAAAATGTATATCGAAAAAAAAAAGCTGTAAAAGGGTAATTTTACAATTATCTACTTACGTGCATCTCGTTGGAATGCGGCCCCTCTCCCGCTTCCCCGCGCGACACCCCACATTCACCGTAAGCGCGTAGTAACGATAGCATCTTTGTTACAATTGTCTAAATACAGTTTCAATCCCCTGTTGTTAGTACTGTTTCTGTGGAGTTTTTGCTTTGTTAAGTTTTTTTTTTTATTAAGTTTGTTTTTGTTTTTTACATTTTCGACGCGTTAGTGACGCGCCTGTTGGTTGCATCAATATTATATTTCAGTCCATATGTATCAATTTAATTTCAAAACGTCATGAGTAAAACGACCAAGTATTATGGACGCATTATCATCAAAACGACCTTTTATTACCATAAAAAATATAGCTTACAATGTTTTGCGATATATTCTAAATGCTTAGGCTCAAATCGAAAAAAATAATTCGAGTTACGAGTTTAAAATTCTGGAGTGGCTGCCACGTACCGGAAAAAGCAGCATAGGGAGGCCCCCAACAAGGTGGACCGATCACCTGGTAAGAAGCCGATGCATACGGGCAGCCGAAGACCGGTCATTGTGCATAGCCTTAGAGGAGGCTGTTAAAGCCGAGTGTCCCATCACTAACGCGGATCGTCCCCCATCTCTACAGCACATGACAGCGCGCGAGCAAGACGCGCCACGGACGCCGTGTCACTCCACCAAAGAGTATAATAATAATAGGGTAAAAGAGAGCCCTCTCGAGGGAATTTTATGCATATCGTTTGAAAGCGCCCCCTGGTTTTCTGAACGTACATTAACGTCAATATTTAAATATATATACCTACGCATACCATAGCTATAGACAGCTATAGTGTATAGTCCTATTGATTAGAGGTTATTAATGTTACTTCCAAAAAAGCTATTTAGCTAGCTTTTAGCGGAAGTAACATTAATATAATGAATATAATAGAAATAAAACCACTTAATAAAATATAATAACAAAATATTTATTTATTACTTTTAAACTTGACTTATGTGTACACAGTGATGCGGCATTTTCTTTATTTTACAAGACACACACACAGAACACAAGCGTCTTTTCGCAATTTTATGAGTGTATTTCACAATTTCTTATGGAATCACAATTCACAGCGCACAGGTACAATACTACGAAGACTGAACTGGTTTCCGGGTAAGACTGATTATCAGGACGGAGGAGGTCCCAAGAGATCTCAACTCGACGTCAATAACACAGAAATCCTCTCGAAAACCAAGAAACATGCGCAAAATGAATACGAAACAAACAAACACGTGCAAGCCGTAACCACAAACCATAATGCACTGCTTTATCGACAGTCTAGTTAGAAAAGTTAAATTTTATTATAGCGCCACTTATCGGCATACCATGGGTACCAATGTTTAGGTATGCTGTTCACGTTCAAAGATGTCATTAGTCACTTTGCTTCAGTTGCTGATGTTCTAAGTGAACCCCCCCTGCACTCCACCACCAAGCGCGCTCGCGATCGGATGCAAATATTAACGTTCCAACAAAAAATTCTATGTAAACTTGCAATCTTCATTAAACATAAACAATCTTATAAACAAAAGGTGTTTCATTAAACAGAGGCCTTTGTCCAGCAGTGGACCTCTATAGGCTGAAGAAGAAGATGAAGAGTTAAATTACCATTTTAATGAGATTGAATTCCAATCAAACCGAATGCAATGTTTTACGTGAAACTCTTGTCTATCTGACTGCTCCAATTATATTGCATTCTTTAAACGCAGACGTGATTACGAAAAATACAGAGGGAAAAACATTTAATTGCTATACACTTGGTCAAGAAGACCCACCCACGTAAGTTTCGATCCGTGAAAGTATCCTATACGTTATTCCTGGTTATGAATTATCTTTGTGCCAAATTTCATCCCAATCCGTTTAGTAGTTTTTGCGTGAAAGCGGAGTAAAGAAACTCACATTCATATATTTATAATATTGGTAGGGAAATGTGGATTATTTTATATATTTGACCGTGTAAGTGCGCCAAATGTTATGGAGGGTCTCCAAATCAATCTCCCTCTGGCGCAGCATCATTGGTCGTGTTATTGGGTTTAACATTACATCACCTCGCTCCACTGCCGTCTTCCTTGCCACTTACTAAGATTTTTAAGTGAATAGGCTTAATAAACTTGCGCGCTTTACCATCAACGATTTCATCACTGCTTACCATCAGGCGGGATTACAGTCAAGCACTAGTTTAAAAAAGGTTTTTATTTTTAAATTTTTTAAAAAACATATTATTGGTTACATTTTAAATGACATGGTTGATATTTAATACTTTTTCCTTTTTTTATAACCTACGAAATTTATATAGTTCTACAGTTTGAGCACCGATATCCTTGTCATCTTGTGTATAGCAAAATTTAAACTGAAAATACCCAGACTGCCAAATTCTATATCCTACTCTGTGTCTAGTACTCCAGATTTCATACAAAGTACGCCTGACATAACCGTCGGTACAATATCGTTTTACCGGTATTGCCTGACATTGCTCATAGGATACACCATACCCTTTTGTTTTATATTACAACAGTATTTAAGATTACTAGTACTTTATGGCTAATTAATCAGCCAATTGTACTTTTTTTATAATTTATAAACTAGTGCTTGACTGCAATCCCACCTGACGGTAAGCAACGATGAAATTGTTGATGGTAAAGTGCGCTAGTTTATTAAGAGCCTATTCACTAAAAAGAACTGAGAGAATAGAAAGGAACACGGCAGTTGAGTGAGGTGATGCAATGTTAAACCCAACAGCACGACTAACTATGCCGCACCAGAGGGAGATTGATATGGAGACCCTCCATAACCAAACTACCGACACAACAACATTTGAGGCATCATACCTGGCACACGTCGCAACACGGCTGCTTAGACCCGTCTTCCGTACGTCTTCACCATATATCATGCCTGAGCACAACGAATCGCTTGGCGGCAAATCTTTGTCTGGTGGGTGGCAACTTCTGCCGGTAGCTGATGTTATGGCCTACCACCGAGAGACTAAGACTCTGGCCTACTGAACGATTCATTACAAATCCTACTGTTGAGGAACACGGAGTAAAGTTCACTCATCCTCCATAGAAAAGGGAGGATCCTCCGACCAGACGGGTGTTATGTCTGGCGGGCACTTGCCCAATGCTTGAATTTGGGTAGTTGTATGTACGCTAGTTGCACGGTAAACTCTGATTGCAAGATGTAGAATTCGTGTGACGTCAGTATGACGCGTTGTCCCTATGACGTTTGTAGGTACCGCTACACTTACCGTAAAAAAATAGGTGAAGTAAGCGTGAAATGTAGGTTTATTCCAAGCTTATCTATCACGGTAACTTATCACGGCGAGATTTTTATAAAATCGATCGGCTACTCTCTGTGAGTCGAAGTGGGTCATATTCCAGTATGCGCGAACAATGTGGGTTAGTGACACGTTCGAGGTGGACCATTTTGTTTTTTACTATGTGGTATATACCACGCAGGCCTAGTGCGAGTTGTTATGTAAATATCACCTTATCTTCCCTTCTGGATATGTCGGTTTCGGCACAAGGTTTTCCCTCACCATTTTAAGGCCAGTTGTGATGAATTGAATTACGCAATGAGTTTTCGACTACACAACACGAACCTAAGGCATGGCCATTATAACTAGGTCAGTGGTTCCCAATTAGGATTTTCTATGTGCTTTTCTTCGAGCTATGTACCCCGCCAACTGCCACTTCAGAAAGCTAATCCAGTGGAGTATGTCGGCGACTTTAGTTCTTCTACGAATCCCTCGTTCCTGATTCGATCACGTAGAGAAACACCTAGCTCAGCCCTCTCCTAGCATCCTCTCTCTCTGTAAGACTTTGAGCTTTCTTATGAGGCACCACAGTTGTGGAGAGATACCAACCGGAAGCTCGGGCTAGTAAGGAATCAATCTGGTCCAAAAGAGAGGCCATGGTAGAGCGTACGAGTGCTGCACTTCAGGCAGTCTCCGAATGGGGTAAAGTCAATCTTGTAGCATTCAATGCTGCCAAAATACAAGCGTGTCTTTTCACCGCCAAAAGGAATCCATTCACCTTGGCTCCTACTTTTCAGAATGTATCCTTGGAGTGCACCGACCGCCTTCAGCTTTTGGATGTTGAGATTTCCTTGAACCTCAACTTTGGGCGGTTCACTGAGTCCAAGGCCAGGGTGGCTGCCAGAAAACTTGGCGTCATGGCAAAGGTCCGGCGGTACTTCACACCGGGGCAGCTTCTAATGTTGTACAAAGCACAGGTCCGCTCGTGTGTGGAGTACTGCAGCCACATTTGGGCTGGTGCTGCGAAATGTCTCCTTGCTACTTTGGATTCAGTGGAGAGGCGTGCGAAGAGGCTGATTGGGGACCCAGATCTAACTCGAGACGGTCTCCAAAACCTAGAGCACAGGCGTAGAGTAGCCAGCCTTTCGGTTTTCTAAAGGATGCATTCTGGTGAGTGTGCAAGGGAATTGCATGATTTAATTCCCCCATCTCCGTTCCACCATCGGACGACCCGTCGTACGGCGACTTTCCACCCTCATGTTGTTAACACCACTACGATTCGGACGAAGTGTTTTGCTTCCTCTTTTATTCCGCGTACATCGAGGGACTGGAACAATTTGCCAGCGGCGGTGTTTCCATCACACTACAATTTGAGTGTCTTCAAGGCTAGAGTGAATAGGCTCTTAATAAACTAGCTTGCTTTACCATCAATGATCGCATCACTGCTTACCATCAGGTGGAATTGCGGTCAAGCGCTAGTTTATAAATTATAAAAAAAGGAAAAAAAAAACATAGTGAGGGACCACGTTTCTGATCCATATGTCATCACCGGATGATCTGACCAAAATCGCAGGGAAGCGCTGAATGTTGGCCACGTCCAACCGTTCTTTTTGGAAATCCTTGGGGGATACCTATGTCCAGCAGTGGACATGGAGCATGTGGCTGAGATGATGATGATGATGATGATGTATCACGTCAAGAAAGACGTCAACCCTGCGTACTCCTTCTTAGCACTGCATGAGTCTTAAATAAAGAATGAAATCAGGTCTATTTTGTATTTTTATCATCAACTGAAATATGTATTCCCTGTCATAAGATTCTCACATTTATCACATTAATGACTACGTGTTTTATTAATGTGGCAAATGTGCACGTTTGTAACTAGGTATATGCACAATCCTAAAAAATCTGGTTGTATTTTGGTTCTGCGCATACCCCTCTTTTTAATCATGCATATCCCTGGCGGTACTTCTTCAGCCTATAGAGGTCCACTGCTGGACAAAGGCCTTCCCAAGCCCTCCACCCTACATGCAAATCGAACACGAACTCATTTGTTTACTAAATCATTTTGATGTTACACATCAACCAGTTCAACAACGCTTGAATTTCGCTAGAGATTATTGCTTGTGTAATTACAATTAAAGAAGACTGTTGTAATTACGAAGTGTCTGCTGGGATATGGCCTCTACTCCTTCCAAATTATACAATTTCGCATGTCTTGATTACACAATGTTTCCAACGCAAGTCTTTGTTTTCTTTTTTCTTTGGGACAAAACCCGCCACACATTTCCCAACCACTGCAACTCTTGAAAGCCAGAATCAACAGTGGAGACCGCCAGAAAAACGCCGAGCAATGAAGCTCGACGAGTCCCGGAGAAACGATTCAACTGTCTTGGGTCCCGCAAAGAAATTAATCAGAAAAGAATAGCGGAGGAGTAAGAATAAATATATTTTTTCCACTTCCCTCCATAACAAGCAGGAGACAGAACAGAACTAGGCCAATCGGCACAAAGGGACATTATTGCAACTGGGAGAAGCCCAGATTGCCAAGCACCACGGAATAAAATTTGATTAAGTTCCTAAGTAGGTATGTGCTGTTACAATTGATTCCAATAATAGGTATAGCAAAATCGCCTGAACGCACGGAAATTAGTTCTAGTTTCTACAAGGTCCGTATAATAAACGACTCCGGATGTAACTTGTACACTATCCAACATAATATTGCAACGGTCCTAACAACGCAAGTCGTAAACATTTTCTGACTGTCCATTTCTGTGCTGAACGGTACATGCATTTTTAAGCATTGAATCTATTTTATGCAAGGAACGACCTCGAAATGTTTGCAGGGTATTCTTGGTCGAAACTTGCAGATCAATATCAAGAAATTGGTTTTTTTATGGAGGCCTGTAGAGTCAATCAATACATAGTATAAAACAAAGTCGCTTTCGCTGTATGTCCGTATGTATGCTTAGATCTTTAAAACTACGCAACGGATTTTGACGCGGTTTTTTTTAATAGATAGAGTGATTCTTAAGGAAGGTTTGTATGTATAATAAATGAATAATATAGTAGAGAAACACTGAGAAATCTAAAAAGCGCGATAAAACCGAACTCCACGCGGGCGAAGCCGCGGGCGGAAAGCTAGTGTTATATAAAACAGAATACTTACAAGTTAATTGAACAAGTATAACAATACCAGCCTATATATAACTTTCCTGGCTATATATAATTTTCCAGTAAAATGGCTTCTTCTCATACAGATAAGTCAAGAGCATAAATCATCACGCATACTCACGGTGGGTTCACGATTTCAGTCTTATACCCTACTTACAACTATTCTTTTTATATTTATAAACGCAAAAGTTAGTGAGGACGCATGATTAGATTGATATTTTTTACTCTTTTTTACAGAAATGACTCAACGAATTTTCTTAGAACTTCACACTGATATAGCTTATACACCAAAATTCGACGTGTTAAAGCGTGGTTAAAACACCAGCCTCTCAAATAGGAGTGTGCCGGTTTGATTCCAGGTCAGACAAGTACCAATGTAACTAAGTTTTAAGTACTTTCTAAATATATCTTGGACACCAATGACTGATTAAAAAGGTGAAGGATAATCTTGAGGAAACCTGTACTTTAAGTCTGAAATAGCCAACCTGCATTGAACAAGTGTGGTGATTACGCTTAATCCGTCTCTGTATGAGAGGAGACCTGTGCCCAGTAGTAGGACGATAAAAAGTTTGATGATGATACATCAAAATAACACATAGAATACTTTCTATAATTACAGTTCTTACAGGTTCGATATTCAAGCATGTAAAACCGTGGGACAATGGTAGGTACTCTGAGTTCTCATGAAATTTTCCTTTACAGATGTCAATTATCTCCAAGAAAAACTTAAAAAGTGCGTTCAATTGAAAAGTTACATTTGTCCTGGCCTAGATTTGGACCCATAACTTCTTCGATGAGAGAAGAAGCCTTAACCAATCACGACGATAAACCACCGATAGCTAAGCATAAATCTTCATAAACTTTCTCCCAACCTCTAACCTATTAAACTAAATGAATCACCTCAATATCAACGTAAGTAATCAATGATCATAGGAATGCGGAACTGTTTTAATTACCGAATGTAGGGTTGAAATTGATTCGATTCCGGTAATGTTACGCAATTTTGTGGGCCCACCGTATATTTCAAGCGAAGTAAACTTAGGAGAATTTAGCTCGTTACCTCGATGTCGCCTCCATGTAAAACAAAAAGAGCTTATATTGTCACAGAAACCACTGACAATTAAAGAGGTATAAATTATTTGTTTGAATTTTACACATAAGATGTTCCATGGGCCTAGCAAGTAAACGTCGCAAATTGTAAGATCCTCTCTTCCTAGAGAACTAAAGCTAAATATGAATGATGTATGTATGTAACATCATATTTTGTCGATACCTACATCTCCAGCTGCTTATAAATTTGTTAGTGTGTATTATTACATTTTACAGTATAAGGTCTGACCCTGGTCCAGGCCATGGTCCGGAGCGAAAGCGTATGGCAGGCCGTCACCTCCTTCTGCGAAGCCGTGACCCTGGCAAAGGAGGAGGAGGAACGCGTGAGGCAGCGGGAATCTCAGCGCCCTCACGTCACTAACCACCGCAGGAGACTCCCTGGTCGGGAGACAACATCGAACTCCCAGCAACCGCAGGCGCGGGCCTGCGGGCGGTCAGCAGTGGGCAGCTCACCGCTCGGTAAGGTCCAGGCCTGAGTCGACGGCACGTTGTGTTTCACGAGCATTTCAAAGAGATGTCAGCACATCGTGATGGGATCCACCAAGACCGATGCCTCCTGGGTCAGGGTTGCGGTTGGTTAAAAAGAAAACCGTGGCCCTGGCCGTCGCACAGGCAAGTGAAGAAACACGGGTTGGTTTTAGTCAGTAAAGTCTGACACGCCCTTCCGCTCCGCCTAGAGCGGGAGAATTCATTTGATGATTTCCCATCGCAACAAAAAAAAGGCCCGATAGAGTAGGTCTTTTTTTGTAAATCCGATGGGATTGATATGCACAATTGTATTATAGTGCCTAAAATGAATAATGATTAATAAATTATAATAAGAAAATCACGTACATTAGAAAGATTTCAAAATTTTGTAATACCTGTTTCGCATGTCATACAATTTTAAACCAAATTGTGCGACACAAAAATGGACGAGTAAATCCTATCTATCGACCCATCAATATTTTGAGTACGTGAATAAGGCTAGTGGTCCGGATGGTATACCTGCGATTGTTCTTAAAGCATGTGCGCCCGAGTTGTCTCATGTACTGACGCGCTTGTTTCGCCTCTCATTTAGGACTGGTATAGTGCCCAAGTCCTGGAAGCTTGCTAACGTGCAGCCCGTGCCCAAGAAGGGTAGTCGTGCCGATCCTGCCAACTATCGGCCGATTTCGATCACCTCCATACTTTGCAAAATTATGGAGCGTGTATTGAACTTGCGCCTCTTGGCATACCTGGAAGGTAACGATCTCCTCAGTGACCGACAGTACGGGTTTCGCCGCAATCGGTCAACTGGGGACCTACTAGTGTATGCTACTCACTTGTGGGGCGAGACCCTCGAGAAGAATGGGGAAGCGATTGCTATCTCCCTTGATGTCTCGAAGGGCTTCGACCGGGTATGGCACGCTGGCCTTTTGAGTAAGCTTCCAGCGTACGGCATTTCACCTAGCCTGACTGGCTGGGTAAAAGACTTCCTGACTGAACGGTCCCTCCGAGTTGTTGTCGACGGATGCTCTTCTGAGCCCATGTCAACTAATGCCGGTATTCCTCAGGGGTCTGTTCTCTCTGCAACTCTGTTTCTGCTGCATATTAACGATCTGCTGATGCCCGGTATCTATGGGTATGCAGATGACAGCACAGTTGTAGAGAGATACCTGCCGGATGCTCGGGCTAGTAGGGAATCAATCCGGTCCGAAAGAGAGGCCATGGTTGAGCGAACGAGTGTTGCACTGCAGGCAGTCTCCGAATGGGGCAATGCCAATCTTGTAGCATTCAATGCCGCCAAAACACAAGCGTGTCTTTTCACCGCCAAAAGGAGCCCGTTCACCTTGGCTCCTACTTTTCGAAATGTATCCTTAGAGTATACCGACCGCCTTCAGCTTTTGGGAGTTGAGATTTCCTCGAACCTTAACTTTGGGCGGTTCATTGAGTCCAAGGCCAAGGTGGCTGCCAGGAAACTTGGCGTTATCGCAAAGGTCCGACAGTACTTCACACCTGGGCAGCTTCTAATGTTATACAAAGCACAGGTCCGTTCGTGTGTGGAGTACTGCAGCCACATTTGGGCTGGTGCTGCCAAGTGTCACCTGGCCTTTGGATTCAGTGGAGAGACGTGCAAAGAGGTTGATTGGTAACCCTGATCTAACTCGATTTGGTCTCCAAAGCCTAGAGCACAGGCGTAGAGTAGCCAGCCTTTCGGTGTTCTATAGGATGCATTTCGGGGAGTGTGCGAGGGAATTGCATGATTTAATTCCCCATCTCCGTTCCACCAGCGGACGACCCGTCGTACGGCTGGTTTCCACCCTTACGTTGTTAACACCACTACGATCCGGACGAAGCGTTTCGCCTCCTCCTTTATACCGCGTACATCGAGGGACTGGAACAATTTGCCAGCGGCGGTGTTTCCGTCGGACTACAATTTGAGTGTCTTCAAGGCTAGAGTGAGCTCTCAATGAACTAGTGCGCTTTACCATCAATGATTGCGTCACTGCTTACCATCAGGCAGGATTGCGGTCAAGCGCTGGTTTATTATTATAAACTATTAGTAAAAAAAAAAAAAACTTACACATCCATAGTCAAAGCATGCCGCGAGTGAACCTATTTTTAATGCGCGTTTGTATTTGCACAATCCTAATAAATCATTTTGTATTTTGGTTCTGCGCGTACCCATTTTTAGGGTTTCGTAGCCAAATGGCAAAAAACGGAACCCTTATAGATTCGTCATGTCTGTCTGTTCGTCTGTCCGTCTGTCCGTCCGAATGTCACAGCCATTTTTTTCCGAAACTGTAAGAGATATACTGTTGAAACTTGGTAGGTAGATGTATTCTGTGAACCGCATTAAGATTTTGATACAAAAATACAATAATAATAATAAATATTGGGGGCTCCCCACACTTAGAACTGAAACTCAATTTTTTTTTGTTTTTTCAATAACTTACGTGTGGGGTATCTATGGATAGGTCTTCAAAAACAAAAATGATATCGAGGTTTCTAAATATTTTTTTTTTTCTAAACCAAATAGTTTGCGTGACAGACGCTTCCAAAGTGGTAAAAAGTTGGTCCCCCCCTCTAACTTCTAAAATAAGAAAATGAAAAATCTTAAAAAAAATATGATGTAGGTACATTACTATAAAAACTACTAACGAAACTAACGATTGTTTTGAACGAGATCTAGTAAGTAGTTTTTATTAATACCTCGTAGATCTTAAACCGCTTATTACCGCGTAATCTTTCATACAAATAACTTAAATCCTTTAATTTCATAAAACAATGGTATGGAACTCTTTGTGCGTGAATCCGACACGCACTTGGCCGGTTTTTTAATCTTGCATACCCCTGGCATTACGCGTAATAAAAAAATTATGTTTGTCCAAATATTTTCAATTAACTTTTAAAATAGCTAGTAATTACCAAAATATTTTTTTGTTTGAGTAAATGAATTTTATGTTCCAATTCCTTTTTTCATTATTTCACTTTTTACGTAGCGAAGCACATTACCGGACCGTCAGTTGTAAAAAGATTGATTTTACTTTAGCATTGTAACAGTAGCGGTGGCCTAGTGGTATCGATCGCTGGATCGATTTTAAGTCGTACGTTCTAACCCCATCAGGCGCTTTACTTTGTGTAAATTATTTCATCACCACTGCTCTCATACCGGCCTGTCCTAGAGCTAAAACCTTGGAAGCCATGTGACATCTACCAACCCGCATTGGGCCCGCATGGTAGATCATGGCTCACTCCCTCTCACCGAGAGGAGGCCTGTTTCCCAAGACTGGTAACATTATAGGCTTATTATGTAGTATTTGTAAATATTATTTCTATGAATACACTACAAATTGATATATTTCTGTAAAATACAACCTTATTATACGTATATTATTATAGTCATAGGGGGCGATCTTATGTCTGCTAATCCTCATGTAAGGAAGTCTTCAGTTTATATTCCGTTGAAAGTCGTCAGATAAATTACTGATAAAACCCCAAGCACACCATAGGGCATAGGTTATAAATATTTTTCGAACTTGTCTTTTAAAACTCCGACTCTCAAAAGTGAACAGCATTTTCAATCGGCGACTCGAAGGACCCAGTTTACGACTTTAATAAAGACATTCCCGCTTCGCCATTAAATCACTTAGTTTACCTGGACTCACTATCTGTACTAAGTATAATGAGTTAGCTATGAAAGCTACTAAGTACTAATGAGAAAGCTCTAATTACGAGTATAATCAAGTTTTCTAAATGAACAGATAGCTGTGAGGCTAGGGATTTGTTGCGCGGCTTCTTATTAATTATTTATATGCTTTAGTCCAAATAAAAACTTTTTTACAAAAAAACAACCGACTTCCAAAAACCACTACAAAGTGAAAAATAACTAATTTAGGAAGTCGATGTCTTTGGTTTTGTACATTCATTTTGACACCGACTTCCGAAATTAGTTATTTTCCACTTTGTAGTGATTTTTGGAAGGCGGTTGTTTTTTTATAAAAAAGTTTTTATTTTACACTTTTTAGTTGTTAAAAGTACTATGTATTCAGTTGCATCCGGTCACACTGGAAGCTGGCGCAAATATAGTTGGGATATGACGTAATTTTGTTTACTTTAATTTTTACCCGTAAGTATTCCCTCAACTGCCTATGGTCTTCATCATCAAATTTACTGCAGACCATTATTTTAACCCAATGGGTGCAAAGGTCTCATTAATATAAATGAATTGAGTCCAAATACAAGGTAGCTACTGTAAATCGTTTAGGAGTTCCTTGAACTGACCTTTGTCATCATCATCAGCTCCCTAGTGACAGTCACCACCCATCTAGGTGTAAGGTTCTTGTCAATACAAATTATTCATTCAAGCACAAACACAAGGTAGCTGCTGTGAATTGTTGAGGAGTTCCTTCGACTGTCTCCCGGCTCCATCATCCGATCTACTCCAGACCTTTATCAAATTGTAGTGCTTTAAAATACTTAACGAAAATGCTAAGAAATGCACTAGTCGCCCCTGCAATGTTCACCATCAAACCCTGATATCCTTATCATGGGACCACCTTGGGAACGTCTTCTTTCCAAGAGAAAAAGAATTATCAAAATCGGTTCATAAACGACGAAGCTATGCGCGACCAAACATAAAAAAGCATATATACTGTCGAATTGAGAAACCTCCTCCTTTTTGAAGTCGGTTAAAAATACTTAAAATTAACAATTTTTCTTCTTTCCCGCACTGGGAATGGGTGAAATTGCATAAAATAGTTACAATATGCGCATCATGTTTTTGGATTGGTTTGTGTAATTTTTCACCAACCCGCACTGGGCCCGCGTGGTAGATTACGGTCCACTCCCTCTCACCTAGAGGAGGCCTATATCCCAACAGTGGGAACATTATAAGCTATATGTTATACTAGCGGCCGCCAGCGACTTCGTTCGCGTGGAATTAGTCATGCTCAGCTCCTATTGGCAATATGTACGGCTGCGTTAGCTCCCGTTTTCGCAACCATTTTTGTTACTGCTCTACTCCTATTGGTCATAGCGGGATGTTATATAGCCTAAAGCCTTCCTGGATTAATAGGCTATCCAACGCAAAAAGATTTTTTTTAATCGGACCAGTAGTTCCTGAGATTAGCGCGCACAAACAAACAAACAAACAAACTCTTCAGCTTTATATACAGTATGTTAAATAACAGAGGGCGTTCCCTTAAACTCGTTAATATATATCATTAATAGATTAAAATAAAAATATCAGCATAGAAAAATAAGCATAAAAAAATCCGAATAAAAAAAATTCTAATTGGAAATAAATTTGAAACCTCCTGTTTTAAATCAAAATAGTAGTCGTCATGTATAAATAAATTCCGACGTTGCCGTCTTTCATGTTCGCGTGTACAGTGTGTTTCTTTTACATGTCAATTTAAAATTTTTATTGAATATTTTCCTATTGGAAAAAATTTTAAAACATTTTGTTTTCGAATGGAAATATTTTTTTTAGCATGTATGCATGCTATACTATTTCGGGTTAACGGGAACGCCCTCTGTTAGTTTACATACTGTATAAGTATAGATTATGTAATGTTGACGTTCTAAAAGTGTTGATTCGAGCTTACTTGAATATATGAGTTTTAATAAAATTTTGTTTTCTTTTTCTGCCCTTCATTTGTCTTTTAATTATAGTCTGTTGTAAACTGGTAGAATTGCTGAGTTGTGGTTCGGGCAAGTACTGTGGACAAACTACAAATTGTCAGTAATGGCCGTTATCACTGGACCACCACCGCTCACTCTTTTCACAATCTTGTATAATTGCCATTTGGTTAGGTTTAGGCACCTTGTTTTTTTAACCTTTATCTGTTATCCACTAATACTAAACTTTTAAATGAAATTATTACTACATCGAAATAAAAAATAAGAGGGCGCAAGGAGGCGTAGCTGAAATCCCCCCCAATCGGGTTTAAAAAGTTGCCAAATGTAAAGCAATTAAGGTCCTAGATCCTTGACTTGACTTCCCTGATCGATCATTAAGAAGATGTAAGGCTCGTGCTACGAGGGAAAAGCTTCATGTGCTCATGACTTTACCAATAATTCATTATTTTCTTATTGTTTTTATCAACTTCCCCCCTCCTAGGCCATCGGCTGGCGACGCCCTTAATCTATTCCATTCTTTACCTTGTAAAGAAAGACCAATTTAAGTTTATAAGAGATCCTTGAAAAGGTTAATTCTTGCTTATGAAAAGCATTTTCGATAACAATATTCCTTAAAATAGTTTTCTTTGTCTCTTAATAAAGTAATTTATTTGTAAGTAACTCGTTTAGGAGTAACAAAACGGTTTTTGTTTTTGCGATACATAATTAAATTTTATGAGTCAATATTTTTCGGAAAGGCTCTTCGGTATTCATTAGTTGTTTGAACGATCTCTGGAACTACCAGGCGGCGCTCTGTAGTCACCCTTAGCCACATCTAGGGGATACATGATCTTAAGTAAAGTTAGTCGTGGAACTACCAGTTAGATTTAAAAACTTTTTTACATTTGATTGGCGAATTATCTAGAAAAACTAGGTATATGCTATTAACATCACGCTATTACCGAGCAGAACAGTTAAAAGAGAATGTTAAGCGAAAACGTAATAGTACCGCTGGAATACGATACGATGTAACGGAGTGTGATTAGAGAACTAGAAAATTTACGCAGACGAAGTCATGGGCAGTATTTACTCAGGCGATCAATTCTTTAGAAATCATTATCATCATCATTTTAACCAAAAGACGTCCACTGCTGGGCATAGGCCTCCTCCAAGGATCTCCACGACGACCGGTACAGCGCCTCCCGCATCCAGCGGTTTCCCGCGACCTTCACCAGGTCGTCGGTCCATCTTGTCGAGGGCCTACTCACGCTGTGTCTTCCGGTGTGTGGTCGCCACTCGAGAACCCATCGGCCCCATTGGTTATCGGTCCTACGGGCAATGTGCCCGACTTATAGCCACTTAAGTGTAGAAATATCATCAAGAAAAGTTGAGTGAACTGAGCTTGGCACGAGCTGTTAAAAGTAGATATGCTTAGTTATATGTAGATGATATGATAACTCACTCCACGATCCCTTCACCTAAATTTTCACGGTGAGATTCAACTGCAGGTTTTTTTTTGTAATATAATTATAAACTAGTGCTTAATTGCAATCGCGCCTGTTAGTAGGCCGTGATACAATCATTGATGGTAAAGCGCGCAAGATTAATCTGAGCCGATTCACTAAAAAAAAAGTGAATACGAAGGAAGTCGGTAATTGAACGAGGTGATGCATGTTAAACCCAACAACACAACCAACGATGCTGCACCAGAGAAAGATTGATCTGGAGACCCTCCACAACCAAACTCTCGACACAACAACATTTGGAGCATTGTACCCGGCAGAATTCGTAATATAACTCCTTCGTAGTTTCACCAGACATCATGCCGAAACACGACGAATCGCTGGGCGGCTAATTTCTGACTGTAATTTTTTTATTACATTTTGAACCAGGTAAAATAAAAAGAACTTGTCATGAAATTAACATTATTTATTTAGGTATAGTAACATAAATGCATTATTTTACAAGAAACTTGGTTCAATAGCAACCAAGTTAGTTTTTGACCAATATTAGTAGACCAGCTACCAGTTTACATTTAGGATAGTTCAACATCTCATTATTGACTTAACCTTTTGCTATGTTGCCTTTACTTCCATTTTGACCACATGCAGCTTAATACAGTGTTACTTTCGAATAAGTACATACGACGGCATATCAAGCTACTGAAATCTGTGAAATTTCTTTATTAGATTTTCAATTCTATCGCTAAAGCCTTAAGACTCAAGTTGAATGAGAAGATTTCACGTTTTCGTGTAGATTGACCTGCTGTCGTCAGTGTATTATAAAACTGATTTGATAAAGTTGTGACCAGCACCTTAATTACATAACATACTATTTATCAGTTGGAATCAATTAGAAGCTAATTACTAATCCATTACTTCATGTGTTCGGAAATGTGTCTACTCAACAACGTAAGTAACGCAATGAATGTTGTTGAACTATCAAAATGATATCCATTGATAGTGTATTACGCAATTACCCTGCAGTATGGAACTTATTGGTAATGGCTTTATACACTTATTGTGAGCATACTATGATATCAATGTTTACTTAAAATCTCAAGAAAGTGCAACATTAAGGCCCTTGAATACATGACGTGTTTTTCATACGTTGCAAAACTACAGTTTATTCGCCATGTGTAGGCATAGTCGCCATTTAGTCAATGTTGTATAAGATCAATATGAAAGCTTTTAGATGGACACGTTTTTTCTTCTGCACGGTTTATACGAAGTTCCTAAAGAAATCGTGCCCACAAACATCAAACAAATAACCTGACGGACCAAACTTTGATATCGCTTTATTCGAATACAATAATTATAATTATTGCTCAAACTCTTGTGAACATTCGGTTACACGTATATAAACATTAAAAACAATAGATTTAGGTTCATATTCGTATGAAATTTTTTACAAAGTAAAGTAAAAAGTCTGATTTTACTTAACGGGAATTGGGAATGTAGCCCATATTCTTGCTTAGGCAAATGCCCAAGTATCAAAGATAACCATGTGTTTGGAAAAAAAACTTACAATTTTTTTTTTCAAGAGATCTTATACTTGCAAGCATGTTCTATATGGGTTCCCATTGTATTACACCCATACCTTATAAGTACATAAAACTGTCACCCATGACAGGGTTCAACATTAACAATTATTTAACACTACAGTCCATTCACACATAAACACTGTTATTTATACGAAACCTGAATATAGTTTGTTCAGAATAAGCAAAGCAACTGAATCGATTCCAATCATTTTTACACCATATTATATTTTTTCACAAGTACATATTTTAGAAATTGTTGCAGTGTGGTTACACAGCGCGCCACGCAGTTGACGCCGGAGGTCAACGCACCGTGGTCGCCCATCCGGGCGGAGGCTCATAACTTTGTGATTTTTCATGATATCTTTTTGAAATTTTGTACATGGATTCTTTACTTAAAAATACTGGACACGTGTTTCGGGTTTCGCATAAACAAAAAATAATAACCTCTGACAACAACAACCCAACAGCGACTTTATTGTAACAAGAATAAATATCACTGTAAACTGTGCCATATTTGTCAGTAGCAGCAACCCAAACGTAACCTTACAGTAACGAAAACAATCACTGTGATTTGACAGCGATGCAAATTCGAAAGGATAATAATTACGAACGGACTGTACTCAAAACAGGCACAGCCTAAAAATGTTGGCCCAAAAATATTGACCTTCTGCTAAATCTGCTAACATTTCTTTTGCCTCTGGCTGTTCTCTTGTCGCGTGGTGGTGATGCTCTGTTTGGTGGGTGTACCCAGTCTGGACACCTGAAATGAGAAAAAATAATATTTTTACAATATGTAAAGAAATGTCCGATCCGTGAAGGTATTGTTAGGTATCGATTACTGATTCTAATAATGCATACAAAGCCGGCCTAAACTTAAAAAAATCCCCCTAAAAATATAAATATTATTTCGAAAAAGCGAGGTACTTAATGCATGTGCGGTAGGCAACACATGAGGCATACATGCGCGGGTGAAGGGGGGCAAAGCAGGCGGCACGTGGTCGCATCGCTATTCGCTCCTTCACAAATGGCGTTGTCACTTGTCACTAAAAAAAAATACCAAATTTTGGGGTAAAATTCATTAGTATTGTCACTATGATGATTACGTGAAATTTCATATTTTATTTGGTCCTGTATATACCTAACATTTATTATCCTTTTGGGTCGGACGGGGTTTTCTTTACATATTGTATAAATACACATTGTATAGTCATGGATGTGGTGGGGTCCGCATCTAAATTATAACAACCACACATCGATCGAATCGGTCGATTGATCAAGTTAAGCTGTGGTCTGTAGATGGGTAAAAAGGAGGAGGTTCTCAATTCGTATTGTGTATACGTATGCTTTCGATCTGATGAAGGAAGACCATAAAAAAATCAGGGAAAACTTTCAAGAATCGTAGGGGCGCTGTAATAGATATCTTTGGTTTTTTGTATATTCATTCTTGACACCGACTTCCGAAATTAGTTATTTTTAGTGTTTTTAGGAAGTCGATTGGTTTTTTTTCTCCCCCGTGCCTAAGAAAAGCACTTCAAACTGTTGGTCCCAGCTGTCATTTGTGGATTTTTGTTAGTCGTTACGGATAGTCAGAAGCTCGAAAGTTTGACGATCATGTCAAATACTGGTACTGAACTGCAAATATGTTGGAGTCGGTTCCAGTCTAACCAAATTTATTCATTTATTTATTCATAAAACAATTTTATCATCCACCTTTTTATCGTCCCACTGCTGGGCACAGGTCTTCTCTCATACTAAAAAGGATTGAGCGTTAACGGGTTGGCGATTTCAGACTTTTGTCCAGGTTTCCTCAAGACATTTTCCTTCACCTTATTATCAGTCATTGGTGTCTAAGATGTACATAAAAAGTACGTATAACTTAGAAAAGCTACATTGGTACTTGCCTGACCCGCAGCCTAATCGGCAAACACATTTTTGTCAAATGATTGCAACTAGTTGGACAGCCTCCGTGGCGTAGCGGTAGCGAACGCGACCGTTGCGCAAGGAGGCGCGGGTACGATCCCCGCACAGTGCAATTATTTGTATGCATGAATATGAATATTTGCACTGGTCTGATCGTGCTTCGGAAAGCACGTTAAGCCGTTGGTCCCGGTTGCCATACGAACATCTAGTGGCAGTCGTTACGGGTTGGTTGGAGCCCTCAAAAGTCTAACAATTGGTCTAACTGCAATGCTTAGATATCGCCTTCGGGTTGTGGAGGTCAGACGGCAATCGCTTCACGGAAAATATCGAAGTTTAGCCAAAATCAGCAGATAGACTGATAAAGCGGACACCAGACTCCAAAGCTGAAAATGCTGCGGATGCGTCTGGGATTAACGCTGAGATGATGATGATGATTGCAACTAGTTGGAATCGTTAGGACCGGAGTTGATATAATTTTAGTAAAATTATATCAGTTGATATAATTGGAATCAAAGCCGCACACTCATACTTGAGAGGCTGGTATTTTAACCACTAGGTTTTTACAAAAAAAAAAAGAATAATAACGATAAAACAATATTAACATTGTGTTGAATATCTACACATGCCACCTACACACAAATATAAAGAACTATGAATTAATTATTCATTTACAATTTATGAAGGAAATTTAATTATAATGCCAAACAGTTTCAAATATAATGACAAGCAATTCCAAATTCAAAACAGATAGAAATTTAATGTCAAAAGTTGTGAATATTGTACGTAATACTGTCAAGCAGTTTTTAACATAACGTCAAAAACAGTTTTCTATAATTATAATGTTAAATATTTTTAAAATACAATTTCAAAAGATTCTAGATTATAAAAAATAATTCATTCATTAATATTTGCGTCTGGGCCCTCCTTGAGAAATTCCACATCGCAGTCTATGCGGTGAAACAGTCGACTGTCTCGGACACCATGGCCTATCTTCCAGCAAGAGCCCTGGTCGGATGGCACGGCACGCCAGCATTAGTGACATCATCCATCGGGCTCTTGTCTCTGCCAGGATGCCAGCTGTTTTAGAACCAAACGGCTTAGCTCGCGTCGAGGGTAAGAGGCCAGATGAAATGACTATAATGCCTTGGAAGTTTGGTAAGCCTTTGGCGTGTCTTGTGCAATACATCTTCCAAGCCCAGTGGACTGTGCTGGTGCGGTTGCTGTCGGAGCAGAATACCTCAAATAATGCAAATATAACAACTTTATTGGGAACTTTGAGCCTTATGGGGTTGAAACACAAGGGCCTTGGAGTCCTCATCGAATTTTTCGGGTCACCGCCAAGCGGTTAGTTGAGTCTTCACGTGCCTGGAGGCCTGGCTGGTTTATTTTTAGCCTAAAGAATCAACATTGCCATCCAACGTGGTAATACTGCCAGCCTTTTGGGCACTTATCCAGCTGATAGCGATGTAGACGATTTTTTTATTACCCAATGAGCTAGATTATTCTTGATAGTTAAGCGCTGTAATCTATATGGTGTACGTAATAAATAATATTCTGTGGTTTTCTATTCTACAACGTGTAACATAAAGGGTATATACATAACAAAGGCATGGCATCTTTACATGATATCAAACGATATTGGAAGGGTTTTTTAATCCTATCTCTTTATATTAGGAAGTTATGAGGAAAAACACCGCCTGTGATAGGCTACTATCATACTAGTCGCACAGAGATATTGAAGACATTTATCGGATTTTGGCAAGTAACGTGACGGGTAACGAGTAGTTATTAACGTATGTAGTGTGCTGCCACGTTTATCATGATTTTATTTTAAGAAACACACGAAACCGAAAATTTGGTGCCAATTTTTGAGTATTTTATTTTGAGTTGAAACCCTTCCGATATCGTTTGATATCATCTAAAGATGCCATGCCCTTGGTATGTATATACCCTTTTTGTTACACGTTGTATATAGATGTTTTAGTCTTGAATATTTAATTAACATTTTAATTTAGTTATTTGCATTGAAATATTGTTGTTCTTTACCAAGATTAAACGAGTAGAAAGAAAAAGAAGAATGAAGAAAGTGAACTTTCATTTCATTTTCGAATAACTATTTTTGTTTGTGATTTCACAATATACTGTCCGCAAACGTAGCAAAACTTACATGATGCATTTGCAGTTGATGACAACTTAGTCCAATCCTCTTAGTGGATTTTCAAATAAAATGTACAAAGATGACAATGTTATCGCACAAAAACGATTACCTACTAAACAAAATAAAATAATAAAAAGTACGACACATCGGGACCAATAACTATTTCTTTTACGCCTAAAGTGAGATCAGTAAAAATAATAATTGACTTCCTCCCGTGGGTGTCCTAAGAGGCGACTAAGGGGATTCTCACTAGGGAAGCGGGCAGAAGCGCTTCTCCTGTGGTACCTATATCAAATTACTGCGATCTCCAACCCGCCTGCCAAACGTGGGGATAGTGGCAAATCCCCCAACTTGGGGGAGGCCTTTGTCAAGACGTGAACCTCTATGGGAAGGTACAAACCTCGAAAACTAGACTTGATAGATACCACATATGTTTGGAATATTTATTCTATGATTCATTACCTATTCATTTTAGCCAACAGTTAAGTGAGTAGGTACCAAAATCGTTTAACGCAGTTATTATTTTAAAGCAACATCATCATTTTAGCCAACCGGAATTTGACTCCTTGACGCAGGCCCTCGTCAAGCGTCACATCTACCGTCTCCATGCTTCTCACATCCAGCAGATTCCCACGACCTTCACCAGTTCACCGAACCAACTTGTTTTTAATGCATAATAAATATATATACAAGGAATTGGACGTAAACAAGTAAAGTTATGAATAAGAATCATTTTCCTTAAAAAGATATCATCAAATCACTTTGGGTTTTACGTTGTACTAGTGCCTATGTGCACCAAGACATGACTTTGAACATTAAATAAATCGGTTCTACGTAAAAAAAATACAAAGTAGATATTCTTGTTATCCTGCGTGTCGAAGTGTACAATTATGTATTAATTTATTAATTTTTACATTTTAAGGAAACTTACAGCTAGCATAAATACAGGTAGAAGGTATTAGTGAAAGAAGGTCAATTAAAGGTCAGTTTCCACGGACAATATTAGGTTAGCATAAGAGACAGTAACAGGTACAGCAAAGGACAGGAAAATGAAATCAAGAACAAGTAAGCACTCGGAGAGTATTATGTTGTAGTAGTATATTGACTTCAGCACGTACCTCTATGCGGTTCGATACTAACATATACTATTTATTTCATAATCCATACTAATATTATAAATGCGAAAGTAACTCTGTCTATCTGTCTGTTACACTTTCCCGCTTAAACCTCTTAACCGATTTTGATGAAATTTGGCACAGACAATCTTTAGTCCCTGAGACAGGACATAGGCTACCTTTTATCCCGGAAAAATTTGATATTCCCGAGTGAAATCTAAAAAGCCCGATATAACCTCTGACTCCACGCGGGCGAAGCCGCGATTGGAGAGCTAGTATCCTTATAAATAAACAAATAAATTTAATTTATTTTGTGTACCAAGACTCATATAAACAGATAAATAAAAGGTAACATCTTCTTCATCTTCCTGAGCCTATAGAGCTTCACTGCTGGACAATGGCCTCCCCCTTTCATTGCTTTGAAAGGATTTAACATAATCCCAATGCTTGGCAGGCGGGTTGCTGATCGCAGTGTTTTGATATTCCACAGTAGAAGCGCTGCTGCCCACTTCTCTGGTGAGAGAAGTGGGCAGCAGCCACCCTTAATCGCCCCCTACAACACACACGGGAGGAAATGGGATGGTATTTTTCTAAGCCCGGTACCACACGAGCAACATACAAGATAACAAAAACGAATACGCAAACACAGATAACAATTTCAAACGGCAACAGTATGTCTGCCGCAGCATTGCTGGCTATAAGGGCAATCTAGTCTGTTGGCAAACATCGTGAGGACGGAATTGGCGCTAGTTATTCTATATGTATGTTGACCCACTGGTTAAATTAGTAGTTTAGTAAACCTGGCCTTTGGAAGTAGTGCTCCCTAGTTCCCTCGCTTCGCTCTCTCGGCTCGCACACAGTTTACCGCAGTTCTAACCTAAACCTTTTTTTTCGGGGTGCCTGGCTTACGCAACACTATTCAGTGTGACAGTTCAACAGCATCATTGCGTTATTCGATATATAAGTCATGGTGGCCTAGTGGTTAAAGCAACAGCTTCTCAAGTATGAGTGTGTGGATTCGATTCCAGGTCAGGCAATTACCAATGTAACTTTTCTAAGTTATATGTAATATCTAAGTATATCTTGGACACAAATGACTGATTACAAGGTGAAGGAAAAACATCTTGAGGAAACCTGGACTTTAAGTCTGAAATCGTCAATCCGCATTGGGCAAGCGTGGTGAATACGCTCATTCCTACTCTGTACCCTGTGCCAGCAGTGGACGATAAAAAAGGTTGAAAATGATGATGATGATTGCGTTATGCACCTACTTTGCGCTGCTACGTTAAGCCATAAAATTTTAGGAATATAATGAGTCAATATATTAGAAATATCCGTCAAAGTTATGCATTCACAGTCATGCAAAGTTGTGCACAGACAGGTATGGTCTTTAAAGGTTCGATCACCCTGAGCAATTCTCTCCATAGAAACATGTCGCTCATGTGTATGTAATGGAGACAATAATTCTAGAAGATTTACTTCGTTACATACACAACATCTTTGCCTTAATACTAATATTGCCTTTGCAAATATTGGCACACGTTTATGTTTCGGTCCGCACTGTGCATATATTTATCTTAGCTGTGGATCTATATTTACCTCAGTAATAATACAAAATTTTGCAAATGCTTCAGTCAATATACTAAGACAATGCACACAAAAGGCCAGCCATATTTGTTATTGTTTTAATTTAGGCAGGCTAAGGATAGCTCGTCATCCAAGATACAACAGTGTCTCAAAACTAAAGTCTTTGACCAGTGCGTGTTGCCAGTGATGACTTACGGAACTGAAACATAGTCGCTCACAATGGGCCTCATACGAAGACTCAGAGTCACACAAAGGGCAATGGAAAGAGCTATGCTCGGAGTTTCTCCGCGTGATCGAATCAGAAACGAGGAGATCCTTAGAAGAACCAAAGTCACAGACATAGCTCTGCTAATCGCTAAACTTAAGTGAGAGTGGGCAGGGCACATTGCTCGTAGAACCGATGGCCGATGGGGCAGTAAGGTTCTGGAGTGGCGGCCACGTACCGGAAGATGCAGCATAGAGACCCCCAACAAGGTGGACCGATGATCTGGTGAAGGTCACGGGAAGCCGATGGATGCGGGCAGCACGGGACCGGTCATCGTTGTAAGCCTTGGGGATGCCTTTGTTCAGCAGTGAACATCTATGGGCTGAAGAAAAAGAAGAAGGCAGGCTAAGGAGATAGCAGTGGGCAGGGCACATTGCTCGTAGAACGGTGGCCGATGGGGCAGTAAGGTTCTGGAGTGGCGGCCACGTACCGGAAGACGCAGCGTAGGTAGGCCCCGAATAAGGTAGACTGATGATCTGGTGAAGGTCGCGGGAGGCCAATAGAAACGGGAAGCACAAGATCGGTCATCGTGGAAAACCCTGGGGGAGGCCTTTGTCCAGCAGTGGACCTCTATAGGCTGATGAAAAAGAAGAAGTAGGAGATACAAAGAGTGCCTTTTAGTAATAAAACCCAGACGGATCGATCGATTAGGTAAAGTTACACTTGCCACGGTTGGTTAATGGATAGGTGACCACCTTCACATACTAAGACCCCTTCGTATTTCGTTGACACTAGGATTTAGTAACACCGGTGGTCAGACTTTGTCAAAGACGTTGTTTGTCAAAGATATCTTTGACAATCGATACGGATCATAATAAACCAGAAAGTCTGACCACCGGTGTTACTAAATCCTAGTGTAAAATACTGTTCGTGTAATTCAGCTCCATCCAGTTAGATTGAAATGCTACTCTTATTTAGTTGGCAAAAGGCAGGGCAGAACTAAGCAGATGTGCCTTACCAAGTATTTTTCTTAAAACAAAACGTTGCCCCCCACTAGAAATATCTCCTGTATCGTGAGCGCGTTACAAAATATAAACTGACATGCACACACATCCAGACCTGGAACAAGTACTTGTTGGTCATACAAATATTTGCTCTGTGCGCGACACGCAGCATAGCAGTCAATAGCTTGACCACTATGCTAACCGTGCTGCCTTTTCCCAATGAGAAGGTTTTCATCAAAATAAAACATAAAATTATAATTACGAGAGTCTTGAGAGAGAGCTCAAGCATGAAATCCGTAGTTTGAGCCGAGGATAGAGGGCGTCTCCTACTCCGTATCACCTATCATCGTCATCAACCTTTTTATCTTCCCACTGCTGGGTACAGTGCAGGTCTCCTCTCACACAGAGAAGGATTGAGCGTAATCACCACGCTTGGTCAATGCGGGTTGACAATTTCAGACCTAAAGTCCAGGTTTGCTCAAGATGTTTTCCTTCACCTATAATCAGTTATTGGTGTACAAGATATACTTAGAAAGTACATATAACTTAGAAAAGTTACATTGGTACTTGCCTGACCTGGAATCGAACCTGCTGAAAGGCTGGTGTTTTAACCACTAGGCCACCACGACTTCCACAGTAGCCTATATACCTATGGACATCAGTTATCCCTACTCCAGATGTGGTTTTACCCATCCGAAAAAGTTATTGTAATTAATCGCCAATCGGGTTTAGTTTGCCGAAAGTTTCAAAATACTTTCGCACGAGCCCTTTACTTCGTCGATGGATTTTGACAGTAGGCTTTGTACGTGTAGTGCGTTTCATGGGTGCTATGGTGATATAGGTACATATCACCATATATATACAGACACCATATATACACATAATATATGAACAGACGGCTGTGCTGCTGGGGAGTTAGTTCCGCCACTTCTTCCCGGCGAAAGCACTAGGAAGTGTCGATGGGTGGGCATTTTGGGGGACTGCTGATTCTCAGCCTAACCCACGACTTGCGAGTTGTAGGTCGTAGGTTCCCTGGACGCGTATCTTTTTCTTTTTTATTATATAAATTACAAATTAGCGCTTGACTGCAATCCCGCCTAATGGTAAGCAGTGATGCAAGCGTTGATGGTAAGGCGCGCTAGTTGATTAAGCCTACTAACTCAAAAGAACTGAGTAAATAGGAAGGACGACGGCAGTTGAGCGTGGTGATGGAATATTAAATCCAACAACACGACCAACGATACTGCGCCAGAGGGAGATTGATCTGGAGGCCGTCCACAACCAAACTCCCGACAAAACAACATTTGGCGCATCGTACCCGGCACGTACATCACAACACAACTGCTCAGCCCCGTCCTCCGTACGGCTTCACCAGACATCATGCCGGAACACGACGAATCGCTTGGCGGCATGACTTTGTCTGGTGGGTGGTAACTTATGTCGGGGGCCGATGTTGTGGCCCACCACCGTATCGCGGGTGGTACCTGATAATATTAGAAAAGAGTTCCTTTAATGGAATGGATTTTGGAGAAACCTTTGGAGAGCAATGGCACAGTATAGCTAACACAAAATAAATACCCATAGACTTTCCACAATAAATTTTCTGTATGACAGTGCATACTGTATTAAAATCAATGTTGACTTTGTAGACAAGAAAAGTGACTATATACCTACTGTACTTTATACCCAGATTGTGTTTCAATAAAACTAGTAGACGCTCACCTATACGGTGCGATACGTTATCAAAGCAGATAATGAGAATAAACAAAGTATTAATATTCAAGATAGACTAAATAAAACAACGATGTATTAATTATAGCCTCGAAAAGGTCTCGTTAAATATCTCGCGATAAACTTGATGAAGTTCATTAAACGTTGAACAGGTATAAAAGACGCCATGTGAATGTAAAGCCAAAAAAGCATAGGTATAAGTGGGAGTCAGATTCGCTCCCGAATGGTTCCGTACCAACTTAATATATTTTACAAAAAAATATCTCTCTATGTTTTATCCAATGTACTTTTGTTATGTACAATAAAGTATAATTATATTCTATTCTATAAAATTCTCCTACCACTGTATTTGTCCTGAAACTCCTCCAAAACGGCGAACCGATTTAAATGAAATTTCGTATACAATATGTAAAGAAAACCCTGTCCGATCCGTGAAGGTATTGTTAGGTAACTGATTCTAATGATGCCTACAAAACAGGGCTAAACTTAAAAAAAATCCCCCTAAAAAAATAAATATTATTTCGAAAAAGCGAGGTAACTTAATAGGTACATGTGCGCTAGGCAACACGGTCGAAGAGGGGCAGGGCACGCTGCACGTGGTCACATCACTCATATAATGACATGAGTCTATATACATATGTATAGACGAGCTACTACAATCTGTCAGATTTTTATATTAAATTTTCAACCTCGTCTCTAAAGCACTAAGTCTCGAGGTTACATTTATACGCATTGACATTTATAAGCTTTTATTTAATACTAGCTTTCCGCCCGCGGCTTCGCCCGCGTGGAGTTCGGTTTTATCGCGCTTTTTAGATTTCTCAGTGTTTCTCTACTATATTATGCATTTATTATACATACAAACCTTCCTTAAGAATCACTCTATCTATTAAAAAAAACCACGTCAAAATCCGTTGCGTAGTTTTAAAGATCTAAGCATACATACGGACATACAGCGAAAGCGACTTTGTTTTATACTATGTATTGATTTTTATAAGCTTTTAAAAATGAAAGGCTTATAAATGTATGTGGCATAGTGTTTATTTATTTCATTTGTATTGTTGGTGTATTGACGTCATCGTTGTTCTCCTAGCCTTTAACCCAACTTTGTTGGGAACGGCTTCCTGTCTAACCGGAGGCAACTAAATACTTGTTCTTTATGAGAAGCGACTGCCTATACTGACCTTCACAGCCCATCTACTATGTAATATGAGCCTTGTAAAGACGGGTAGTTTTTTGCTTTGACGTACAAGACATTAAAATAATTATTGTTTTTTTTTTTCATATTAATTATAAACTAGTGCTTGACCACAATCTCGCCTAGTTTATTAAAATCCTATTCACTCTAGCCTTAAAGACACTTAAATTGTTGTTGCTGCTAATTGTTGTTGCTTTCACTGCCGCTTTCACTGCCGCTACGCCACGGAGGCTGTCTGTTAGGTATCGATAACTGATTCTACTAATGCCTACAAAGCCGGGCTAAACTTCAAAAAAAATCCCCCTAAAAATAAATATTATTTCGAAAAAGCGAGGTAACTTAATACATGTGCGGTAGGCAACACGGTAGGCACACATGCGCGGTCGAAGGGGGTAGGACACGCAGCATATTGTGGTCGCATCACTCATAATGTGTACTTCAGTCTAAAATGGTGTTGTCACTTTTTAAAAAAATAGCAAATTTGAGGAAGTTGGAATTAATTCGCTGATAAAAATTATTATTTCAAAATTCATTAGAATTGTTACTATGATGACTATGTAAAATTTCATATTTTATATTTTGGCCATGTGTATACCTAACCTCTATTATCATTTTAGGTCGGATGTGGTGTTCTTTTGAATATTGTATAGATATAGTGTTTAAATCTTACTTCTCAATATCAGGCAGAACGTGTCCCTTGCACCTCGCCTCCCATTTCGCCCAGTACTTAAATCCTTCTGCCTCGAACACCTTGACGGCACAAACGCCATCATCTTTGATGTCCTCGTCTAGCAATGCTGTAAGTAGAAAATAAATTATTCAGTCACGTGATTTTTTGGTTCTTTAAGCATCGGGTCAGGAGCCTTAATTTATTGAGGCGCCCACAGGCAACTCCGGTTAAGCTGACAACCTACAACGTTGACATACGAGACGGCATTCCGCAAGAACGCGTTCCTTTATTTTCATTTTTGTTTGATATCTACATAAATATTATTTGCCATGCAGAAACAGTCCTAAATCCCAAAAGATAACGCAGCTGGGGCAGTCTCTGAGCGATCGAATTTTGCACTGCGTATCGATTTCCGCATGGAACAACTAGTTTTATGGCCTACAAGTTGTTGTTGTCTGTGAGTTGAAATGGTCAACTTATTAAAAAAACATGTATATATTTTAGACGTGGTCACGCTTCTAGAATTTTTGTTTCAAGATAAAACAATTATAAAACAATGATGCCTACCTCGTTTTCACCTATTTTTTTTTTAAACGTTGCCCTGCACTAGGAATTACTTTTACATCGTGGGTGCGTTTACAAACATTTAAAGTCACATATACAAACACCCACATATTACAAGGTGAAGGAAAATATCATGAGGAAACTATTTGGTGTGGATGAATTATTATTTCAACTTTAAGGCTGAAATCGCCAACCCGCATTGAGCAAGCGTGGTGATTACGCTCAATCCTTCTCTGCATGAGAACCTGTACCCAGCAGTGGGATGATAAATAGGTTGATGAAGATACAAACACCCAGATCCGGAACCACTACTTTTAGGTCATACAAATATATGTTACGTGCGGGGATCGAACCCGCTCAACAACTACACCAACCGTGACGTATGTCCTATATTAAATCTTATGAATTTATGTTTTGTTTCTTTTTACTGTCGCTTTTTCGCTTCATCGACTTTCAAATCACAACTATGCTAAAAAAAGTTTTCACTTCATAAAATGATTGTAGTATTTACAATAGTTGTTTTGTTTAGGACAGTGCATCTCCAATTATTGTAGGTTGGCAGTTAGCCCTGTATAGTCGATCTAGAGTCTAGATATATTAATTTTTAAAAAAGTAGACCGAAGACAAAATACTATGACGCCTAATGATCTACAAATTCAGTGCGGTCTGGGTGCGGTAGACCGCAATGAAATTGAAGGTCATTGGTGGGTTTCGTTCTTCCTAGGTCGCCAAAGAAAATTCCTTATTGAGTGAGTGGAAACTGAATTTTAAAACAGATCTAGTAGTCGTTTGATCGTTTATATTTGCATTCAATGTTTTATTTGAATTTGAATTATGTGACCTTTATTATGTCACATATTTGGAAAATAAATATTTAAAAAAATGTCAATGCAAGTAAAATATAAGTAGTGGTGGCCTAGTGGTTAAACCACCAGCCTCTTAAGTATGCGGGTTCGATTCCTGGTCAGGAAAGTACTAATGTAACTTTTCTAAGTACGTTATATGAACTTTTTAAGTATATCTTGGACACCAATGACTTATTACAAGTTGAAGGAAAACATTTTGAGGAAACCTGAACTTTAAGTCTGATATCGCCAAACCGCATTGAGCAAGCGTGGTGATTACGGTCAATTATTTTATGTATGAGACCTGTGCCCAGCAGAGGGACGACAAGAAGGTTGATGATGAATGGTCTCACCTTCACATGTGATGTCACACTTCCCACCTTTCTTGCCCTCCTTGCACCATTCACTTCCTATCTGAAATTATAATAAGCTACGTTTAGATTGAGGTCAGGAGCCAAAAAAAACACCGCCTACCATACTAAATCCTACACAAAAAATTATATTAAGAGCAAGTTTCGGAGATTGTAAGTTGCCAAAACAAAGACTCTTCTGCTAGAGATGTGGACATTTCGGAAAAACCACAAAAAAATGTTCATGCAATGCTACCAATAAGGGAAACGACAATTCGGGGTCGATGCCGGCCGGTCGTACCCCGAAAAACTAAGTCACTCCACTACGAATTAGTGGCAACAATACTAAATCCCACCCAAAAAATTATAACAAGACTAAGTTTAAAATAAAGGAGACAGCGATTTTGTATCCAAAGTAGTCTCCACAGACCACATTTTGGTGTGGTTGGGAAATCATCAAATGCCCCATCCCGCCCTGGGCTAAAACCCACCTGTGTTCCTTCACATAAAATCGCAAAGTTCGTCAAATTGTATCGCTAATGGTTCAACAGCTACAGCCCTAGGCTTCGTTTGTGATTCAAGATGATAAGTATTAATATTCTTCTCCTGGTCACAGTATACCCATGGGCTAAATTTCAACCAAGAGCTTAGCATAAAAGTCTTACAAACAAACTTCGCATTTTTAATATTATCATTGTGTTGGGTATTCCTGATCTACCCCCTATCCTCATTTGCTGTCTACAATACTGTATCCTGGTCAAAATTTGAAGACACTTGCACAAAAGTAAAATAAAGTACCTTCCTTCTACCCTGAGCAAAGCGGCTTACACAAATATTGAAACCGTATCGTTATTAATCAATAGACCAGTTCTTTTCTTTCTTTCTTTTTAAGAAGCCAAAATTTAGAAGGATAAAGGCATCTCAGGTTTTTCTAACTACGCAAGCATAAATGTTTGTATTCATAAATATATACTTACTTGGAACAATCCATAGTATTTCCTTCTAGGACTCTTCACGACGATCGTCGATGTATTTCTATCGCTTTCCTGTTCAATCAGACATACCCCTGAAAGTAAACAGAAGGAATTATTATTGAAGATAATGTTCTTTATAAATATTGGACTGCACAGTTAGCGCATTTTGTAAACTATTGACTGCTGCGATGCGTGTCGCAATTCCCGCACGGAACAAAATATTTCTATGAATTACAAGTAGTTGTTCCAAGTCGGGATGTTTGTGTATGTGATTTTATGTATATGTTTGAAAACGCACCCACGATACAAGGGAAATTACTAGTGTGGGGCAACGATTACAAAAATAAATAATTAAAATATGTATGGTATAGTAGAAGATGATAGATGTTTTCTTTCGGCATCTTTTGCAGTTTTAAAGCGAGGGGTAAGGGTAGGTCTACACTCTACTCAAATGTTCTTCGGCTGTTATATGTGCCTCGGAAAGCTCGTTAAAATGTTGACATTCGTGGACTATTGACTGTCGTTACAGGCACTGTCGATACTGATATTCAGCTGCATCCGGTTAGACTGAAGTCAAACCCAGCATTGGGTGAAGGCTGGGCAGACGACGATAGACTAAAGGATACACAATGCATCAAATAGCAGCAATCAGCTTATATTGCAACCACTGCTAGAACAAGCCTCCTCCCGATGAGACGTAAGTAGTGGGCCGTAATCCTCTACGCGGGCCTATTGCAGGTTGGTAGATGCCACGTCATGTCTTCGAATTATGTGCTTCTAACTACATAAAAATAAAATGCCGTTTTCTTTCACCATTACATACCAGAGGAGGAGTTTAAGAACATTTAGTCTTATTTCAGCCTCAATCTCAATAATATTTAATAAGATTTTTGATAAGTTTCAGACTTTAATTGTCGCTAAAATGAGATTGCGATTATGTTATACATACGACACGGTTAGTGTAGTGGCTGAGCGTCGCGGATTCGATCCTCGCACGGAACAAATTATTGTATCACCTACAAGTAGATTCCGGGCCTGGCTGTTTGTGTATGTAAGCTTAAATGTTATTAAACGCACCCACGATACAGAACTAATTCCTAGTGTAGGGAAACGTTTTTTTTAAGAAACAGTGTTAAAAAAGTTTGATCTGTTTTTTTACGGAATGACCTTCAAATTCTTTCAAAACAAGCTACATAACATTAAATAAAAAGTCTAAACTCCGATGTTATTTCCTATGTTTATTGCTTCTATCTGCGTCAAAATAAAATACACATGACAATCAAAATAGCTATTATAAATACGAAGAATTTTATTATCACTAAACAACACTTGATAAAATACTAATAAATATCATTTCGTAGTATATTAAATTTTAGCACTTGTTCTCAGAATAGTTGACAGGTCAAATATATTTAATTCCTTTGTAATCTTTACATTCTGTCAACGAATTGCGAAATCTAAGTCATATAAGTCATTTACACAAATTATGTAATTAATTATTTTGTTATCTGCCACATGACTTCTATGTACTCCTAGTACAAATATCATGTAAAACAGTAACTAGGCATCGGTACCGAGACGCTACTAACTTAAACTTAATTAGTTTAAAATCAATTTGTTCATATTGATTTACGGAGCTATTTTGATACCTCTTTCCAACCATGCTGGAGTCGGCTACCAGGCCAACCAGATACATCGAAATAATATTACATGAAAGTGGTTTCCTATCAAAACTACTCAATAAATACCAATACCCAGATTTTTCTTTTAAGCATAATCGGAAAAGTAAAGAAAGAAAATGTGCGTTTACCTATAGCTAGCCTATAATAACATCCCCACCGCTAACACAGGCATCATCTCTCGTGATCGTGATCGTGAGAGGGACTGAGTCGTAATCCCGCGAGCCCAATGCAAGTTGGTATATTTTGCGGTATGGTGGTAATCGGATATTTTCTTTTAATTATACTAGCAACCCGCCCCGGCTCCGCACGGGTGTAATGCTGATACTAAATACACTACAGAAAACGTTATATAAAAACATAGCGGCCCGCCACGCACGACGCTGCCCGGCCGGTCGGTACTGCCGCAAATGCGACTCCCCGCAATTTTCAAATCGGTAATATCTTCAAAAATATTATTTTAAATCGTATGCTGTAGAGGGTGGATGGATTTCTATAAAATTATCAATGTATTTAAGGTATTAAATTGGATAAGGATTAATGCCTTATTGGTTAAAATTGCTTCGAAAATTAGGCAATATTTGTCGTAAAAAGTAAATGACAAAAAAATTATATTGTGGAATATCCATAAGAGATGCGAGAGACACATATACCATCGCGGACTTTTCTGTAATCCTATTCAATGTGTACAATATTTAGTTCATTATTTTGATAAATCTCTTAGGGTTCAGCCTGCGTTTCACTGCAAACGCGGAAAAAATGAAATTATTTACGACATCACATTAGAAACCTCAAAAAATTTTATGATATCTCCACTATTTATTGTATGTTATTATACATATGAACCTTTCTCATTAATGACTCAATCTAATAATAAAAGCCGCATCAAAATTCGTTGCGTAGTTTTAAATATTAAATCATACATAGGGACATAGGGAAAGAGAATTGACTTTGTTTTATACTATGTAGTGATTATGAAAACAAATGCACGCATCGACTTAAGAACCACCTTTTCCTTTTTGTAGTTTAAAAAATAACTACTATATTGTGACTCTCGGAAATACTAATATTATCACGTTTTATTGATGTTTTATATACCACTTAGTAACTACTCTAATAACAACTTTACAGGTGGGTTCCAATTACGGACGCTAAAAGTGATGAATAATGTTTCATTGTTGCATAGAGCAGACAACAAATTAACCTCTGGTCAAGGTATGATAGTAGCAAGATAGTCGAGTCATTTGAATTGTGTTTTTAGACACTTTTAGACCATATCTCTTCATTATTAATAACTTTAGTAAAATTTAGTTCGAAGTCTCCGCTGTATTTCTCTAGGACAAAGGCCTCCTCTCTCTCCACTCTGCTTTCTAATTTCTCTTATCTTTTGCTCTTTCTATCTTTCGCGAACCCGCAAGTCCCGTGTAGAGAGGTTTGTCCATCAAGAGGCAGACTTGTCTACTCAGTTGATTTATCCTTCTATTCTGTAAAATCTAGATGAAGCGAGTAAATCATTCAAATGATCTTAAAATCTATTCAGTTGGAATCACCTAACCACTCTTCAAGTTAAGATTTTCCCTAAGTTTTCATGTTGCTAGCAAGAACATTTTACGAATATTTGCAGCTCAAAACTTCATCATTGTACTGCATAGAGCAGAGGCCATTTTGAGAATGAAGTTAGTATGAAATACAACGTGACACGTGTCGACGTTGTAATAAAATATCTATCTAAAGAACGATTTACACTGTGAAATTTAATTTTAATTTAATTTTCTATCATTCAGGCATTATATCTGTTGCATACAATAAAATTGATGCAACATATGATTTGCATCGTCTAAATGGTATTTAGATAATGCAACTTTTATTGTTGCTTCAATATAATTGAAGCCATAGGCAATTAGATTGCACCGTGTAAATCAGTCTTAAATCACAGTTTGGGACTTTAGTATTCTAAAAAGGAAAAGTTGCCATGCTTCAAATTTGATTTAAGAATGTGGATGTATGAGGAGCAGCGTGTAAAACTCACTCATATTCCATAGAAAAGGGAAGATCCTCCGACCAGACTGGTTGTCTGGCGGGCCACTTGCCCACTGATAGATGTCGCGAACTTGTATGCGTGCTAGTTGCACAGAAAACTCTGATTGCGAGATGCAGGATTTTCGTAACATCAGTATGGCGCGTTACCCACATGTTGCGTTGTAGGCACCGCTACAAGAACAACGACTTTTCTCTAACCTACAAAGAGTTGTCGTCTAATATTTTTGGTATTAGCCCCTGCATCACTTCCCCCTAAGCCTAGCTTACGTTGGATTACACCGTGTGGTCGATCGAGTGCTTATTGTACGTGAGTAGGTCATCATCATCATCATCAACCTTTTTACTGTCCCACTGCTGGGCACAGGTCTCCTCTCACACAGAGAAGGATTAAGCGTAATCACCACGCTTGCTCAATGCGGGTTGGCCATTTCAGACTTAAAGTCCAGGTTTCCTCAAGATGTTTTCCTTCACCTTATAATCAGTCATTGGTGTCCAAGATATATTTAAAAAGTACATATAACTTAGAAAAGTTACATTGGTACTCGCCTGACCTGGAATCGAACCCGCACACTCATACTTGAGAGGCTGGTGATTTAACCACCACGACTTACTTGAGTAGGTGCGCTGGTTTAAATTCGATAATTGAGACAACTATAGTTCGAAGTGGCATCTGCATGGTGAAATTCTTGATGGTGACAAGCATTTGTGAATTGCGACTTTGACACGCACAAGCAGTAACTATGTAGCTGTACGTGCTTCAATAAACGGATACTTATAGTGAGTATAGGACAGCAAAAACTAACGAGGAAAACTCGAGGTAAAAACCTACGCATTCATTTGTAGTTACTACAAACTGATGTTATATTACATAAGAACTTATAAACATTTGTCTTAATTATCCTCGTGGGATTCCCAAGCATCTACCGATTAACTGCGAGATTCATTTGCCATAATGCCAGGCTGCCCATAGCACACCGTCCTCCGTCTTGTTCATCCAGTCTGTACCAGGCGCTTTTTTGACGACATCAATCCATCCAGTATCCGCCATCAGCAGCGTCAGCATTAGCCATCGCTCTTCAACAGACTTTACTAGCTCGCTGTCATTATAATTGGCTTACTCTACATGTTGAAAACTCTGAATTTTTTCCAGGTTCACTCTTGATTTAATTCCTTACAGAACCGCGAACATCATCATTTCAGCCTAAAGACGTTCACTGCTAGACATAGGCCTCCCCAAGGATCTCCACGACGACCGTAGGTGGACCGTCGTCGGTCCACCTTGTAGGGGTACTACCCACGCTGCGTCTTCCTGTGCGTGGTCGCCACTTGAGAACCCGTCGGCCCCATCGGGCATCGGCTCCGAACATAACTCGCTCCAAATCACGCTGAGGAGAAGGCAGTAAAAGTGTAAAATAGGAAGTACACCTTGAATTCATATCCCAAGTAATGGTGGCCATTTAGCTATAGTAATATAATAAGTATTACGTCTTATATCAATAATATTGCAATTGAAAATAAGTTATTTTAATACACCTTTATAACAAGAAACAACTTTGCTACACTTAAATTACGAAGACGCATCATTCAAGGACCATTATCAAATCAAACCTACATAAAAAATCTCAACGTAACGCAAACCCACGCTTGAATACCAATCATTTGATTGCTACCAAAAACCATGTCCGTGCAAGGAAAACCATAGAGATATAAAAAAAAACCCATTGATAAAATCATGACTAGCAATCAGTAAATGAGAGAATACAATGGGTACAACTAACAATAGATACATCAACATTTAACTACGCACACATACAAATATCCATAGATAATTGTCACTTCATTTGTTACACATGAATCCGGGTAATATGGTAATGTCATTAGGCTTAGTGTATGTAAATAGGTCTTTAGACTAAATATCATACATATATGTATACTCAAAATATAAAATTAAAGGCACTTTTTGACCGCGGGGTTTTTCTAAACTGTACACATGAGTACTATACAACTATATGGCAATCATGTAGTCACTATGGGTGGAATGTATTGTGATTACAATACATGAAAGGTTTATGAGTGTCCTTCATACCGATTTTCGGCCATGTCAACCAATATTGACGAAAATATTAGTCTTTAGTGCGAGGTTTTTGTAGAGTGAGTGATCAGTTATGCGTTGATATTAAACTTATATAATGTAATATAGAAACCTTGGTTTTTATTAAGGATTTATTTGAGTTACTAGTTGCTAAAAGATATAAAGCATGATGGCTCGAATACTATTTAGTAACAAATTATGAAATTATATGTAATTCTCCTGCGCAAGGCAAACCTTTAAAATATTAACCTTAAGTTCAGACTTAACAGTTAAATGACTGGATACATATAAATTAGTTTGGTTTATTTGTTTTTGTCAGTTTGCTTCTGTTCAATGTAGAAAGCCAGGTTAGGATTTCCTGTTACTTTGATAGCAATTGATAATTGAGCGTTTATCCAAACTGAGGTTTAAGTAAATAGTTATCTATGGTTAATTTATTTCATAATTAATAAGCGACATGCGTTAATTTAATAATGGATTTGGATTAATATTTGTTTAATAGAAATATGTAGTTGTTTGACCTATTCTTGATAAAACGAAAAAACATGGCGCAGGTTTTAAAAAAAAATGTTTAAACGTCTTGAGCAATGAGTAATTAATTAAAGGTTAAAATCGATTGTTAGAAATAGTAAAACGAATTAGATAATTATAGTTTATAACTCTTATTGTTACCTGCAAATTATCACAAAAGGAGTGCAACGACTTGTAACAATGAAGCCATTACGTTTTTCATAAAAAAAAAAATGCCAAGCGGCTGTGACGACAGACTGTTAACGAGAGCTTTTCACTAGAATATGTTGGGAGTACGATTTCTGTAATTAATTGAGATGTTAGGGCTTATTTTATCGAATTTCTGATCGCTGAAGAATAAAAATGTACGGAAAAATAATTAGTTGTATTCATTTTTGCTACATCTGAGCCTAGCGGTGAAGACCAGAAAATAGCGGAATACGTTTGTATGGAGAAAACGCTACTAGATTCCCGTCTTAAGAGGGAACTCTAGTGGTACTTTCTCTATCTATCTTTTAGACCAATTTTTTTTTCTACAGTTTTACACCGTGATCATACGTGCCCCTATCATTTGTTTTTTTTTTCCGAAACTTAATTAATAAAACGATACTTCAAAATCGCAAAAAATAACCCATTTTTACCGTGATTTTCAGATGACTATCAGACAAACGTGATAAGTTTTTGACAAAAAAGAAAAAAATAGAAGCATAGGTATACTTTTCCTCTAAATTTTGTAAAAAAATAATTGAGATCTGTCGTGTTTTGAAAAAGAAAACAGCGGAATACAAAACGTCTTTTGGTCAATGTTTTTGTAGGTAAAATCAGCCTGAGCTGCAACTGTCCTTTTCGCACTTTACTGGGAGAGGCTGGAAGCAGCGCGACGGCAATAGTTTCTTCAAATACCTATTTTCCAAATTCCTTGGCACTAGAGTCTCCTCTTAAGCCACGCTTGCAGCGGCTGGTCCCTAGATGGGAGACTATGCCAAAGCCCTCCGTGCATCGGAAACCACATTAAGCCGTTTGTCCCGGCTGTCATTTGTACTTCTTTGACAGTCGGTACGGGTCGTCAGAAGTCCGAAAGTCTGACCACCAGTCTTACCAAAGAGTAACGTATTACCCAGTAACTGAGTTGTGGAGATCAGATTAAATACTGGTATTCAGATGCTTCTGGCTATACTGGCCAATCTTGGCTTCTAAGTATATCTTGGACACCAATGACTGATTAAAAGGTGAAGGAAAACATCTTGAGGAAACCTGGACTTTAAGTCTGAAATCACCGCCCAACAGTGGGACGATAAAAAGATTGTTGATGATGATGATGATGATAATACTGGCTACCACCGACACAGTTGGGGGAAAAAGCTATGCAGTATGAATGTTAGCTGAATTATTAATTTTATTTGGCAGTGATTTAAAAAGACACATGTAAATAGCAGTTTTGGTAAGATAAAAATGGCACGTTTCATAACTAATTCAGCAGTTAAAACTAAGCAGTAAATTAAGCAGAAATGAGTAATAAAAATTAATAATGAAATGGATTACTGAATATAATTGAGCAGGAAAATAATTAAATGGGAGGTAAAATTATTGAACAATTAGAGGGACACTGAGCAAACGCAGGAGTGGGTTTCAGCCGGTAAGAGTCCGATACTGCCCAGACTGCCCAGACTCTAATTGTTTAACTCGTTAACCTTCTTTAATTTCATCATTCAATGTATAGGTACGCTGCATCTGTTTTTAACTGCAAGGTCACTGCTTATTGTAACTGTCAAGTTGTCAATAATAATGAGCAGTACCTTTGTCTTGTATCTTCCCAACTATATTCATTAATGAATCAGTCTGTGATGTCGTCAAAAGGTGAGACTGACTCTCCAGGGAACACAGAATGTTATGTAAATTTGATGATGATAGCATCATCATCAACTTTTTTTATTGTCCCACTGCTGGGCACACTTCTTCTTCTTCTTTCTTCTCATTCACTTCTTTCTTCTCATACATTAAGGATTGAGCGTAATCACCACACTTGCCTTAATGCGGGTTGGCGATTTCAGACTTAAAGCTCAGGTTTCCTCAAGATGTTTTCCTTCACATTTTAATCAGTCATTGGTGTCCAAGATATACTTAGAAAGTACATATATAGCTTAGAAAAGTTAAATTGGTACTTGTCTGACCTGGAATCGAACCCGCACACTCAAACACGAGAGGCTGGTGTGTTAACCACTAGGCCACCACGACTTGCAGGTCATATGCTGAACGTAAATCGAAAGCAGACTTTCGGACTTTCTACTACCCAAGTAAATGTATTTACAGTATAACATCTGGGTGCGACGGTTTGACGTACACCACAAGACATAAGTCAATGTGACAGTTCAGCGTATTGGAGGATTGATGACATAAAAAAAGAAAATACATTTATTTGCGGTAAACATGATGCGGAGAAAGAACACTTCCACACAAAATAACAAGTTGGAAGAAAATATCGTCTCATCACGTTCAGCTGTGCGATTATGTAACCATTTCACGATGAAAACTTATGTGAAGTGAATTTGGAGCTGCCATTCAATGAAGTGCTATAAACTATCTCCAACTTGCTAAAACGGCCTCCAAAGCCGCACAGGCGAAGAGTAGCCAGTCTGTCGGTGTTCTATGTGATGCATTTTGAAGAGTGTGCGAGGGAATTGCATGATTTAATTCCCCCATCTCCGTTCCATCATCAGACGACAGTTTCCACCCTTACGTTGTTGACACCACAACGATCCGAACGAAAAGTTTCGCCTCTTCATTTGTAATGGATCGACGGACTGGAACAATTTGCCAGCGGCGATGGTTCCGTGGGACTACAATTTAAGTGTCTTCAAGGCTAGAGTGAAAAGGCTCCTAATAAACTAGCGCGCTTTACCATCAACGATTGCATCACTGTTTACCATCAGGCGGGATTGACACTACTGTTATTGTAGTGAAAAATAGAGTGAAATAAACTAAGCTGTCAATATTGTGAACCCCTTACCATTAGTTTTAAGCTTATTCCACATTCACATTACTTAAGTTTTCGCTGAGACATGGTGACCAAATTCCACTGATCAATTATGGACTCATTATGTTGTATTTCCAATTCGCACCAGAAAAAAAAGGGGGGAAAATAATAAATATACATAATAACTCACAATTACTAAGAAAAGTCCTTGAAAAATTATTTTTCAGCAGCTCCCTTGTCAACTGGCATCTCGTATACACTTTAGCTTGAAGTCCCAAACATAATGTAAGAAATAAAACTATTTGAACGACACGTGCGCTCGCCATGACGACCGGCTTGATACTGATAGTATAATCTGTTTACTAATAATATGTATTATGCATGCGTGTGCGCACCTTTGACATTAATATACTTTGAGGAAATTATAACGAACTGGTGCATTGCTTGTGACGGTTTTGAATAACTTTGTAAGTTTATTAGGTAGTTTGAATAGTGGCTTTACAATTTATCTACAAAATTTAGTTTTAGAGTGTACAGGCCGTTATTTATCCATAATAATAATATTATAAATGCGAAAGTAACTCTGTCTACCTGTCTGTTAGGCTTTCCCGCTTAAACCTCTCAACCGCTTTTGATGAAATTTGGCACAGACAATATTTAGACCCTGAGAAAGGACATAGGTTATCTTTTAATGAAAACAAAATTGATATTCCCGAGGGAAATCTAAAAAGCACGATATAACCGAATTCTACGCGGGCGAAGCCTCGGGCGGAAAGCTAGTACAGTATATTTAAAAAAAATCTTATAAACTAGTGCTCAGTTGCAATCCTATCTGATGGTAAGCTGTGATGCAATCGTTAACGGTAAAGCGCACTAATTTATTATGAGCCTATTCAGGGGCACTTGTATATTTTAAGATAAATTCTAAGCCCTTTAGTCCATCTTTAATCCTCACACATCCTAATTATTAGCAAAGTCAATACTCACCTTTTTCGGGACTCTGTATACAGCTGTTACTAAATGTCGGTCTCCTCTATTCCAAGTCCCTTCTTCCATAGCTTAGACCTACCTCATCCAATTATTTTCTGCTAGGTACCTCGTAAAGAAAGGAAATTGTTGTAATTTTAAGAATTCTTGTCCTTCTTTCATCATCATCATCATTTCAGCCGAAAGATCACTGCTGGACATAGGCCTCCCCCAAGGATCTCCACGATGACCGGTTCTGTGCCTTCCACATCCAACGGTTTCCCGCGACCTTCACCAGGTCGTCGCGTCGGTCCACCATCGAGGGCCTACATACGCTACGTCTTGTTTTGTTTATTATGTATATTTACATATTTTAGTATTCTGCATTTATTTAGGTATACTTATGTAATTATTAATGGATTATATCTTTAGGTATATTTAATATTAATAGTTTTGCATTTATGACATACATATTTTTTTCTTTCCTTGTTCTTACAGACTATTGTCTACATTTCTGTTTTACTTGTCCTTGCGCAGGTCTGCTGGAAGAAATTTCTTAAGAAATAAGCAGCACCTTTAATAAATAATAAATAAATATATACGGACAGATCACACAGATTGAGCTAGCCCCAAAGTAAGTTCGAAACTTGTGTTATGGGATACCAACTCAACGATACTATATTTATAATACATACATATATAGATAAACATCCAGGACCCAGGCCAATCAGGAAAAGATTGTTTTCCATAATGCTTGGCCGGAGATCACACCCGGGGCCTCCACGTCGCAGGCAGGCGTGTTGACCTCTGCGCCACGGAGGTCGACCTTTGTACTCAGATCTTAATTTTACCACATCCTTAGGTATTCTATTGTGTGTACCTAAATAAATGTTTATGATTGCTTTTAATTTCAATCTGTCAAGTTTTCTTCTAACTTTTGTGCGTTTTTGACGAGATTTTTTCACTAAGAGTTGATGAAAATGCGACTACTTTTTTAACGTTGAGTGAATTGGAGTTCTATTTACGGGTAGACTTCGTATCTGATTTGTCGGACCAATGCACCCAATCAGAACCATATATTATCATACTATAACTTTCTCTTCTCCAGCCTATAGAGGTCCACTACTGGACAAAGGCCTCCTCCAAGGATTTCATAGCTTTGGACTGTTTGCCATAGTCCCCATGCTTGGCAGGCGGTTGGAGATCGCAGTAATTTGATATACCTACCACAGGAAAAGCTGCTGCTCGCTTCCATGGTGAGAGTTCCCTTAGTCGCCTCTTTTGACACCATACTATATAGTGAATTTATTTTAACTTTACCTGTCCACTTCATCTTCACTTTCTACTAAGTCGTTTGCCTGACGGCCACCTTACTAATCTTGATGACTGACTTATTGAGAAAATCTACGTATGATATACAACGTTATTTTTGCTTTAAACAAAATCTGAATATAATTTTCTTCAGAATAAGCAACCGAATCAATTCCAATCATTTTTACACCAAGTTATACTTTTTCTTAAATACCTACATCTAGAATTTGTTTCAGTGTGGTTCAGCTTGTGGTTCAACTCAGCTGACGTTAGATCATAGTATTAGCACAGTATAAAAATTTTTAGACTGTGGTATTAGCGAGAGACAGGGTACCCCGCGCCGGCCGGTCGAGTGATGCGTTGACCACATTTTTGTTGAGACAAGCAGGTAAGATAACAAGCTCATAATTTTGTGGTTTTTCGTGATATCTTTTTGAAATTGCATACATAGATTCTTTACCTACTTAAAAATACTGAACACGTGTTTCGGGTTTCGCATAAACAAAAAAAAATGTTGTATATCTGATATGTCTATGTGCCAAAGAAATAGCAATAAATATTCATCCATGATTAAATCCTCGGTACCCATGAACTACAATCGACCATAAATCTGGAAACTGAACCTATAAATATTTATGGGATTTAGCTATTTTAAGACCATATCTCATAATTGTTTTCCTTCTTCTAATTGCACACATTGGTTACAATAAAAAGAAATGCATAACATAGTTAGTCAGCCAACTACAGATCAATCAAGCCAAGCGTAGCTTCCGGGTTCTCGAGTCGCGACCATGTACCGGAAGACGCAGCGTGGGTAAACCCCCGATAAGGTGGGCCTTGAAGGTCTCGGGAAACAGCTGGATGCGGGAGGCGCAGGACCGGTCGTCGTGGAGAACCTTGGGGGAAGCCTATGTCCAGCAGTGGACGTCTTTCGGCTGAAATGATGATGATGATGATGACGAAGCGTAGCTTAACCGGATCGATCAACCGGCACCCTAATTGCGTAACAGACTAATATTATCAGTTGGAATCATTTCGAAGTATTGCTAATCCATTGCGCCATGATGTTCTAAAATGTAAACAACAACAACGTAAATAACGCAATGAAGGTTGTTGAACTTTCAAAATGAAAACCATTGCTTCTGATAGTGTGTTACGCAATTACCCTGCTGTACGATTGTTTAGGCACAGGCCCCTGAACGGGCCCAATGAAACTTCTTGTATTTGTACTTTCTGCTTATCTGCCGCCATGGCAAGAAAGCATGAGTAAAGAAAAAAGTCTTCAACCTTAACAGTGCTTATTTACTGTATTCAAATATAACATGGAAAGGAAATTTTATCCCATGTTATATCTGAATACTGTTAAATCTGAATATTTGCTTCAAATACATCAGAAACACATTAGCGTATCAATAACCTTGAACTCTACTATCACTGCACCTAAGTATAGCATTTGGAAATACCCGCATAATTAGCGTACCTCTCTTTAATGATAAGAGATTTATCTCTATTGCTATGTTATCTGTGCTTTCTGGAAATGTAAGTGTTTGTAATATTATATTTGTATTATTTATAAAACATTGTGACACTAGGCATGCCCACGACTTTGTTCGCTTGAACATCAGAAAATTCATGGGTTTTATTTTTTAGGCAAATGCTAATTATATTTCGACAATAAAAGTAGACCAAGTTACTTCTTACAAGAAGTCACTTGGTCCACTTTTAAGTATAATCAGCCTATACTGTTCCAACTGTTGGTACACAGGCCTCCTCTCGGTGAGAGTGAGTGGGCCGTAATCTACCACGCTAGCCCAGTGAGGGTTGGTAAATATCACGTTTTTGCTTCTAGGACATGCCAGTTTCCTCGCGATGTTTTCCTTCACCGTTTTGAGAGCAGTGGTGATGAAATAATTTACACAAAGTAAAGCGTCTGATGAGGTTCGAACCTACGACCTACAACTTGTAAGCTGCAGCCGATACCACTGGGCCACCACTGTTCATGTTGTTCTTATAGCATTAACTATCTTTTAGAGTAAGTTGCATCAAAATCGGTTCAGATGTTTCGCAGATTCGCAGAACTATTGATTAAATATGCAACCTTATTATAGCGATCATTATGACAACGATTCTAAAGATCTCGCCTACGAGAACCATAATTATGTATGAATATGAAACAGAGATCGAAAGAGAGGCCATGGTTGAGCGAACAAGTGTTGCACTACAGGCTGTCTCCGAATGGGGCAATGCCAATCTTGTAGCATTCAATGCCGCCAAAACACAGGCGTGTCTTTTTACCGCCAAAAGGAGCCCGTTCACCTAGGCTCCTACTTTTCGAAATGTGTCCTTGGAGTGTACCGACCGCCTTCAGATTTTGGGAGTTGAGATTTCCTCGAACCTTAAATTTGGGCGGTTCATTGAGTCCAAGGCCAGGGTGGCTGCCAGGAAACTTGGCGTTATCGCAAAGGTCCGGCAGTACTTCACACCTGGGCAGCTTCTAATGTTGTACAAAGCACAGGTCCGTTCGTGTGTGGAGTACTGTAGCCACATTTGGGCTGGTGCTGCTAAGTGTCACCTGGCCATTTTGGATTCAGTGGAGAGGCGTGCGAAGAGGCTGATTGGTGACCCTGATTTAACTCGAGATGGTCTCCAAAGCCTAGAGCATAGGCATAGAGTAGCCAGACTTTAGGTGTTCTATAGGATGCATTTTGGGGAGTGTGCGAGGGAATTGCATGATTTAATTCCCCCTTCTCCGTTCCACCATCAGACGACCCGTCGTACGGCTAGTTTCCACCCTTACGTTGTTAACACCACTACGATCGGGATGAAGCGTCCTGGGATCCTCCTTTATACCGCGTACATCGCGGGACTGGAACAATTTGCCAGCGGCGGTGTTTCCGTCAGAGTACAATTTGAGTGTCTTCAAGGCTAGAGTGAATAGGCTCTTAATAAACTAGTGCGCTTTACCATCAACGATTGCGTCACTGCTTACCATCAGGCGAGATTGCGGTCAAGCGCTAGTTAAGAATTTATAAAAAAAAAAAAAACCTCTGGGAGTATGCAAAGATCGTAGCAGACGTCTTCTTCTATCATTTCTGCCTTACTCCATGACAAAAAATAATGTATCAAATATATATTTATATTGTAATCGGCATGTAATTAATATAAAAATTATGTACTTAAAGGAAAAATTGGCCAAAAATAGTTCATATATTTATATAAATTAATGGATATTGGAAATAATAGCGGGGAAAGACCCAGTTGAACTATTTTAAGGAATGACATATGAAATGGTATTCCCGAAAAGTGTTCAAAACAGTGATTTATAAGTAACATTAATATTAGGATATCCCATGGAATAAACATGTTTACAAGAAAATTAATATTAATTTCAATTCAATTTTTCTTGTAAATATATTTATTGAAGATGGACAGGATGTTTACAAAGACTACACAAGTTTAAGGAAAAAATAAAAGGGCATGTATTTCTGTCATTAAACATGCTTCTAATAATAAATCCCATTTTGCTCTCCAAAATGTACTATTGAACACTTCTTCTTCCTCATTATTAATACGACTGTATTTTAAATCTTGCTTTTCCAAAAGTTTGGCACTTCTACGGTGTTGTTGGTCGGGACGCAGAGGCCATTTTTACTGTATATTTTGGCAATAAACACAGAAGGCAAGGGTAGCGAGTCGTGGCTAAAATAATAACTAGTACACAGATCGATTAATCAGGTTAAGTTGCGCTTGACGCGCAACAACGTCACCGCTTTAACGTAAAACGTTAAAGCGGCGGTCCCTCCCCAATCTCGGGGGACCAAACGCCTACTGCCGGAGGCTCTACACGGGGGCTGTGCGGTCCATGGCCCTTTACGGGCATCGGCGTTGGCGCGCTCCCTAAGGAAGCGACGAGCCCGATGCCTGACCGCGTCCCAGAGGGTCATGGCCGATCGGCTGGTCCGCACGGTCTCCGCTGAGGTGGCAGGCTCCCTTGCCGGATTGCCGCCATGGGATCTGGAGGCCAAGGCCCTCGTCGCCCACATGTGGGAGTGGCGAGAGGAGGCAAAAAGGCGGACTTAAGTCCGCTGCCGCGTGAAATCGCGGTACGGCGGATAGAGCTCCGACAAGATCTCATGACGACATGGTGTGTGCAATCGTCGCAACTCAGTACTGGGCACGTCACAATAGCTGTGGTAAGTCCCCTCTTTGAGGAGTTGCTAGAGAGGCGCCACGGCGCCCTCACCTTCCGCCTGACGCAGGTCCTCACCGGACACGGCTGTTTCGGGAGATTTCTGTTCCGTATAAGGCGGGAGGTAACTCCAGGGTGTCACCACTATGGGGATCGCCCTGAGACTATGGTGTAGCATAGGGTGGAAGTCTTCCCGGTTTGGGTAGAGCACCGCCGTGTCCTCGTGGCGGTGATTGACGGCAAATCCTGATTAAATATTGCGTATATTTTTTTTTATATATATAATATATAAACTAGTGCTTGACCGCAATCCCGCCTGATGGTAAGCAGTGATGCGATCATTGATGGTAAAGCGAGCTAGTATAAAATGAACTTAGTTCAATTTAGGACAAAATTACTGAAAGATAACCAGGAAAATTATCAACACAAAACATTTGTTAATATTTTATTCAAGAATGGAAATAGCATCACATAAATTATTTATTTACATAATTTAAACTAATTAAAGCAGAACAAATTGTTCTTTGAAAACATTAACTTAAATGCGGTTTGACGCGATACGTTAATTACGATGCAAATAAAGCTCAAATACCACAACGCAGGTTATAGAATTTTAAAAACTTATAACAGAGAAATAGAAGAAATATTACCGCATACAAAATCCAGCCTTAACTATGTTGACATTATAGCTCCGTATAGCAAATATCGATCGAACAACGCACGCACACATACTTAAACTGTGTTTACGCTATATACAAGATGGAATCAAGGGGACTCATCATAGCATTCCATGAAGATACAACTTGTGTGCGAACGTCAAAAGCCGAATATATGGAATAGTACTTCTTGCCCGGTTAGCTGGAAATGAGGAACGTTTTGTGAGAATGCATTCCCTGCCACCTCATTGAATGGCAGAAGGCACTGCTTTGAGGACTGAAATGTTGTTGAGCCGCTTCGAGCCAATTCTTCAATTTGTTTCGAGTGGCGGTTGTTTTGTTTTGTCTGTATATGTACATATGCAGGACTTCGTAGAACCTTACAATTTTGTAGCTAGGCCTCCTATAAATGCTGCATTTAAAGATATTGTATATAATTCCTAAAGATCTATTTTTTTTTTTACCTTTTAGTATTAATATTTCAGGTACCCTACCAATACCAATTAATATACAAACAGTATTCTCGCAGCTAGCAATATACAGGGTGGCTGCAAACTCAACATATTCCTTGAAAGGCGTTATACTAAAGCTAATAATTTAATCAAGTTTATTAAGATGTAGGTGTTGAGAATGATGTTTCATGATACTATATTTCTTCTACCTTCCCATCGTAACTACAAATAACAATATACGCTCCTACGATATTACATGACATTTTGAAGATCTCTTTATCATTGCCAATTTAATAGCGCGACTTTTAGCATCCGGGGAAATGTTACTTTAGTACCTATCCTGATTGCAGAACTAAATTGACAATAATTAACAAAGTATAAAATAGGGAAACGCGAAAGCTTTGCATTACTTAAGACTATATCGATAAAAGATTGTATGATACTTTTCTTTTATTTTTAGACGCAGAAAAGGCAGGCTTTTTTGGTAAAAACTCAACATCAGCAACTGATTTCCGACTCTATGTTTTGTCATTAATAATTTTTAAATTATGATAGTATTAATTTATTATTATTATATTTACCACAGAACACCTTTCGTGTAGTACAGAAAACTGAGCTTTAACGTAGTGTAGTCAATCTATTCCTTATAAATCTCGTCATGAAAACTTAGACAAAGCGAACTTTGATTCCTCCTGATGCTGGGGATTGACTCACTATACGACGATTGACAGTATAGAGACCTTACTATTTTTAGCTCTTTTCACCTTTGTTTTTACTGTAAGCTTTTTATAGAATAGACAGATCTTCAGAATCTTCCAAAACAGTCCTGTTTTACATAAATATTATTTTAAATTCATGATGATATAACATATACAATAATTCATGATGTGATTTAAGTAGGAAAGAAATATTACATTAATTGTTATTCAAGAGAGTTATAAGGAAAATAGACACCAACGACAACACCTATAAGTGATCTAGGATGTCCATTGTATTCAATTAATTAATATAAATTAGAAAAGCAATATCCAATTATTCTAATAACATAACTGTCGTATAAGTGTACCTATTTACACAAACATTCTGAACTACATATATAAAATTATCTTTTTAAATTAACATGTTTTTATTAAGTAGCTGAGAATAAACAAAATCTGCTAAAAAAAACCAAAAGGATAATTCTACTATTAAATATTTTACTGCTTCTTTTTACATAAATGTTAGTACCATTTTAATTTTCTCAACAGTAAAGGCAAAAAAATTTCATTACGACTGATTCAGCTCTCTAAATAAATTTTCAAACCATCTAAATACCCTTTACAGCTTAAATAAATTCTCGATTATATCTGGAAGATTTTATAAAATAACTTAAAATCTAAATGTTAGAATACTTTCACCAAAAACATCGCGCTCTTGAATGTTACATACAGACTTCGCATTGACTATATCTTAATTAATAACGAAATGTATGAGCCTCGTGTTAATATATTAGTTCTAAACTATATAATGTTTGAGAAATACATCTTCACAGAAGACATATCTTAAATTTTAGTAATTTATTAGAAGCTCGTCAAAGTTTAGTTGATAAGCTTCAACTTCGGGAAAGGGTAAATATAAGGAAACATCATAAGGATGCTTCAATCTCCAAAAGTAAAGTGATTTCAGAAGGACAACATTAATAATTTATAAGTAGAAGATTACTTAAGAAGCCCGTGGAAAATAGAATAAACTTCATGGCAGTTTTATTGGATAATAATTTGACAAATAAAAAAGGCCTTAAATAACTCCCTTGTGGAAATCCACAAACAGTGAAAATGTTGAACACTGGACTTCTTCGATACAATATGGTTTATTTTATGCAATTTATGTTTATCGTTTACGTATATTTTGTAAACGAGAGCAGGCTACAGGCTAAGACATGTGACATCTAACAACTGGCAGGGCAGGGCTAGCGTGGTAGATTATGGCTCACGTACTCTCATCGAATAGAGGCCTGTGTGACTGTGGGAACGATATAGGCTGATTTTGAATGCTTTTTGAACTACTTGTTAGCTGACCAAATGAAAATATTATTGTAACTTTATGGAATCTTCTCAGGCCTTCGACACATGTAAGTTATTTTTAAAAGAAAGAACGATAGGTGTAAGTCTTGTGAGTTCAACGTGATAACCATTTCTCCGAAGTTGTGCTACAAAATCAGTCAAGACTAACGAGAATCATTAGTAATAATTATATACTTAACATTTGTATTAAAATTTACATAACTATTAACTAGAATTAATTATAATCTCTCACACTGATATTTTACGTTCTTATCACAAAGCAAGAGGTGAATTTAAACATTACTTAGACACAGTTATTACTGTTACACAGTACTTTATAAACTTATCTACTAAAATAACTTTATTCCCGTCTCTTTTATTGTACTTCGATCTCTGAGATATCATGTCTACACATATGTACTTATTATACACACTTCAAACATTTGATGTGGCGTAAAAGTTGAATATGTATTTTATCTTTGTTTACTGTTCCAAATATTTATGGGTTTATATTTGCACCTAAATATAGCCAATTACTATTAAAGAACAATTTGTAATAACACATTAAACCAAGATGTCAAATAAGACATCGAACAAAAAAGAAAAACACAGGAGCAGTGTTAACATTATGAAAAAACGGAAAATAAATCATAAGCGTATCTGTTAATTAATATTTCAAGAGTCTAAATTAGGGAGCCAATTTGAAATTCCAATATTATAAAACAAACAATAAAAATTTTTCACGACATCAATTCAAATTTAATACTTCATTAATAACCAATCAAAAATATATTAAAGTAATTTTCACGACTAGGAAAACAAAACTCTTTTACGTTTCTTTACACCTTCGAGGTCGCGGTCAACATCACATAGCTGGCTCTTGGATTCTCTTCTTGCACTGGTTCCTGCCTAAAGCACCTATGCGGCTCAAACTCCGCTGGTTTCTTCAACATCTTCCTTACAAACCACACCAAGCCAATTACTATCACCATCAAACCAAGAGCCACCCCGATCAACGCCGTATTCATACCCTTGTAACCTGCTGTCATTTCTAAAGTACCGAGAGACTCTATTAGCTGTGGGACAACGCAAATTGATCGTTTTTCATCGACTTTATACTTCGAAATTGCTACGCAGACTTCATAAGGTCCTCTTACAAAGCCTTCCATGGAAATCTCTAAAGTCGATTGGCACGGTGTATCTTTCTGGGCTACAAGAGATCCTCGAGATAAGACAGCAAGGACAACATAACAGTTGATTGGTCTGATGTCATTGGATAGTCTTTGGGAGCGAGGTAGTACATACTGTGGTCTTTGTGGAAGTCCCAAGACTGATATAAGAACTGTTAGGACACCATCGCCAGTTACATTTGATCGAACTTCAGATACTCTGGAATAAAACAATTGAATTAATAACCCACAAGGAGCAATATCAATCATTTGCATACAAAAATAAAATATAAAACGTAAGTATATTATGAACTAATCTTACCTTAAAAGATTACTTTCTGGTGCTCTTGTAACCACTATAGGCACAACAGTAGCAAAGGTGGCCCGTTGTCTAACCTGCATTGGAGCACCGCAACCCAATACCACGGAAAGTGGAGTATCAGAACTGTCCATCTCTTCTAGAGCTATGCAGAATCTGAGAAAAGAAAAAAAAATTGAATGAATTCAAGAACTTTGAAAATAATGTGTAATCGAACCCAAAATTAACAATATTTCAAATGATTGGGTTGATAAAAGAATATATAACTGGAAGAGGAAACGAAACAACGATTACGGTGAAGGTTATTTATCTCGCTGTGAATTTGTGTGTATATTTATAAACATTGCTTAAAGTTAAGAAAAGCTTAAACGACAAAAATATACGGTCCAACAGTCGCTAATCATTACTTAACTTTGAAAAACCTTTATGAATAAAGGAGCATATTTTTAAAAAGCGCCTGATAAAAAGTCTTATCAATTTTACTTCTTTCTGCACTATGTTCTAATATTTTGGTCAGGCGTTAGTAGATAGGATCTATCGTCGATAGGTGTAGCAATACACAATATTGACAACATTAGACATTATCCCCCTTAAGTCCCGTTTACACGCCCCGTCTTGCCTGCGCAGTCCAGGCCTGTGCAGTCGTGACTGTATAAAAACACGAAACACACGGGACTGCGCGCGCTACCGTCTTGCCGTCCACACACACGCCCTTACCTTCGCAAACTGGTTTGCACAGGCATGCTCACAGGTAAGACGGAGCGTGTAGACGAGGCATTATTCATAAACGTTGCTTAAAGTTAACTAGTGATTAGCAATTGTTTAACCAAACATTTTAGACGATTGTGCTTCACTTAACTTTAATCATCGTTTATGAATATGCCCCTTAAACATTGTGGTGTTTATTCATACGATGTTTAAAATTAAGTGACGTTAAAAGATCAAAAATCTATGGTTAAAGAATCGCTTATCACTAGTTAACTTTAAGCAACGTTTATGAATAAGGGGGAATATCCATAAACAGTAACAACCTTTTACGTTCTGTGAACAAAATGCCAACGATACAGAATGAAGTAGTCTTATAACCTTCGTAGTTCTCTAAAATGCACTTAAGAGGGGACTCTAGTGCGGAGAAATTTAGAAAATAGGTATTTGAAAAAACTATTGCCGTCGCGCTGCTTCCAATGCCAACCTCTCCCGGTAAAGTGCGAAAAGGACAGTTGCAGCCCAGACTAATTTCACCTACAAAAATGTTCACCAAGGGACGTTTCGTATTCCGCTGTTTTCTTTGTCAAAACACGACAGATGTCAATTATTTTTATATCATAATTTAGAGGAAAAGTAGATATACCTGTCAAAAACTTATCACGTTTGTCTAATAGTCATCTGAGCATCACGGTAAAAATGGGTTATTTTTCGAAATTTTGAAGTATCGTATTTCTTTTATTAATTAAGTTTCGGAAAAAATCAAATGATAGCGGCACGTATAATCACGGTATAAAATTGTAGAAAAAAAATTGCTCTAAAGCATTATCCTCGAAGAAAACAGCGGAATACGTTTATATAGAGAAAGCACCACTAGAGTTCCCTCTTAAGTATAGTTTTTACAACGAAAAAATATTCACAACGTGATCATCATGGTCTGTTTCGTTAAATTACCCTATAAACCATTAAAAGATAAATTATCCTTCACTAGTAGGTCATATTTTGTCAGTCCTATTTTCACAGAATCCTTACAATATATCTACCTATATTAAATAAATGGCTTCTAAAAATAATCGCTCATTACGGTACCGCATATTAATAGATATTAAATTTCCCGAGATACACACTCGCGTTAATTACTTAAATACGCAAATAAGACCAATATACTATTTCGCGTATAATATATTCTGGTGGAGGAATTGAAATAATATTTACATAACATCATGCATGTAATACCCGCAGGGTTGGGCAAAGGTGTAGATACCTATTCTATAATGTGTAACGGAAGGGGTATAGGTAGGTATGTAGGCCAAGGACATTGCATTACAGGCCAAGGACTTCTTTGAATAATTCTGTCTTATAAAAGCTGTTGAGTGCTGATTCTGTGGACGCGAACTCTCTCTTACATATATGATTGGTTAATGATTTCTTTGAATTGTCGTTCAGTTATTTGCTAAGAGTTTACTGCCTAGTATTATGTTTGTACCATAGCTTCATTGCCATGTATTGTATGTGTGTATTTGATGTTCTAACTTGTTTCATTCTTCTACTAAACCTACAAAATATAAAAATGTCTAATTCGGCATCGTAACCTTTAGTTTTAGTATTTTTATTATTATTTATGTACACTCTTCCTTCTCCAATCCACTTTTGGCAGAACAATCGACATCGGCTTGACTTGCCATAAATAAAAATACAATAGAATAGACATAATCTTATGGGAAATAAAGATATCTCATAATTTGGCCAAAATTTGAGGTTTTGTTTTAATCACGTCTAATTTGTTTATGGAGTATATTAATTTGACATTACATACTAAACTTGTTATTTATGTTCTGTTCTTTTCTAAGAAAAAGATGCAGTTAACTTAAAATTTAATTTATTTTGTGAAAAAATTACTTATCCATTAGCAAAGTTGCTCAAAAACTATAAATACTTACGTGTACGGATCAACAGCATCAATCTTCAGTCCTCTCAGCACTATATTAGCTGGTGCTGCTCTATGACAAGCCACATGTCTCGGTAACCCTCCTGCTCTCGAAGCCGTAACTCCAGTGCATCTATACCGGTGGGTCGAAGGGGGGTCTATAGCCCAAGATAGATGGACTTCTTCATCGTCATACCACGCGTCTATAAGACGGACCTAGAGAAGGCAAGGGAGAATATAGATATGGTTTGATGATCTCAATGTGATGACAATAATTAACGTAAAATCTACAGCAGACAGGTAAGTTTGTTAAACTCTAAGGTAAACACAATGAAACTCCACTTGGTAACTTGGTATGCACACATTGACATTTTCTAAACTATTAGATGATAAAATAATACAAGAATATATATATGTAAGGCAGGAGTGTGGTCTTATCCCGTAAGAGTCCGGCCCTGCCCAGACTGCCTCACTAGTGAGGCGGATGAGCTTGGGCGTCCATGAGGATTTCCCACTACTGCCAAAACAAAAAAAAAATATGTTGAACAAGTAGCAATACGGTTATATAACTAGGTTTAAATTGTCAAAGTGGTCAATACAATAGTAACACCATGTGTTGATTCAGCATGAGGATATCGCCTAGTATGCAATATAGTAATAATATATGAACAAATTACTAACTCCATCCATCCATAGGTAGTCTTGTACGCTTTTAGCGATAAGGCTGCTCATTTATTTGATTGTCCTCCTATTGTAATTTTTCTACTATCAAAGGACGCATCTACCAACATATATGGCTTCTACCTAAAGATGCACGAATTAATTGATTATTCAACAAATCAAGTCAAATGCGGTAGTTCAAAACCTAATTTCAGCATCCTCGTGTAAAGAATTAAAACAGTGACTATTAAAAACGACACAAAAAACACTAATATTGTAACAATGGCATGACTCATTCAGTTACAAAACAACTAATGGTTATACCAAATCGCCCATAATTTATGCAAACAATTGAATTTGGCGTAACTACCTACCTACCCACTACGGAAGGCAGAACAATCAAGATTTATAGAAAAAAAAAAAGATTCGGTGACTAACTCGTAAGCTTGGAATCCTACGCACCATTCAACGGATGTACAATATATCTTATTTATAGAGTATATTCTTAGCGCCTGCTAACAATAGTAACACGTGATTCATCGAGGGAAAAGTGTAAGAATTCCAATAAAGCTTGCTTTAAATGTATGTTACATATATAAAAGATATGGGATTCAATATCGGATGTTTCTTTATTGGAATTGAATGGTATTCTGTTCTGAATGTGATTGATAATTAAAAAACTCTTTTATATGTGGAGGTCTGAGGAACAGGATGTAAATTTCACTCATCCTCCATAGAAAAGGGATCCTCCGACCATACAAGTGTTGAGTCTAGCGGGTATTTGCATCTCCAGCCGTCCCCTGCTGTTCTCTCCAGCGACGCCCTAAGCCGAGGTTCGTACCCCACAGGGGGTGTCCATAGCGTGTAGTCGCTTAGTTTTTAGTTGCCCTGGCTGGAGGCTTTAAATTCATTTAAGGCAGCCACAGCATAGCCCGGTTAAGTAGTCACGACCTCTCAAGGTCAACTACGAAATGTCATATAAAAGAAAAAGCATTTGGCCAACGGTTGACGTTGGGAAATTGTATGTATGCTAGTTACACGGTAAACTTTGTTTGCGAGATGTAGAATTCGTGGGGCGTCAGTATGACGTGTTGTTTATTTATGGAATTTGTAGGTACCGCTACACATTCAATGAATACCATATTTTAGGTTGAATCTTAGCCTTCTGCTGGGGAGTTTATTGCGTCACTCCTTCTCAACGAAACCACTAGAAGTTAGTGAGAAGTGTTTTGGAAGACTGTGTTTTGTAATTATGATATTCGAAAAGTAGTGATTCTCAGCCTTATTTGATTTTTCATTTTGGTTTTAGGCAGTTTAATCGTAAAACACTCCTGAAGAAATCGATGAGTTCCATGCTTTAAGAAACATTATAGTATACTAAACTATCTTTACCTTTTTTGTTGTTCTGAATGGGAAATCATCAAATGACCTCCTCCGCTCTGGGCGAAGCAGAAGGGCGTGTCAGACTTTTACTGACTAGAACCCGCCCGTGTTCATTCACTTGCCAGGGTCGCGAGCCATGAAGCCCGGGCCTGGTCCTTACCAGACGGCAAGCTGCCTACTGCTCGCAGCCCGCAAGCCTGATAACTATCCTTACCTTAGATTCAGAAATAGGCAAATCCTCTTCAGCTGGAACATCCAACTCCTCATCATATAAATCGTCTTCCAACCCCTCTTGCTTATCAACATAAGCGTCCCCCTCATTATCATCAACATTGATCTTATAATCGTTCACAATCGAATTTGCTAACACCTTATTGAAATCGTAGTTCGTATCTTTTTGTTTCAAGTCTGTATGCTCGAAATCATCGCAGAGTTTGTTTTTTGATAATCTAGATAGCAGAGCACCTTCCAAATGTGGTGGGGTAGCACACACGGCAAAAGATTTATCAGTTTGCGGCAGGTTTTTTGCCTCTCTCAACCACCTTGCGAATCCGGCCATTAGGCAATCGCAATTAAGAGGATTATCTGTAAAAGAGAGTAGAATTTATCTTTACGACCCCGAATAAATGTGGGTGAAGTTACAGAGGAAGTTTAAAGTATGAGTAATTGCTTATTTGAAGCCATGCAATTTAACTTTTTGTTATTTTACTGATAGGGAGCTTAATGGAAACAGGCATTGTGCTGACTTTTGTTTTTTCCGGTAATGCGGTAAGATATTTCGAAAAAAATCGATACGCTTAGTTACTTCTACGGCTCGCTCAAATGTATAAGTTCAAATTAATTGAGGGAGCGAAACTTGAAAATCTATCACAACATAATAAAATAATTAAAATGATTTGATGGTTTTTTTTTTTACAGTTTTGTTGCTAATTTCGTTAAATCGTGTTTAGTCATCGAAACCTATCACGTCTTCAAGGTTAAGAATAAGAAACCAGATTTCCGAAAGAAATAGTTGAAGGTAACGAACAGTAAGCAGCTGCTTTCATTTCTTATCATATTTAAACATCCTACTCATCATGTTTACAGAGTTCCCCTAGGGCCTAGGTCATTTAATTTGGCCTTCCATAAAATCACAAACTCATAGACTGACGACTACATTCTAACAAAAAGTATATAATAGTTTTCTATACTAATTTTGCCAAGATAATATGTCCATATCACACGTCGTAGAGTTTCCCCCTTCCCCCCATTCGCACTCATGGCCACGTCAAAAAACGCGCGAGAAAAATGAAGTTACATCAACAAAAGTGTCAGAAGCCAGGATTATTCCTTACAAAAAAAGCCCATAAAGAGAGCTACAAAGGCAGAAATAGTTAAGAGTCACGCAACAATATAACAAGCGAATATCGATGGGTGAACAAAGAGGCTCCGACGGCACCTCACTGAAACGTTGAGTATCGACAAATATCTGTATGATACATACGGATGAAAACAAGGGCCAGCAAAGAGGTCGTCAATATTATGTGTTTCATTTCTTTTTTTTTTTAATTTAATCTAGTGCTTGACCGCAGTCCTGTCTGATGCTAAGCAGTAATGCAATCGTTGTTGGTTAAGCACGCTAGTTTATGAAGCCGTTTCACTCAAAAAAAAACCGAGTGAATAAGAAGGAAGACGGCAGTTGGGCGAGGTGATGCAATGTTAAACCCAATAACATGACCAACGATGTTGCGCCAGAAGAAGATTAATCTGGAGACCCTCCACGACCAAACTCCCGACACAACAAAATTTGGCGCATCGTGCCCGGCACACATTGCTACACATCTGCTCAGACCGGTCCTCCGTACGGCTTTACCAGACATCAGGCCGGAAAACGTCCAATCGCTTGGCGGCAAGACTTTGTCTGGTGGGTGGTAACTTCTGCCGGCAGCCGATGTTATGGCCTACCACCGAAATTGGCGTTATATCAAGTTAAACAAATATTAACTTTACCTTAATGGCAATTAAGTAGAATTCGGAGTGTCTAGCACTTTCTCAAATATTCAAGGTTATAGCGTTAACTGAACTTAATTCTTTAGGATGTGATTTACTAAACTGTGTAAGTACTGACAGGTTTTTTTATAATTTATAAACTAGCGCTTGACTGCAATCCCGCCTGATGGTAAGCAGTGATGCGATGGATGATGGTAAAGCGCGCTAGCTTATTAAGAGTCTATTCACTCTAGCCTTGAAGCCACTCAAATTGTAGTGTGACGGAAACACCGTCGCTGGAAAACTGTTTCAATCCCTAGATGTAGGCGGTATAAAAGCGGAAGCGAAACGCTTCGTCCGGATCGCAGTGGTGTCAACAACGTAAGGGTGGAAACTCGAGTACGACGGGCTTCCGATGGTGGGGTGGAGATGAGGGAATTAAATTATGCAATTCCCTTGCACACTCACCAAAATGCATCCTATAGAAGACCGAAAGGCTGGCTACTCTACGCCTGTGCTCCAGGCTTTGGAGACCGTTTCGAGTTAAGTAAAATAAAGAAATAATTTTAACCAATAGGTTTCGTTTCTTCTACCGCCCATTGTGTCACCCTTTGTAAAATATTTATATTTATGTTCTGTAATCTATATGGTGTACATAATAAAGAGTATTCTATTCTATTTAGTCACACACAGCACAGCGAAGGTGCGATGCGCACAGTGCGGTTAATAGCAGAAAATCTAAATCGTTGGATTCACTTCGGCACTCGGAAAGTAAGTAACTTCTCAGTGCCTATATCGCCTTAGTCTGAACTTGTTTACTGAATCAAGACTTAACCCACAAAATTCTGCCTAGAGCGCTCGCCATCCTCTCCATCCGTACATCGCCCTAAAGTGCGTATCATCGCGCCTCCATTACCTTCAATGGTGAATCGGCCGAGGTCCTTGTGCAGTGCCAAAGCGCCGTCATCTATCATCGAGATGTCGTTATCGTGAAGTAAGAGTTCGGTCAGTCCCCGGAGAGATTTCAGAGGCTCCGCTGATAAGGATCGAAGGAAATTGTGTGAAAGATCCAGGTGGACTAAATTTGTTAGCTGGGCTAGTGATGCACCTGTGGAGATTAATAAAAATCGATAAATCAATAGAGTCAGCACCAAAAATTTATTCACTATTGGATGTTGCGTTTTTTTCTGTTAATATTTAGCCTAATTTGACAGCCTCCGTGGCGTAGCGGTAGCGAACGCGGCCACTGTGCAAGGAGGCGCGGTTTCGATCCCCGCGTAGTGCAAATATTTGTATGAATACATGAATATGAATAATTGCATTGGTCTGGTCGTGCCTCGGAAAGCACGTTAAGTCGTGGGTCCCGGTTGCCATACGAACACCTAATGGCAGTCGGTACGGGTTGTTGGAGCCCTCAAAAGTTCAACAATTGGTCTAACTGCAAAGCTTTGATATCACCTTCGGGTTGTGGAGGTCAGGCGGCAGTCGCTTCACGGAAAATATCGAAGCTAGTCTAAATCAGCAGTTAGATTGGTAAAGCGGAAACCCAAACTCCAAAACTAAAAGAGCTTCGGATGCGACTGGGATTAACGCTGAGATGATGATGAATACTTAAGCCTAATAGATGGCAACAGCAGTGTCAATCAATTCAGCCTCTTGCAGTCCACTGCTGGATATAGGCTCCTCTCACACTATGCTACAACACCCTGCCCTTCACTTTCTACATCCAGGCTGTTCCAACCACCATATTTAAATCGTTCATCCGACACCGCACAGTAATTTACTTTGATATATTTCATCATCAACCTTTTTATCATCTCACTGCTGGGCATAAGTCTCCTCTCATACTGAGAAGGATTGAGCGTAATCATCACGCTTACTCAAAGCGGGTTGGCGATTTGAGACTTAAAGTCCAGGTTTCCTCAAGATGATTTCCTTTACCTTGTAATGAGTCATTGGTGTCCAAGATATACTTAGAAAGTACATATAACTTTAGAAAAGTTACATTGGTACTTGCCTGACCTGGAATCGAGCCCGCACACTCATACTCGAGAAGCTGGTGTTTTAACCACTAGGCCACTACGACTGTCCACTAGGCCACCACAACAATTTGATATATTTAAAATAATTCAAACCCAAAAAAAAAACAGTTTTGTTTTCATCTACTATTGATAAAAAATGAATTTCTTCCATTATGTAAAAATGATGACATTTTGACACCCCTAAAAGGCACTTCCCGTAATTAAAACGTCCAAAATCTAACCGCAATCTCATCTCAACGATAATCAATGTCAAAAATGAAGGGGATTAAAGGTATTTTTGACAGATTGGGGCTAAGTTCAGACTGTGAACAGTCTTAAAATTGGTAGAATTACCTTAAGAGAGGACTCTAGTGCCGAGGAATTTGGAAAATAAGTATTTGAAGAAAATATTGCCGTCACGCTGCTTCCAACCTCTCCCGGTAAAGTGCGAAAAGGACAGTACCAGCTCAGGCTGATTTTACCTACAAAAACGTTGACCAAAAGACGTTTCGTAGTCCGCTGTTTTCTTTTTCAAAACACTACAGATCTCAATTATGTTTATATTAAAATTTAGAGGAAAAGTATTTATTTATTTTTATTTATTTATTTAGGACAACCAACAAATCTTACACTAGTTACATTTATATATTACAATAATATAAAATCCTATGTTGAGTGCAGACTTAATTAGGTTGCCACAGCATGTATCATTTTGTGATGGGTTTTTTATTTATTTATATAATGTTAAAAGACAACAACAAGAATGCAATTTATCAATATAACATAGAATAAAAGGACAAAGCTCAATCATTGTTAGGTGGTGAACGATGATAAAATATTACGACGGAAGACGGAGTACTTATTTGAGAAAATATCAATGCTTGTGTTTTTCTTGACTAAGGCATTGTATTGTTTACCTAGTCGGTTGATGGTGGAGAAATGTCCTAGGTTACTTTTTGACGGAATCTGACAGAAGGGTACATAAGTGTGAGATCTGGGCAGTCTATTAGGAGCATTAATTTTCACTTTCTGCAAAAGATCTGGAGAATCAATGTATCCATTGACTAATTTATATAAGAACATGTGATCCAATAGCAATCTGCGATCCTGAAGGCTGTTCAAGTTAAAATGTTTCAAACGCGAGGTATATGACTGTAGACGTTTAGCTTCATGGCATTGGAAAGCAAACCTTTTTTGTACAGATTCTAAGCGCTTTATATTTCATAATGAGGAGACCATATCTGACTACAATACTCAAGACCAGATCGAACCAATGTTTTGAATAATGTTTTTTTGGTAGAAGGCTTTTTGAACTCTTTGCTGTTACGGATTACAAAACCCAGCATTTTGTAGCCTTTTGTAGTTATTTTTTCAATGTGCTTGTGAAATCTCAATTTATTGTCTAAGTACACGCCAAGGTCCCGAATCACCTCAACTTCCTCCAGGTGAATAAAGTTTTTTTTAAGTAATTTTAATGCACCCAGGTGTTTAAAGTTTACTAAAAGTGTCTTTAGTTCACCTAGGTGAATTAACTCAGGTGAATTAAGTAAACGTCGCCAATATTTCACCATTTATTTTGTAACTTAAAGGCGATTTTGAAGTGCTCCTCGTGAATCTTATACATTTACATTTATCGATATTTAAAAACATGTCGTTGTCAACACACCACCTATGTAGATTATTTATATCTTCTTGGATCAATTGTATGTCTTGCGTGGAGGTAATGGGTCTGGAAATTTTTAAGTCGTCTGCAAACAAGTCTGTGTATTTGAGGTATCGTGTGATGTCATCAATGAATATGGTGAATAAAATTGGAGCCAGATGAGAGCCCTGAGGTACCCCGGATATTGTGGGAAACCGATCAGATGTGTAGCCACTTACTACGACTCTTGACCATCTTTGTTTTAGGTAGGACTCTATCCATTTCAACATGTTTCCCGATAAACCATATGCTAGTAATTTGTTGACTAAAATTGAGTGATTTACTTTGTCAAACGCTTTACTGAAATCAGTATAAATAGCGTCTACTGATGTCCTGTTGTCTAGATGATAAGCGACGCATGAGACAAATGACATTAAATTCGTCGATGTTGATCTAGCTTTAAAGAAACCATGTTGGCAGGGCGAAATTAATTGTTTTAGATGGGATGTAATAAAAGGGCGTATCAGAGATTCAAAGAGCTTCGCAAAAACCGATAGAATTGAAACTGGTCTGTAGTTCGCAATTTGTGATTCATCGCTTGACTTGTGAACAGGGACGACTAAGGATTCCTTCCATATTTGTGGAAATGTACCTTTTTGTATGGATTCATTGAAAATAATTGTAAGGGGAGTAGCAAGAACTGTTGGACATTTAGAAGCTAACATTGGAGGTATACCATCAGGACCTGCTCCTTTGGTGCAATCTAGATTTTTTAGCGCATTCGAAACCATTTCGTTTGTAAGTGTTATGTTGTTGAGTATTTGAACGGAATTGTTACATGTGGAGATGATCCTGACACTTGAGCTTTGGGTATAGACTGATGCAAAGTATTTAGCAAAGAGATTACAGATATCCTGACCGTATACCTATGCTTCTATTATTTTCTTTTTTGTCAAAAACTTATCACGTTTGTCTAATGGTCATCTGAACATCACGGTAAAAATGGGTAATTTTTCGCGATTTTGAAGTATCGTATTTCTTTTATTAATTATGTTGCGGAAAAAATCAAATGATAGGGGCACGTATGAACACGGTGTAAAATTGTAAAAAAAAATTGCTCTAAAAGCATTATCCACGAAGAAAACAGCGGAATAAGTTCGTATAGAGAAAACACCACTAGAGTTCCCTCTTAAGGTATAGAATAGGATAAGTATTAGTTTTTATAATGACCTAAATGTTACACTAAAGATAATGACGTACTTATAAAGTTTGACGGTATTGTTGCGTACCTAGTGGTTAAATGTTTGACTGCTGCTCTACGTGTCGCGGATTTGATTCCCGCACGGAACAAATATTTGTATAGCCTACAAGTATTTGTTCTGGGTGTGGTTTTTTGTGTATATGTTATACGGTATGAAGTATACACACCCACAATACAGGAGAAATTCCTAGTGTAGAACACTGCTTTTTTTTTTAAACGTACTAACTTAGTTCACGATAACTGTCTGTATCAATATACTATACAGTTTAAAACGGTATATACAGTTAAAAAAAACTCAAGACTACGAAATAAAATTGGAAGATATCAAAATTTCTATAGGCATAACACTAAAATATTTTCATTTAAATTTAAATTTTACTTTTGAACTCAGAAGCATCACAGCGAAGAATTATCGATTACTGGTTGTTAACATAAGTGGAATGTTATCTTTCGATTCCGTACGCCTTTTTGGTAGCAATTTCACGAATCGTGCAAATCCATTGTTATTTCAGAAACAGAATTCAAATTAGGCCATTTTTTTATTTGAATAGCCTATATCGCTCGCAAAAATGGTTGAATATTATTCTTTCCACTTAAAATAAACAAAACATTTATATTATACTCTATTCTAAAATTCTAAAAAAATACATAGAATATATTTCTGTTAAATACTTCTATTTGTTACATCACAGTTTCATAAAACCTGTTTAAACAGCGTTACGAAATGATATTTAGATTTTCTTTTTCAATTGTCGCCTCCAGATCTTATGTTAATATTAAAAAAAATACCTTTCCGCCTTATTTCCGTCGGACGCAGGCACCACTCGAGATTTTTTTTTTCTCCGGAAATTAAAACGTCATGAAATTGACTAAAAGCTTTAAATGGACATTATCTCTGTTAAACTTTTAAGCTAATCGAGAGGAAACAGGATAATTTGGGCTTGGATTTTAGAAAAAGGATTTTTAACGCTTATCCTGTAAGTACCATTTTCTTCGTGTAAAAAATACAATAATGATAAATGTTAAACCATCAAAAGCAGTATGAGTAGACTTGGATATGGACATTAGCTTCTTTATATCCAGAGTTGCAAATGAAGTCGCGGCAAACAGCTACTAGGCAAACCTGAGATAGTTGCGCGGTGCGGAAGGGGTTGTTGTCGTCACAAGTTGATAAATCTGGGCCGGTAACCAATATAACACGCTTCATAACGAAACGAAATCGAATACCAAACCAAACAATAACGAAAACGTTACGTGATTTATCGCGTCACGTGGTCAATCGTTTTCGTTATTGGTTGGTTTGGTATTCAATTTCGTTCAATCAACTTGTGACGACTGCAACCCTTGTGATGAAGTGATATTACATTGGCTAGGGCCCCTGAGCTCGAAAGTGAGCTCTTACAAACGTCACCACACCTCCGGCACTGCGCTGCTATCTCAGACAACATCTCCATTTAGCGGTTGGCCTATAGTAGAACATCTTACTTAAAACATGAAATTACATAATTATCTTACCTGATACAGCTACAATCTCATTGTGAGACAGATCCAGATGCGTCAAGTTAGCGATGTGTTTAAACGCGTAGTCCTCCAGAACATCTATCTGATTGTTGTGCAAGTTCAAATGAGTTAAGTTCGTGAGACCTGCGAACAAGGATCTTGTTAATTTAAAGGATTCTGGCTAGAGAAAGTTTTGTGTTGGGGATTAAATATTTTAGAAGATGTAGGCAGTTTTGTAGAACAACGTTGCCGTTACCTTTTGAATATAAATATTTGGAATCTCGCTTTGCATCATTCAAGTTAGCGTGGTGGTCTAGTGGTAAAAACACCAGCCTCTCAATTATGAGTTTGCGGATTCGGTTCCAGGTCAGGCAAGTACCTACCAATGTAACTTTTTTAAGTTATATATACTTTCTAAGTATATTTTGGACACCAATGACTGATTGAAAGATGAAGGATAACATCTTGAGGAAACCTGGACTTTAAGTCTGAAATCCCCAACCCGCATTGAGTCCTTACTCAATGCGGGTTGGACCTGTGCATAACGGTGGGACGATAAAAAAAAGGTTGATGATGATGATGATCATGCAAGTTCAAAAACATCAATAAGATCCTGTGGGACTGCGGTTCTAATATGTTATAAAGACGAAATTCCCAAAACTGACAAATGTGAACAACGTTCTCGAAATCGGAAATAATCGTATGCCGCTATCTTGACATTTTCTACGGTAAGACAGTGGGTAGCTCGCCGCCCGGTAAGGACCAGGCCCGGGTCAACGGCCGGACGTTCCACGCGCGCCTCAAATTATAGAAGTCAGAACATCGTGACGGGGTCCACGAAGACCGATACCTGCCAGGGCAGTGGGTTGTTTGAAAGAGATGTCGTGATCCCTGGAGCACAGGCAAGTGAAGGAACACGAGTGGGTTTTAGTCAGTAAAAGTCACACCCGGAGAGCTCATTAGATGGCTTACCATCCGCAAAAAAAAAAAACTATTTTTCAAATTAAATAATCGCCATCATTATGTCGAAAGTAGTTAAATGTGCTTAAAAGGATATAAGTGTAATCTTGAAAGTCAAGCTTCATGCTCAGACTTGCCATATAAATTCTGATCTTGTAAATTATGATTTCATACATACTAAGTAGCTTTTAGAATGTACTCTAAAAGCTACTTGGTAAGTATGAAATATTTCCACAGAATCTCGTCCCTATTTGACAGAAATTTTTGACGTTTGACACGATTCACCGTTGTAAAGTCACGTATCGATGTATCTACATTCAGCATTCAGGCTTTGACAAATGTCTTGAATCAAATGAAGCGAAGAACTTTAAAATTTGCGAACTGAAACTCTTTGAGGATAGAATTCAGAAAAATTTAAAAGATGCTGTGGAAAACAAAAAAAATCTTGAAGAGTAGATTATTTTTAAAGACATAAATCAAAAAGAGTGTTTGCAGAGATACTTGCGACATGAAATAGATGATCGTTTCAAGATTTGATTCAATGTTGTTGCAGGACTTTGCGATATATTCGATCAATATACCGTAAAAGTTCGTAACGTAAACAGTTGTTTGACTAACTAGTACTAGTTGTACTTTGGAACTAGTAGGCAATAATAGCATACGTTGATTGTTGTTCTAAGTATATTATCTTGGACACCAATGACTGATTACAAGGCGAAGAAAAACATCTTGAGGAAACCTGGGCTTTAAATCTGAAATTGCCAACCCGCATTGAGCAAGCGTTGTGATGTGAGGCTTTCATTGCATTTGCCATAATTCTCACGCTTGGCACACGGGTTGGGGTTCGCAGTAATTTAATATTCCACAGGAGAAGAGCTTCCCTGGTGAGAGTTCCCTTAGTCGCCTCTTACGGCACCCACAGAAGGATAGGGGTTGGTACTATTCTAAGCCCGGTACCATTCGGTAGAGCTGCTTTACCCTAACTTTGTTCTTCGGTAAATTTCACACTCCTCCTTCGTGACCCACTTAAGTTTTCGGACCCTGCTAAAATCGGTATTAGGTAAAATAAAACAGAAATATTGCTAATATGTCATCATCATCATCTCAGCGTTAATCCCAGTCGCATCCGTAGCTTTTCAGCTTTGGAGTCTGGGGTCCGCGTTTTACCAGTTTAACTGCTATTTTGGCTAAACTTCGATATTTTCTAATATGTATGTATTACAGTACAATAATACACGCGTGGGTGTAGGAAGGGCTGCAAAGTGCGACTGAAACAAAAGCTAGCTACAAAATATGCGCATGAGTGCACCCCTCCCAAGCCCCGCGCGCGCCTTTAATTACAATAACTACAATCCTCCCTTCGAGCAATCATATTGTCTCATTTGTCAAGACATAAAATAGACAAACTCCTATTAGTTATTTAAATACTGGGTCGCAGCATCAAAGAGGCAATGCTGCGACCCGGTATTTTTTTGGCGACTCGGTGCCGGGTCTCTAGCCACCTGATGGAAAACGTTGCGGTAGATCATCATCCATATTAATGTAGTCTGAAATCGCCAACCCGCATTGAGCAAGCTTGGTGATTACGTTCAATCTTTCTCTGTATGAGAGGAGAGCTGTGCCCAGCAGTGGGACTATAAAAGGTTGATGATGATGATGATTAATATAGTTATGGTCTCACCTGACAAAGCTCCGCGTCGTATGCTTGCGAAGGTGTTATCAGACAGCTGAATCGTAGTGAGACAGGGCAGGGAAGGCACCGTTGTGGGGCCCAGTGGTCCTTCTAATGCATTACTGGATAAATCAAGATCTTTTAACATGTGGGCCTCCTGGAAAACAAACGATTACTTACTTTAAGTCTGGTGCTTAAAGTATAATTTAAAATAATACTACGGGAAAGCATACATTGACGCCGAGTCTCTTGTCCATAAATTAAATTAATTTTAAGTTCATGCATATTTTTCATCTATTTCATTAGAAAAGGGGCAAAAGATAAATATTAATTTAATCCTGTCAAATTAGTCCATACCGGACGTAAATTGACGTATTTTTAGTACTTATTATGTATTACGTCCGAACTGTCTATGAAAATCTTAATTTTACAGGACCAAACTATTCAAAATCGTAATCAAAAGTCATTTATTTTAACTACGCTGAGAATCAGCACTTTTTGAACGTCAATATTACATAAGACAGTCCCCCAAGACGGCCACCCATTTGCACTTCCTAGTGCTTTCGCTGGGAAGAAGAAGTGGCGGAAGAAACGCCCCAGCAGCACAGCTGTCTGTTCATTTAGAAAAAACACATTAGTTATGACACACAATATTATTTTATCTTCTGTCCTTTTCATATTAAAATAGAAAAAAAAGATACACTGAAATAAGTTGAATTTAGCTGGTGTCTTATACACCAGCTAAATTCAACTTAACATTTAGATTAACATATAAGTAAAATAGTTTTTATCCGGATATGCCCACAGGATCGAAACATATGCGGGTAAAACCGCGGGGCGCAGCTAGCATTATCCTTCTTCTTCAGCCTATAGACGTCCACTGTTGAACAAAGGCGTCCGCAAGGCTTTCATTGCATTGGGCGGGTTTTCCATAATCCCCACGCTTAGCAGGCGATTTGGGGTTCCCAGTAATTTGATTTTCCACAGGAGAAGCGCTGCTGCCCGCTTCCCTGGTGGGAGTCCCCTTAGTCACCTCTTACGGCACCCACGGGACGATATGGGCTGGTACTATTCTAAGCCCGGTACCATAGGTAGAGCAGCTTTTCCTAAACTTTGTTCTACGGTAAATTTCACACTCCTCCTTCGTGACCCACTTAAGTTTTCGGACCCTGCTAAAATCGGTATTAGGTATAAGGTAATCGGGCAAATTGTGTCTCATGCTTTACTTGAAGCTATCATAACCATTATGACATTAATAAACTATGTGGTAGGCTATAGGGTTATCAAAATCGGCTTAGTTTTATTTTTTTGTCTATATTGTGTACCCTGCTGGTGGGTTTTCTTCCTAACCTCCCAGTTTTGTGCGACGTCTGGCCAAGTTGACCCGGCAAATGATATAAGATCGTCACAACACGGTTTACCTCGACCCCGATGTTTAAAATTACAGGTATTTTAAAACGTTCTTATTTATAAATAGGCTTTTCCAAACATAAGCTAAGTACATACAAGATTGCTTCCCATGGACGTTCGAAACTTACCCATTAAACGATTTAAGAACCATATAAAGGCCAAACTGCAAAAAGGGGTATTATAAAATCACAGATTATTTAGAAGACAAAAAAGCTTGGGACTGAGCTGCTCGCTCTGTTAAGCATTGTTAATTGTTATTAAGCAATATGCGTAATTATAAGGTAAATTAGTGTAAACATTTTCATTTTTAATGTCTGGACTTGAAAAAAGACGATGATCCCTGAGTTTGTTTCGGCTATTTCTTCTCAGAGGTAGTCAGTTAGGAAATGCCGGCTTCATCTAGTTAAAAAAATAAAATAAAAAATAAACATGACGTGTAAAAGTGATCAGAGATCCTACTTGCTTAATAAACGATTTCATTTCATTTCATTTCATTGAACAAACAGAAACCTTTAATTTAAAATAATAATGTTACGTCTACAAGGAAAAAATATAACATACTTAATACCATACACCTACTTCGAGCTCCAATACAATGATTGAATAAGGTTAATTTCGTACAATCCTATTAATGATTAAGGCTGGTATAAGAATATTATATTTGATAGATTATAAGAGATTTATTATAGGTTATTAGAAAACTAATTCAATATATGCGTAGCCCATGTTGGGCGCCAGTAAGATTCGACGACATTAATAGGTACAGAAGGTCGGGTCGATACAGCGAGCGAAAACAGGCGCACGCACACATTGACGTACACAGGAGCTAAAGGAGATTAGTAACCGAGGTCATCGGATATAGTTAAAAATGAGTAAAAATCCTTTAGATGATTTCAAATAAAATTAGTCTTATAAATGAACTATCTGTTCCATTTTATTAATTAAATAAAATTTCCTAAAATGTCAATTGGTTCCTTACTAAGTTTCAACTATATAAAACGCAACTAGTTTTTATCTCCTTTGGTGACCGTACATGGTATGATAGCAATATCAAACAAATGTCAATTACCTTTCATCGAGTGTACAATTTTTTTTTTCCTTTTCTGTTTAAAGTAAATAAAGAATAGGACAGCCTCCGTGGCGTAGCGGTGGCGAACGCGGCCGTTGCGCAAGGAGGCGCGGGTTCGAACCCCGCACAGTGCAAATATTTGTATGCATGAATATGAATATTTGCACTGGTTTGGTCGTGCCTCGGAAAGCACGTTAAGCCGTTGGTCCCGGTTGCCATACGAACATCTAGTGGCAGTCGTTATGGTTTGTGGGAGCCCTCAAAAGTTTAACAATTGGTCTAGTTGCAATGCTTAGATATCGCCTTCGGGTTGTGGAGGTCAGACGGCAGTCGCTTCACGGAAAATATCGAAGCTTAGCCAAACTCAGCAGTTAGATTGGTAAAGCGGACCCCAGACTCCCCGCGATCGGGGAATGTGTGGGGAATTGCATAATTTAATTCCCCCATCTCCGTTCCACCAGCGGACGACCCGTCGTACGGCTGGTTTCCACCCTTACGTTGTTAACACCACTACGATCCGGACGAAGCGTTTCGCCTCCTCCTTTACCGCGTACATCGAGGGACTGGAACAATTTGCCAGCGGCGGTGTTTCCGTCGGACTACAATTTGAGTGTCTTCAAGGCTAGAGTGAATAGGCTCTTAATAAACTAGTGCGCTTTACCATCAACGATTGCGTCACTGCTTACCATCAGGCAGGATTGCGGTCAAGCGCTAGTTTATAATATATATAAAAAAAGACTCCAAAGCTGAAAAAGAAAAGCTGCGGATTCGACTGGGATTAACGCTAAGATGAAGAAAGAATAGAGCATAAAAAGAATACTTAATTTACAACTAGCGGCCGCCAGCGACTTCGTTCGCGTGGTTTAGTTTTGCTCCGCTCCTGTTGGTCGCAGCGTAATGTTACATAGCCTAAAGCCTTCCTGGATGAATGGGCTATCCAACGCAAAAAGAATTTTTCAAATCGGATCGGTAGTTCCCGAGATTAGCGCGAACAAACAAACAAACTCTTCAGCTTTATATAATAGTATAGATAAAATAAATATGGCAAAAATTGTTTTAATAACATTTATTCCAGGCAGTTAAAATATCAGATCAGTTCTTTTTAAATTATGCTCCTCTGAGCATAATTTTCATTAGAATAGAATAGAATAGAATACTCTTTATCATTCATTATTCTTTTTGCCTCTCTATTTTACATTTATAATGGAAGAAAACGTCATCAGTGTATTTAAATGTTCAATACTGTGAAATGTGGTGTAATGCCGAAAAATAGTACCTACAATATTCTATTTTAGAGTACAGGTGGTAAACCTGTAATCAAAATCAAAAGTGCACTTGCACTCGCTTTCCGTAAAGCGTGCCGCGTGTGTGTGCATGTGTGCGTGCGTTCTCACTCGTATGGAGATGACCTTCTGTACTGATTTATTATGCGCCTTAGCGTATACGTGTGAACCAGTTAGTAAAACGGTAATGAGCAATATTCCTAATACATATTGGCGATAAGTATTAATCATAATTACTTTCCTAACTCAATATTTCGTATTCATATCGATAATTTATCTTCTTTTGTGTGAAAATCATAAATAAAATGTTATTATAAAAATAGTCCGAATCTTCGAATAAATTGAACATGTCTTAATAGTAAAACCACTTTACAATTAATTTCAATTATGAAGTTTGCTTTCACAGATATTAATATAAATTATTTTCTTTTAACAATAAAAATTATGAGATTTTTTTATAGTTTTACGTATATAAATCAAACCTGTCTTTAAATATTTTAAATTCATTCATCAGAACTACAAACATTCCAAATAAAAACGCTTATTTTAAGAACAGCAATGTCTGTTATTTAATGCTCCAATATTTATTTAAATGGACTCGAAGATAAAAGATATCAATATTCTACAATCTAGAATATTCGTAAGGTTATTTTATAACCCCAAACAATTACAAACCAATTTGACAGCTAGATTATCAACAAAATCCTTTTAAACTCACTTTCAGTGCCATTTTACGTCTTTCAGCTTACACAAATGTCGCGACCTCGATTTAATTTGCTGTTTAGTTAACCGCCTAGCTTTTTAAATAAACGGCGGTTCTTCAACTGACGGCCTAAATGGTATTCTATAAATTATAGTTCAGGTAGGAACTGTGACTAATCACGTATGAGCCGCATTGGTCGTAGTAATTAAGCCAGGGTTAGACCGTGGTTACTGTGACAAACACATACGAGTGGAGAAAGCAATTCGAGGTGACTTCTAATTTAAAGGCCAGGCCAGAAAAAATTATGGCCTCTAATAGGGGTGTTTCCTGGGTGTCCATCATTCAAATTATAAAAAAAAAATGGATACGTACATACGTTGTTTTATCAAATCAACAAAAAATTACGGATATAAAAGGCATCAAAAATCAGAAGTGGGGGCTGGTGACGTCACTCATTCCTGAAAAGTGTAGCAAGGAGGGATGTCACACGAGTTTTCAACTCACTGTATCGTCTTCAATTTCGTTTATATGAAAAAAGAAAAAATACGTGTCTAATATTAAGTATTTTTGGGAATCTGACTGACGGACTAATTCATTTTTTTAGTCAACTACCCTATTATCCTAGAACTTGACCTATAGTTTGGGCTGATGCAAAAGAAAGAAGATGAAGAAGAATTTGCCAATCTTACCTTCAAAGATGCCAAAGCTGGTACTTTCAGTAGATTTCCTCGTAGCCTCAGAACAATTAGCTTCACTAATGGTAGAAACGCTCCTTCCGAAATGTCCGTCAGTTGGTTGTCGCTTATATCTAAGTATGTGAGATTTGCGACACCCTGTGAATAGAATATTCAATTTTAATATTTGTGATCAAATAAAAAAAGTTTTATTTATTAAATAATACAATAGAAAATTTGTTTCACACGCAGACGAATTCATTAGGAACACTTAGTAATTCGATACTTCATCAAATCATGACAATCTCGCTTTATTTTTGCACGGTTCAGTTTTTGTGGCATAATGTGGCCAAAACGCAAGTGCATGCGTGGATTGTTTAATCCAGTGCTTTTCAACGTGTGGCTACGACCTCCGAGGAGGTCGGCAAACCTCATAGAACACTTCAAAGTTACAGTAATTTTTTGTAGCAATTCTGTTTAACCAAAATATACTCAAAGTGACAGACTTGAATTCTATATGATAAGCAGCAGAGGGGAATGGTTTCGAAATATATTTCGATACTAAGGAGGCCGGACTATAAAAAAGGTTTAAAAAATACTGGTTTATATTATTAGGAAGTCACGGAATCCATACTAATATTATAAATGCGAAAGTAACTCTGTCTGTCTGTCTGTCGGTCTGTCTGTCTGTCTGTCTGTCTGTTACGCTTTCCCGCTTAAACCACTCAATCGATTTTGATGAAATTTGCCACAGACAATCTTTAGACCCTGAGAAAGAACATAGGCTACCTTTTATCCCGGAAAAATTGATATTCCCGAGGGAAATCTAAAAAGCGCGATATAACCGAACTCCACGCGGGCGAAGCCGCGGGCGGAAAGCTAGTACTATATAAAAGTTAATTGGCATAATAGACGTGGACGAATTTCGTCTCATGCGGTATTTTCTTCAGTTAACCCAAGGTTTTATACTTTCTTCGGCATACAAAAATAATGTATTAGGCCTGCCAATAAGCGTGTTCAAAGACTTACTTATCACATAGCTGTCAAGTATGCGTTCTGGGCATCAAACTGAGCAACATTGGACATTGTGTGAAATTCTGTTAGCGGTTTACAATGTAACCATCACCCAGAAGCAAATGCACGCATTTGCTTCTGGGTGATTGCCCTAATTGCAACTGTACAGCGTTCTTAATCTGCATTGTAACCAGATTTTCGAAAAAAAAATCATAAGAAAAAATTGGAATGACGTTCAATATCTCCGTAACCCGGTGGTTCCACAAGTTTCGGAATAAAAAGTATCCAAAATGTTAATCCTAGTTATAATCCGTCTGTCTTTAAATCCATTCAGTAATTTTTGCGTGAAAGAGTAACAAATATACATCCATACAAACAAAATTTGACTATTATTATATTAGTAAGATTTTATCCTTTTAATCTCCACAATTTTAAAGATTTTACTTCAACATAAAACTATAACTACTAACAGCGTTAGTAATCTTATCTAATCATCGATTCTTCAGTTTTAGCTAGAGCAGTTGAATTATTAACAAATTGATTCCAATTTTCGACTTACCTTAAATGAGAGAGAGTCTAAAGTATGAATTTTATTATTGGATAAATCCAAGCGATCCAAGTTCGGTAGTCGGGTTAACGCTTCTGTTGGTACTATTGGCAACTGATTGTTTGGTAGACCTAGAACAAATTATATGATTAAAATAAAATGTATTATTTTATCAGGAGATCAACGGTGTTATATTGACATCATGCTATTTGTAGGCCGTAGGTGCAAACCGTACCAAGCGCTTTACTTTGTGTAAATTATTTCATCAGCACTGCTCTCAAAACGGTGAAGGAAAATATCATGAAGAAACTCGCATATTCTAGACTTGGCTTCTGACTTCTTTCTAGGCTTGCGTATATTATACGCAAGCCCAATGCGTCTAGAATATGCGAGTTTATCATATTATGATTACCTACGGCCCAGTCCTTCTCATCGAGAGGAAATCTATGTCCCAGGATGAATGATTATGTATGTATTATTCATTATTTTGTTTCGTTTGGCTGCACGCCAGTGGTAACTAAACATGATATGGCATCTCCCCAGATCTACCTAGAAGGTTATCGGCGGTGCTTGAGCTCAATAAAGGCCTTCATCAGGGCTTGAAAACTATCCGACTAAACGCAAGTTCACAGACTTCGGTTTAGTGAGCCGCTGGTAGAGAGCAGCAAGGGACAAGCTGGATTGGATTAAGTAAAAAATTCAGTTTAAGCTGGCCTTTTTTTCTATTGAAGCTCAGTACAACGCCAGGTCAGATCAAATGAAAGTTCAACCCATGACTTGCAAGTTTGTGTCTTCTTTCTTGAATATTAAAACTTTATATTATTAAAAATACGGACACCCATTTTCAACAAATTATTCTAAACTAGCTTTCCGCACGCGGCTTCGCCCGCGTGTAATTCGGTTATATCGCGCTTTTTAGATTTCCCTAGGGAATATCAAATTTTTCAATAAAAGGTAGCCCATATCCTTTCTCAGGGTCTAAAGATTGTCTGTGCCAAATTTCATCAAAATCGATTGAGAGGTTTAAGCGGGAAAGCGTAACAGACAGACAGACAGACAGAGTTACTTTCGCATTTATAATATTAGTATGGACGTTTATTGGAGAATGCAATCTCAAATATACATCCGAGGGCAGCCGGTGGAGGCGGACAGCACGAGAGCAGTCATTGTGGAAAGCCTTGTCAGAGGTTTTTATCCAGCAGTGGACTCTATAGGTTGAGAATATATTTGCGTTGACAATCACTTTGGGTTACCCAGCAAGAAAAGTAAGGATACTACCGCTTATTTTCCTGAATTTTCCAGAAAATCTACTTTAACCTAACCAAACTCGGCACCCCCAGGGCATGATAGCACGACGGACACTTGAAGGCAGGGAAATAGAGAAAACGATGTATTCTATGATGGGCTAGGACTCATGAAGATATTGCGTCATTATAACAGAGAAAATTAACTATAATAATTAGGATTTGGATCGACAACCTCCGTGGCGTAGCGGGGCGCGGGTTCGATCCCCGGACAGTGCAAATGAGTATGTATGAATATGAATTTCGCACTGGTCTAGTCGTGCCTCGGAAAGCACGTTAAGCCGTTGCACTATGGAAAATATGGGTCCTTTGCTGATTAAAAATCTATATCTTTCTTATTTTTCAAGATAAACAGTTGAAATTTTGCACCAACCTAGTTCATACTCTATATATTTAATTAAGTTTACATCTAATAAGCAATAGGTTTTGCTTGCGGTTTTACTCGCGTTTATACTTACGATTTTGTCAAAAAACCGTAGAAATATTTTAGTTTCACTGGAATGTATTTATTGTCTCTTTTTGAACCCTAAATAACTAAATAGGAATAATAAAACAATAAAATACAAATAAATAATTTAATAAAAATATTTATTTAGCTTACATTTTGAACTTATGTATACTATATAGTTAGTCTAAAATATAAAAAAATAACCTTAATTACCTCAAGTATTATTATCTCTTAACATTATAATTATGTAAAATGTAGGTATATAAATAAATAAAGGTAGGTTTCACACCTGAACAACCTCAGGATCCGTGATTAGTTGATTCACTTTCAAGAGATGCAGAGTATCTTCATCCAATTCCTTGATATTCTTTTCATATTGTTTGCGAATACTTGTAATGTATGGATCCGATGTATATAGTATTGTATGGAATACATCTTCGTTAGTTGCCGATTTTGAATACTTTCTTGCATGATGTTGTTTTAAATTTTTGTAGTCTTTCTTACGAGACTCTTGCGCATCTTCCGAAAGTTGTCCTATTGGTAAGACACCAAAGTGATTTATGATGCTCTCTCCATGAATCAGTAACTTATGTACTGATGATGGCATGCAATACCAATTGAATTTTTTATATTCTTGCTGTTTTTAAAGCATAATCACCGAACTCTCTAGCATCAATCATGATACCTGATGATAAAGCTTGTAGAATTATGTATAATCTGTATATCAGGACCTTATCAACACCTGTTATTTCTGCAGAACAACTGGCATTACGGGAAAATCTTCTAGCTGACTTTTTCTAAATCATTCATTAACCGGGGAGTAGCAGCACATATAGTGCATGTGGAACTTGAAGGTGTCAGTCAATACTTGAGCCACTTTTCCATCTATCATTGTAAGGAATAGTTGATGTTTCACTTGTATTCCTTCACCACATCTATTGATCAATGATGGGTATAAATTGTTAATTTGGCCTTGAACATTATTTACAACAGCACTTGTTTTCTCAGGAGTTTCTTTTGAAAACTCGATTAAAATAGTTTGACAAAACCTTACAGATGAAGGTACAGGATTCTGCCAGATAATAGCGCCAGTTGCTTCATCAACTAACCTTATAGGAACAAAAAAGCAATAAACAGATTGGCGTCTGAAACAAGTTCAGACTCTTCTGGAAGTAGGTATTTGTTTTTACTCACTACTCACTTTGTCCAGATGAGCCATCACATCCCCACTTGTTGGATGAAAAGCTTGAGCCCAACGACTATTGAACTGTGGTAATAGTTTCTTTTGAAAATCGCGTATTATAACTTGTATGTTACCTTCTGAAATTTGATAATTTTCACGTAAAAATGTTGATAGGGTCGAGGTATTTTTACCATTGTCGATATAGAAAAGTATCAATTCACGTCTAAAGTATTTAAAAGACCTCATTATAAGTATTTTGTATTGTAATTTAATAACGAACAATAACAAATTGTGGTAAAGGGTGTTCAGTGGCCAAGCTTTTTATAGGAAAATCGAATTAGGGTGGTGTACATCATATACCATTATCTTAGACGACTTTAGTTTTAAATAAAACGTGTGCAAAAACTATATCAATAACAAAAAACCGCAAAATTTTACCTCAGAAACGTCATACGATACTTATCAATTCAGTTCCCGTGATAATGAATATGGGACGTGTTATCAACAACCGCAAAAAACCGCAAGTTTTTTTTATTGCAAATATTAGGTGGATACCTTGTTCATGAAATTATATCAAATTTAGAACTTCGCCAAGCTTAGCTAACATATAAAAGTCTCGTTGAAGTTAAAACAATTTAATTGTCGGCATTTTACGTAAAACATTGTGACAGTTATATTTTATCTTTTATTAAAATTTAAATAACTGACTATTACTCTACATAAAATATCCTTTCTAAATATATGGCACACTATATAGTTATTTCTTAACCAGTGCTCAATATCTAACTCTGAAAATATGTAATTTACAAGTTACAGTTTGTAGAATTTCTATACTTTCGAGTTCTAATGCATTTTTTTACTATTTTGTGTATATAATAGATAAAAACGAATTGAATATCATAGAATGGCTTCTTATGAATAAAATAAGACCAAAAACATGTACTATTTGCAACATTTTAAAAAAGTATTTTTAATCAGCTCTTGTTCTACGATAATCCATAGTGCGTTGGTCCCGGTTGCCATACGAACAATAATGGCAGTCATTATGGGTTGTTGGAACCCTCAAAAGTCCAAGAATTGGTCTAACTGCAATGCTTCAATATCGACTGCCGTCTGACCTCCACAACCCGAAGGTTGTGGAGGTCAGACGGCAGTCGCTTCACGGAAAATATTGAAGTTTAGCCAAAATCAGCAGTTAGACTGGTAAAGCGAACCCCAGGCTCCAAAAGCTGAAAAAAAGCTTTGGATGCGACTGGGATTAACGCGGAGATGATGATGAATTGGGATTTGTATAATTATTGTTTTAGTTTTTGAAACTTTCATGTTTTTAACCGACTTCAAAAAGGAGGAGGTTACTCAATTCGACCGTAAAATGCTTTTTTATGTTTGTTTACAAATAACTTCGTCGTTTATGAACCGATTTTGATAATTCTTTTTCTGTTGGAAAGAAGACATTCCCAAGGTAGTCCCATGATAAGGACACCAGGGTTTGATGGTGGAAGACGAGAGAAATCAATCAACGACCAAGAGACCCGGGAGACAGGCGAGGGAACTCCTCAATGGTTCCAATCACAAGATTGTAATGTTACTTGTTGTTGAAATTAAAAAAAAAAAAAAAAAAAAAAAAAATGGTTTTCAGCAGCAACCTTGTGTTTATGCTTGAATAATTTGTATTGATAAGAACCTTACACCTAGATGGATGGTGACGGTCATTAGGGAGCTGATTCGGTGCGGAACTAATTGCGGAAGTCGGTGGCAAAAATATATGTGTTCTGGTCACTGGTTTTTGTATATTCATTTTTGCCACCGACTTCCGAAATTAGTTATTTTTCACTTTGTAGTGTTTTTTTTTTTTTTGTTGTGGAAGTCTTCTTTTTGTCAAAAAGTTTTTATACTAGTAATATACAATATCACTCTTTGATAATTCGCTATACTGCCTACAGAGCCTTGGCACAACGTTAGCATCTATTTCCATAAATACATTCTAATTAAAGGAGGAACTTGTGGCTTAGTGCCAATAATGGCACCGGTCGATCGATCAGGTTAAGCTGCCCTTGCCGCGGTTGGCTCGAGGATGGGTCACTATCTTCACGTGCCAAGATTATGCCATCGAAAAGCACGTGAAGCCGTTCCTCTAGGCTGTCAAGTGACAGTCGGTGTGGGTCGTTAATAGCTGAAGAGTTGACACCCAATTTTACTCATACCATCATCATCATCTCAGCGTTAATCCCAGTCGCATCCCAAGCTTTTTCAGCTTTGGAGTCTGGGGTCCGCTTTACCAGCCCAACTGCTGATTTTGGCTAAACTTCGATATTTTCCGTGAAGCGACTGCCGTATAACCTCCACAACCCGAAGGCGATATCGAAGCATTACAGTTAGTCCAATTGTTGGACTTTTGAGGGCTCCAACAACCCGTAACGACTTCCATTAGATGTTTGTATGGCAACCGGGACCAATCTTACTCATACCGATGTATTATAATTATCCAGTAACTGGATTTTAGAAGTCAAATAGGGAGCACTTTACGTAAAATTCTGTACCCTAATTGCGTAACAAGCAACCAGAACAAGAATCATTTTGAAGTGTATTCCTAATCCATTACTTTATAAGTTCGAAAACATTGTGTGCTCAACAACGTAAAAAGCGCAATGAATGTTGTTGAATTGTCATAATGAAAGCCATTTCATTTGTTAGTGTGTTACCAAATCACCTCGCTGGTCTTCAGCTACATCCAGTTAGACTGGAAACTGACTCAGCAGAGTTGTGCGAGGGGCGAGGGAATTGCATGATTTAATTCCCCCATCTCCGTCGGACGACCCGTCGTACGGCGAGTTTCCACCCTTACGTTGTTAACACCACTACGATCCGGACGAAGCGTTTCGCCTCCTCCTTTATACCGCCTCCTACTTTATGTCCCTCGATGTACGCGGTATAAAGGAGGAGGCGAAACGCTTCGTCCGGATCGTAGTGGTGTTAACAACGTAAGGGTGGAAACCAGCCGTACGTCGGGTCGTCCGCTGGTGGGACGGAGATGGGGGAATTAAATCATTCAATTCCCTCGCACACTCCCCGAAATGCATCCTATAGAACACCGAAAGGCTGGCTACTCTACGCCTGTGCTCTAGGCTTTGGAGACCGACTCGAGTTAGATCAGGGTCACCAATCAGCCTCTTTGCACGTCTCTCCACTGAATCCAAAGTGGCCAGGTGACACTTGGCAGCACCAGCCCAAATGTGGCTGCAGTACTCCACACACGAACGGACCTGTGCTTTGTATAACATTAGAAGCTGCCCAGGTGTGAAGTACTGCCGGACCTTTGCGATAACGCCAAGTTTCTTGGCAGCCACCTTAGCCTTGGACTCAATGAACCGCCCAAAGTTAAGGTCCGAGGAAATCTCAACTCCCAAAAGCTGAAGGCGGTCAGAACACTCCAAGGACACATTCCGAAAAGTAGGAGCCAAGGTGAACGGGCTCCTTTTGGCGGTGAAAAGACACGCCTGTGTTTTGGCGGCATTGAATGCTACAAGATTGGCATTGCCCCATTCGGAGACTGCCTGCAGTGCAACACTCGTTCGCTCAACCATGGCCTCTCTTTCGGACCGGATTGATTCCCTACTAGCCCGAGCACCCGGCAGGTATCTCTCTACAACTGTGCTGTCATCTGCATACCCATAGATACCGGGCATCAGCAGATCGTTAATATGCAGCAGGAACAGAGTTGCAGAGAGAACAGACCCCTGAGGAACACCGGCATTAGTTGACATGGGCTCAGAAGAGCATCCATCGACAACAACTCGGAGGGACCGTTCAGTCAGGAAGTCTTTTACCCAGCCAGTCAGGCTAGGGGAAATGCCGTACGCTGGAAGCTTACTCAAAAGGCCAGCGTGCCATACCCGGTCGAAGGCCTTCGAGACATCAAGGGAGACAGCAATCGCTTCCCCATTCTTCTCGAGGGCCTCGCCCCACAAGTGAGTGGCATACACTAGTAGGTCCCCAGTTGACCGATTGCGGCGAAACCCGTACTGTCGGTCACTGAGGAGATCGTTACCTTCCAGGTATGCCAAGAGGCGCGAGTTCAATACGCGCTCCATAATTTTGCAAAGTATGGAGGTGATCGAAATCGGCCGATAGTTGGTAGGATCGGCACGACTACCCTTCTTGGGCACGGGCTGCACGTTAGCAAGCTTCCAGGACTTGGGCACTATACCCGTCCCAAATGAGAGGCGATACAAGCGCGTCAGTACAGGAGACAACTCGGGCGTACAAGCTTTAAGAACAATCGCTGGTATACCATCCGGACCACTAGCCTTATCCACGTCCAGACGACACAGTACTCTCAGAACCTCCTTGTTCCTAATGCGAACCTCAGGCATTGAAGCTCCGCAATGAGGTAAATTAGGTGGAGTAGCACTGCCAGTATCAAGACGCGAATTATGGGCAAAGAGAGAAGCAAAGAGACCTGCTTTCTCTCTCGCCGTAATAGCCAGTGTTCCATCAGGCCTAACCAGCGGAGGTAGTGAGGGCCGACAGAAGTTCGCCTCAACCGACTTGGCAAGGGTAAATAATTAATAATTAATGTATTAAAAAAATAGTTAGTTTTACTAACTCTACTCTCTGACCTTGCCTAGCCTTTTACTATGTCTCAAGTTTACTAACTCTCTCAACAGAAGTAGTAAAAGGCTAGACAGATAATAGCATTCTCATTCATGTTGGGTTTGTTACATTTACTTACGATATATTGAAAACGAGTAAATCGGCAAAACTACGCGGACGACTTCCGTTGCCTGTATAACTGAAATCGTTTCCCTTGGGAAATCAGTGAAAGCTTCGAAATTAATGTTATTACATATGTAAAAGAAAATATACTTGGAAATTGGATTGTTTGTTAATATTTTGCATTTTTTGAATATCGACTGCCTCGTTTTTGACGTTATGGATTTTTATTCCCGGTCGGACAAAGTGTTGTATCAAGGTTTACCCAATACAAGCCTAGGGTCTGATTTCTGCCCGGTTAACTTTTCTAAACTGACCCTTTTTTTAACCGACTTCAAAAAAAGGAGGTCTCGACCGAGGAATTCGACACGTATGTATGTAAGCCAAATTTCAAGTGTATGTATGTTTTTATGTTTGTGCGTGCATATTTCCGGAACTACAAGTCCGATTTAAGTAATTCTTTTTTTTTTATTATGTATTGTTCAACTTAGGGAATACTGTAAGTCTCATTAAAATCGGTTCAGTAGTTTTTGAGATAGGGATTTTTTCGTATTGATTAGAACTTATTGTAACATGGGTTATGGCTATTTATTTTTTATGAGGTGAAAAAAGTAATTTTCGAATTTCGAATGAGACACTGAACAGCATGAAATAATTTCTTTTTTACAAAAAAATAGAAACCGACTTCAAAAAAACACTTAAAAGGAAAAATAATTTTACTTTTGTCATGGGTCTAGAAGCCGGTGGCGAGCTAAACAACAGAAACATCGAGACAAAAAAGGTAAAAAGTTTTTTTAAAACTTTGTAAACAAAAGCTAGTGGTGTTGACATCGTAAGGATGGACGCCGTTCGACGGGTCGTCCGATGATGGAAGGAAGATGGCGAAATTAAGTCATGCAATTCCCACTCACACTCTCCAAAATGCGTGATCCAATAGAACATCGACAGGCTGGCTACTCTACGCCTGTGTTCCAAGCTTTGGAGACCGCGCTATTAGGAATGTTTCCAACTACATGGAATGCCGCCAAGTACAATCGAGAATAAAAGGTAGAGTTGCTGCCCAGTAGCAACTAAGAAGTTATTGCCTTTGCATGTACACATACCTGTTTTAATCATGCCCACGCCCGTGTGGTACCGAGGATAGAATAGTACCAACCCATATCCTCCCGTGGGTATCGTAAGAGGCGACTAAAGGGAACTCTCACTAGGATAGCGGGAAGCAGCGCTTCTCCTGTGAAATAACAAATTACTGCGATCCCGAACCCGCAAAGCGTGGGGTATATGGGGCCCCCCAATGGAATGAAAGCCTTGGGGGAGGTCTTTGTCCAACAGTGGCCCTCTATAAGCTGAGAAGAAGAAGAAGTGTTAAGGATGACTACTTCCAAATCCAAAATTGTAACTTATGTTTGAGAAAACTAGTGTTTACTTATAGAAACACAAGCTGTTTCATTTATAAGTCAGTTGCACCCAAACCCATATTAAATACCTTAGTCAGTTTAATTAGGTAGGTACACGATTTTCCTTTGCAACTCCCCCAAAATTACGTTTTGATATATTCATGACCATCCCGCAGGTGCACAGCTATTTTCAACAGCACCAGCTTGTTTCTAGAAACACAACTGTGCTAACCGTGAACACAGAATAAGAAAATTGTGCAGAAACGATCCTGTTAAACAATTTTATATTTTTTAATTTGCCTTACACTAGGAACTTGATTTACGACACGTGTTTCGGGTTTCGCATAAACAAAAAATAACTTATTTTTTTTTTTTTTTTTTGGGACAAGACCCGCCATACTGTTCCCAACCCACTGCAACTCCTGAAAGCCAGAGTCAACAGTGGAGCCGGAACACGACGAATCGCTTGGCGGCAAGACTTTGTCTGGTGGGTGGTACCTTGTGCCGGCAGCTGATGTTATGCCCTACCACCGAGGAATAGTCAATCAAGACACGTGCAGTATTGTACAAGTATTGTTCAACCAAAAAGTTATAGCTGGGATAATCAAATCATCATAATAATCTGCTTAATTGCGTAACCCACTATTAATCATAATCTTAATCATTATGAAGGATTTTGTTAATCTATTGGTCGTAAAATGGGTCAGCTCAACGAAGTAAGTAACGGAAAAGAATAGCGGAGGAGTAAGAAAAAAGATATTTTTTCCACTTCCCTCCATAACAAGCAGGAGACAGAACAGAACTAGGCCAATCGGCACAAAGGGACATTATTGCAACTGGGAGAAGCCCAGATTGCCAAGCACCATGGAATAAAATTTGATTAAGTTAATGGGTCCTAAGTAGGTATGTGCTGTTACAATTGATTCCAATAATAGGTATGGCAAAAGCGCCTGAACGCACGGAAATTAGTTCTGGTTTCTACAAGGTCCGTATAATAAACAACTCCGGATGTAACTTGTACACCTTTCAACATAATATTGCGTTCATTCGGCCAAAGAATACACTCCCACAAGATGTGATGTGCGGACTGTTCAAATTCACAGTTCGATGTAGAACATTGACACAAAGGCGAAGGAACAAGTTTAAAAGAATACAGTTTACTTTTAAATAACGTTGTACATATAAATAAATACTGCTGTATCGTGGATACGTTTAGAAACATTTAAACTCACATACGTGAACAGCCAGACCAGGAAAACTACCTACAGGCCATACAAACATTTCTTCGGTGCAGGAATCAAACCCGCGAGCGCGACACGCTCTGTTACTGCGTCAACAATGTAAATTTAGAACTTACAACGTAAACAACGTAGATTTACAACTATGTAACAATAATGCTCAGTGTTTAGCGGCAGTAATAGGGTAGTTGACTAAAAAAAACTAATTAGTCCGTCAGTCAGATTTCCAAAAAAAAAAAGTAGACACGTATTTTTTCTTTCTTCATAAAAACAAAAAATGAAGATGATACAGTGAGTTGAAAACTCGTGTGACGTCAATCCTTGCTACACTTTTTAGCAACGAGTGACGGCACCAGCTCCCACTCCTGATGCCTTTTATGCTTGTCAATTTTTATTAATTTGGTAATAAATTTTTCTATAATCTGAATGACGGACTAAATAGAATCATTTTTTTTTTACCCAGGAAGCATCCCTATTGTGATTCTTCCATTGACAAACTCTGTCTCAAATAGAGAAATTCGCATCTATGAATTGTTATTCCATGTCGTGTATCTTGATTGCAAATGGAATTAGGAAACTGTACACGAAACGGCAGTAATTAACACACTGCCTCAATGTACTTTGTGTATTGTAAGCTTCAAAGATTCATAAACATGCAGCACATGACTTTTTGCTCCATGGCGTATGAACTTGCTACATGTGGCATACTTCTAGGGGAATTTCAGATTTTTTGTTTTTTTTATAAAATATAAACTAGCGCTTGACCGCAATCCTGCCTAATGGTAAGCAGTGATGCAATCGTTGATGATAAAGCGCGCTAGTTCATTAAGAGCCTAGTCACTCTTACCTTGAAGACACTTAAATTTTAGTCCGACGGAAACACCGCTGTTGTCAAATTGTTCCAATCCCTCAATGTTTGCCGTATAAAAGTCGAGGCGTAACGCTTCGTTCCGATCGTTGCGGTGTCAATAAAGTAAGGGTGGAAACTCGCATTACGACAAGTCGTTCGATGATGGAATTGAGATGGGGGAATTAAATCATGCAATTCCCTTGCACACTCTCCAAAATGCATCTTATAGAACGCCGACAGGTTGGCTACTCTTCGCCTATGCTTCAGGCTTTGGTGACTGATTTGAGCTAAATCTGGGTCGCCAATTAGCCTCTTCGCCCACCTCTCCACTGAATCCAAAGTAGCCAGGCCAGCTATATTTCACTAGATATAGCTGAATACCAGTATTTTACACAAAGACTATCTACCTGACCTGTACAACCACTGCGAACCCTGTAACTGTACCGAGTAATGCTCCTTAGTAAGATCAACACCCTTAATTATAACAATAGTATGAAATAGCACAGCCGTTTTGTTTCATTGCCGACGGCAACGTCATCCGTTATGAGAAAAAATGATGGCAGTTCTATTTCTGCATAGCTGCTGGTAGTAGTTCTGTACCTGCATAGTTTTCTTGCTGGTAGGCCATAACAGGGGCTACCGGCAAAGGTTACCAACCACCAGACAAAGTCTTGCCGCCAAGCGATTCATCGTGTTTCGGCATGATGTCTGGTAAAAACGGAGGACGGCTCTGAGCATTTGTGTTGCTATGTATGATGATGTTTGATGTTGCCGGGTGCGATTCGCCTAATGTTGTTGTGTCGGGAGTTTGGTCGTGGAGGGTCTCCAGATTAATCTCCATCTGGCGCAGCACCGATGATCGTGCTGTTGCGTTTAACATTGCATCACCCCGCTCAACTGCCGTCTTCCCTCCTATTCACTAATTTTCTTAAGTGAATAGGCTTATTAAACGAGCGCGCTATACCATCAACTATAGCATCACTGCTTATCATCAGACGGGATTGCGGTCAAGCACTAGTTTACAATTATTTTAAAAAAATTCTCCTTCTCATTCTAGTACGGAAATAATAGCTAAAAACTCGATGTTGTACTAAAGTCGCTCCATACTACCTTTTAAGAATGAATTATTGTATCTTTTCCATTCACAAACCCACACAAAAACTTTCACAACGACCTATGCACAAACAACCGATGTACATAAAATTAATTCTCATAATCGTTTTTAAACTTTTACGCGCATGTTTTAAGACCCCTAGCCATCGATCACTTATACACTAGATACACAGTCTCGAACAAAACTCTTATCAAAAATGGCGGCAAGTATTAAGCAGTCTAAAGTAGTAAAAATAAATATACATTAATTTAAAATCAGCCTTAAGTGCAGTTTATAAAGTTCTTATCACAAAGCAGTACAAAAAGCCATTATTTTTTACGACCGACTCTGTGGTACATCGAACATCAAACCAAATTCAACCTAACACGCATGCACTAAAGTCAGAATTATAAAGTAAGTACTAAATGAAAGAAGCACCCAAGTGCTGTGTTGTGCGCTTGTTCAGTTCAACCATTTTTTACGCTGATTGTGATTCTAGTGTATAAGTGATCGATGCCCCTAGCCTAGAAATTTCTGTCAGTTATCAAAGAAGAGCTGCTGATTCATAAAAAAGGGCAATACTTTCGCGGTCAATACTATATGGACTGTTCTTTCTGTTTTAATATCGAGATGAAAATTTTCAACGCAGGTATGATTAAATCCATGGTAACAAGCTGAGAGTCTAACTCCCTGCTACCCTTACCAATAATAAACTTAATGAGAACAACGCCCCTTACCATAATTGAATATCAATCTCAATCTGAATAATTTTAAAAGATATTGGTATATTCCCCTAATCCATTGCTTCATTATTGGAGACCTGTGTCTGCTCAACAACATTAGTAACGCAATGAATGTTGTAAAACTGTCAAAATGAAACTCATAGCTACTGATAGTGTGTTACGAAATTAGTTTACCTTAAAATAGGAACCCGTTAACGATAAAAAATTATAGTTAATATACATAATTTACCCAACGCAAACAGAGTCGCCGACACTGTACTAAATGCTCCTTGCTGGACCCTTCTTATATCTCCTGAGGATATGACCAGGCCGTGCAGTCCAACGCCCGCTAATTCTGACACTGATGCTGATGATAATACAGAAACTCCTCGTAAGGCACAGTCCAGAAGAGATACTGCTGTGTTCTTGTTTCTGGCTTTCTGTTCGCGAAGATGGCGGCCGATGATCTGAAAAAGAGGGGAGTTCTTAGTAAAGTAAGTTTTTGGAAGCAAAATTCTTCTGTAAGTATATGTATGTAATTTTAAAGATGACCACAATAGATTCGCAGAAAAACGAGAATAACCGACATAGCCCGAAGGATTACAACACTAAAGTGGCAGTGGGCCGGGCACATTGCCCGTAGGACCGATGCCCGATAGGGCCATCGGGCTCTCGAGTGGCGACCACGCACCGAAAGACTGAGCGTGGGTAGGCCCCCGACAAGGTGGACCGACAACCTAGTGAAGGTCGCTAAAAACCGCTGGATGCAGCTGGTGCAGGACCGGTCGTCGTGGAGATCCTTAGGGGAGGCCTAAGTCCACCAGTGGACGTCTTTCGGCTGAAATGATGATGATGATGATGACAATTATAGACTATTCCGCGGGATGTGGGTAGCATGGAACCGATCAAACTAGCAGTGCTTGGGAGGCTTATATGTAATCTAATTTTGATTCCATTACAAGATGCAAAACTGTATCTGATTGGAACCTTGCGGAAATCTCAATGCTTACCACAATGTCTGACTAGACTATAAAATTCAATAAAAATTAATTAAAGAAGTAGATTGAGTAAAAGGAATCAAGAACTACTAAAACTCATCAAGATGAAGGTAACCGTGACAATTTCAACAGAACCCGAGCAAAAACATGAATAATTAATAAACGATTGATAAGTTGAATTTGTAGAATTTCGATCCAAGAAAACCTTTCAATTGTAGTAATAACAGCAATCGGACCCTCCAAGTCTTGGAAACCTGAAACATTTACAATTTCAAGGTGATTTGTGTCAATCTAAATTTTCTTCGCAGCAATTATTTAAAATGGATGCCCTGCCTTAGTAATGATATTCCAGGATCCGGAACGTTTTAATTAAATACTAAGTATTCCTGAATGGAATCCTATTAATTAATGATTGGATTAATTAAGGGGAAAATATTTATGCAATTTTGGAACTAAGTTATTTGCGACGGAATTTAGAACAGAATAGAATATTCTTTATATTGTTAAAGAATGTAAATGTAAAAATTTTACTGGACATGACACTATAGGCGATCTTAATGTAAAAAGCGATCTTTAAAAGACCACCTTTGGGTGGGTTTAGAGAGAAAGAAGAGACAATACTGCTGGTGCTGCAGTCTGTGGTGTACACTATATAAATAAAGGAGATGTTTCATTTTGGGCCACCACTATGTAAGATATATAGATAAAAAGAAAAAAAATAGAAGATATTCATAAAAATACTACTAAATTAATTTGAATAAAAATACAAGTATATATAATTAATTATTTGAAACATATTTTAGTGAGATAACCCTTTATTAAGGTAGCCATGACCCTGGTTATGACTTTTGATTCGCGACTTTGACAGTTCTATTTTCCCGTTGTGTTCGTGTCGAGTGTTGATTTGAGTTGATTGTGTTTATATAATGCTCTGTATGTTCGGAATTCATGTTTTGATTTTTTCACAGTCATATGGTAGATAATATAGATAAGATAGCCTTAGATACATGCACGTCAATCAAATGTCACTATCAAAATCTTATTTTGCTTTAAATTGAATCTGTGTAAAAACCAAGCCAAAATATAGGAAATTAACATTAAAAACAGTTAAATATAGCGTAGCTATACCTAGCATTAAGTGTACAATGTGTTGGCCCAGGCTCAATAGATTTCTGAAACGTCTCCTTTATATAATAATAATCGTAAAACGAGTACGAATATAATAAATGTCATTTAAGGAGATAGATAAGTTGTGTACGTTTACGGTAATTTCAATTTTGGAAGGAAATAAATGGTTCAGGATGATGTAGGGTTTGAAACATACTTAACTTTGGAATAAGCTGCCAAGATGTTTTAAGAAAGTCTAAATGGCCTTTCAAATAAAAATATACAACAAGAACTTGCGCTCTAACCGCTTTACCTACTCACTATCAATCATAATCTAAATAATTTTGTAAGAATAATCCATTACTTTATGTTTTCGAAAAGTTTATCGACTCAACAATCTAAATAACGCTATGAATGTCGTTGAATTGCTAAAATTTATACCATTGCTACTGTTATTTTTTTAATATGGCATCTCGTAGTTAACCTTGAGAGGTCGTGACTACTTAACCGGACTATCCTGTGGCTGCCTTAAATGAATTTAAACCCTCCAGCCAGGGCAACTAAAAACTAAGCGAGTACATGCTAAGGGCACCCCCTGTGGGGTACGAACCTCGGCTTATAGTATCTCTGGCTGGATTGAAATTTCATTGCTACGCTATGGATATTGCGCATTTATCCCGCTGCTGTCGAGACTTGTATATTAAGTCGTACATTTAGTTTTTTATTTTTAATTCAAGACTTTATTTTACTTAATATAAATACATGATGAGTTTTTATTCAGTAATACAATCTATAGTAAAGTAAGATTTGGGCTTTAATTCAACATCTTCACCATTTCAATCGAAAGGTAGGAAACCCCTGCTGTTGGGACAGGACCCAAGATTTCCTCTAGCCTTGCCGTTGTAGCAGCATCTATAGCTACCACAGGCTAACTACGCATCATACAAAAGTCACGGAAAATCCTGCATCACACAAACATAGTACTTGTGTGTATTTTCCTTTATCGCGTGAAAGACATGAATGTTCGAGTTGCCCACCAAACACAAAACCAGTCTGGTTAGAACATCCCACCTTTTAATAGACTGGGAGGGGAACTTTACCCTATTCATCATACCTCTATATCCTGATCCAACGGATAATCTTCACCTGATGACAATGGTGCTTGTTTACCTAAGGTATTAAAATTATCTTTCCATGCCCCTCGTATAAGAAAAGAACTCCATTTGAATTCGAATAGATACGTACTCGGAGAATGTCTGCTGAAACTATTATGTCAAACATATTGAGTCAAGTCGTGAGGTACTTGGAGAGGATTACTAAAAGCCGCTTTCGTGACGAGGCGAGGGGACGCCGAGGCATTGTCGAACATCCTATGAAGCAAATCCGTCATGTGTACTACAAGGAGTCTCTGATATATGGAAAATATGTCACACTATTGTCGGGATGACAATTGGAAGGATAGTTATCAATAGAGGTGTATTTTCAGGTATGAATTACGGTGTGCTGCTTTTTACTATTGCAGCTTTGAGGTTGATATATTTGTCTTTGTTTTCGTCGTCATCATCATCAAAAATTACAACAAACCAGATATTATTATCTCAGACTACAAGACTCACAGTACAACAGAAACATAGTTATGGTCGTTGTCAAACCAAAATCTGCTATGTTGGTACAATGTATGTGATTGTTAAAAGCTAGGCCGCTAACTAAACTCCTAGTTAAACTAGTACGCTGCGATATATACATATCTATTTATACAACATGTAAATTAATTAACGCACATCCTGAAAATAGTATAATACAAAAAAATAATGTAAGTATTTTTTTTATTAAGTTTGTTTTTGTTTTTTACATTTTCGACGTAAGTGAAGACTATTGGTTGCTCCAACATTATATTTCAGTCCATCTGTATCAATTTAATTGGCATTCTGATACGTTGTCGAATAAACTGATATTTTAAGTGACTACAATAGATTTTTTATAGTTTGGATATCAATTCTCCCTGAAGCAAATAATCTAAAAGCGCTAGGAAATGATGAAGGGTGGGCATTTTAGGAGAGTGCCTTTTATAATTTTGATTTTCGAAAAGTGCTGGTTTGAAGCTAGTTTGAATAAATCACTTTTGCCTTCAGTCATCATTGTGTATACCGCAGCAAACTGGTTAAATTGGCCGTTTAGTCGATCGCCTGACCTTTATTCGTCTTGCTTTACGCTCTCGGCTTGCCCGCGGTATATCACAGTTCTAACCTATATTTAAGCGAAATTGGATAAAGAATAGAGGTTAACAAAAAATATGCTGCAACAGAAATTGTTAATAAATAGTATGTTAAATGTCATGTAAATTATATGAGATTTGTAAAACGTGAGTTGTGATAACTTTAGATTGATTTGTTTAACATTGTTATTTATCGAGCTGCCATACGTATAACTCATTTGATCAGGGTGCAATGTTTTTGGTTAGTTTTTTTATTTTTCTAATTATTTACTGGGACCAGTTCGACTTGCACGTGATGATTTGCAGTACTAATATAAACTGTAAGTCATTGTGTGTATTCAGGCCGTCACGTCTCGTCACGGCCGTCGTATAATTAAAAAGCTAGGCGGGTAACTAAACGGCTAATTAAACTAGTACACGACATATGAATCTACTTATATAGATCTATAATCACAAAAGGACAATATTTCTAAATGGTCACTTGTACAAAATCCATGATACTGAATAAATAATAACAGGTACCAATAACCAACAAGTCAAGTTTTAAACCAACATGGTTTCACAATAGGAACAAACAATATACTGTTGGTGGGGCCACAATATGTATCTACACATCCAATGGGCCAAAAGCTGAGAGAGTAGCATTATAGCCATCGTATTTGTACAGAACCAAAGGACGTTGATTCTGAAACAATACCTTTCAGTAGCCCTTACTATGGGCATGTGGCAAATTGTAATGTCTTTTTTTTTTTTTTAGGGATGGGAAATCATCAAATGAACTCTCCCGCTCTGGGCGGAGCGGAAGGGCGTGTCAGGCTTTTACTGACTAAAACCCACCCGTGTTTCTTCACTTGCTTGTAGTCCAGTGAAATGGTTTTTAACTAAGCCGCAACCCTGGCCCAGGAAGCATCGGTATTTTTGGACCCCGTCACGATGTGCTGACATCTCTTTGAGGGGTGCGTGAAACACAACGCGTCGTCAACTCGGGCTTGGTCCTTACCGAGCGGTGAGATACCCACTGCTCACCGCCCTCAAGCCCGTGGCCGGGAGTTGGATATTGTCTCCCGACCAGGGCGTCTCCTGCGGCGGCTAGAGGCGTGAGGACGCTGGGATTCCCGCTTCCTCACGCGCTCCGCCTTCTCCTTTGCTAGCATAACTGCTACGCAGAAGGAGGTAACGGCCTGCCATGCACTCTCGCTCCGAACCATGGCCTGGACCAGGGTCAGACGCGAGAGTGATGGCGGTGTCCGTGTCCTCATGGCGGTGTTCTACCCAAGCCGGGCAGACCTCCACGGTATGTGTAGGTCTGCCCGGCTCTACCGTGTCCTCAGGGAAATTGTAATAATCCACATGGAAAAATTATCATCAACGTAACTCATATCCAGATGGATATGTTATACAGATGGATAGGTTGATGACAATGATCTCGCTAATACAAGGCACGTGGTCATAACTGACTCACTGTATCACTGTCGGTGCAAATCTATTTTGAAGCCATATACGTACTGTTCTCTTTCTCTCGTTCTCTATTAGAAAGCCGGTGATTCCATCTATTTCCTCACTCCTTTTATACATGAGCTCACCTCGCTTTCGAGTTCTTCTAGTGAGTCCTAACACCATCCACAATTCACTTGTACAGAGGCGTTCAGTAAACAAAAGCTATCGATTGGCAGGTGCGTGAATCGCCGAGACTTTGAGAAGGGTCCGTGATCACGTTCGGTGCTCTTCGTGTCAATAAACGTCTCAGAATATAGCTCTAAGTGCCTTTGACCGATTATGAAGAAATGAGGGTGATTCGTGGGCTAAATTGTGGGTGAGGTTGGTTCTTAATTATGTTGTATGGTATGTAATGAGAATATAGTAGGTATTATATTTAGATTTAAGCTAATTTTACTGTTCAGTTATGTTATAATCCAAGGTGTGATTCACACCTCACACCGAACACAATCTTGCTGTACATCACACTCGTCTCCACAGAGTAGGCAACTCGTTCATGGGTCAATGTATACACTTATACAAAAAGCTTCCCATGGACATTCGAAACTTACCCATTAAACGATTTAAAAACTATATAAAGGCCAAACTTTGCAAAAAGGGGTATTAAAATATCACAGATTATATATAAGACAAAAAAAGCTTGAGACTGAGCTGCTCGCTCTGTTAAGCATTGTTATTAAGCAATATGTTTAATTATAATGTAAAGTATTGTAAACATTTTCATTTTTAATGTCTGGACTTGAAAAAAGACGACGATCCCTGAGTTTGTTTCGGCTATTTCTTCTCAGAGGTTGTCAGTTAGGAAATGCCGGCTTCACCTAGTTTAAAAAAAAAAACAACTGACGTGTAATACTGATCAGTGATCCTACTTGCTTAATAAACGATTTCATTTCATTTCATCATCAGCCTTTAATGATCCACTACCGGAACTTAACACTTCTGCCCTTTTGCAGAGGGATTGCGCTAAGATCTACCTCGAGGACACAGCGCAGGTTGATAGATAAGTCACATGTACGATATGTCACATAGAATTTTTGGTTCAAAGACATTTTGATTTTCCCACGATATTTTATTTCACCGTTCTTCAGATGAAACTAGTGAACTAGTGGAACTAGTATATGGAACTGGTTGTGATGAAACTATTTAGAGAAAGTAAAAGGTTTCTCTGGGAACGTGGGCCACCTCTGCTCAAATGCTCCAGTGGGAAAGCCAAGCTTCTCATTCTGGGTCACTCACGGGTCCATTTAGCAATTGGGAATTTCCATGAACTAATTTTTAATCAGGGTGCATTTAAAAAAGGTGGCTGGTAGTGGCTGGCGGAGAACTGCTTATGATCGAGCTTGTTGGCGTGCCATGAAGGAGGCCTATGTCCAGCAGTGGACGTGTAGGGGCTGATGATGAAGATGATAATGTGTATTTAAAGTCATGCTCTACCAATTTAAAAAATTCATTGCAATTCCAAGTAATTTATAAACCACATTGGCTAATAGGTTTTGTGTGATTTTCTCAGCAGGATCTTCAGGAAACATCAAATTTAAAAACCGATTTTATTGAAATTTCAAATGCTAATTACAGCATGCATACATTGCTATTATTTTAGTAGCTTTTGTTCAACTAGCAATTATTAAATATGGAATGCTTATCGTAAGATTTAATTACTCTTATTTACTTCGTGATATTTATGTAATGTCCTTCACCTTCAGTCATCATCAAACATCTTGAGGAAACCTGGACTTCATAAGTCTGAAATCGCCAACCCGCATTGAGCAAGCGTGGTGATTACGCTCTATCCTTCTCTGTATGAGAGGAGACCTGTGCCCAGCAGTGGGACGATAAAAGGTTGTTGATGATGATATGTAATTTTGGTTAAAACACCACACTCTCAAGTATAAGTGTGCGGGTTCGATTCCAGGTCAGGCAAGTACCAATGTAACTCTTCTAAGTTATACGTACTTTCTAAGTATATCTTGAACACTAATAACTTAATAAAAGGTGAAGGAAAACATCTTGAGGAAACCTGGACTTTAAGCCTGAAATCGTCAACCAGCATTGAGCAAGCGTAGTGATTCCGCTCAATCCCTGTATGAGAGGAAACCTGTGCCCAGCAGTGGGACGATAAAAAGGTTGATGATGATGATGATGAATTATTCAATTTACTTGTTTATCTGCAAGTAAATCTCGCAGAAAACTTCCTAAATCATAACAATTGTGACAAATTTGAAATGATGTTTTAAGTTAACAGTAAGCTTTAGCGCATTCCAATTAAAGCTTATTTTAAAACGGTTTAAAATAATAAACGTTCAAACCCTTATAAAAATAAGATTTTATAAATTATTATTAGTAATTTTTAGTATCCTAGATGTAGCATCTTGTGTACACACCAATTTGGATAATTTAAATATTTTAAACGGACATCCGAGGGTTTTTTCATCAAATAATCATTAGGTACGTTTCGCCCCGACTCACATTTACCATACCAATATTTACAAAGCCCATAACGTACTGAACCCGAAATAAGAAAAAAAGAGCAAAGACAAATAATATCCCTCTGAATTGCTCAACCAGTATTTAAACACTCGAAAATAGGGCTTCAAACGAATTTGAAAATTCCAACGATTGCCTACGAAAAGCCTTTGTCAATAAAAGTTCTGTTTATATATGTACAGGACAATTATCATTTGCTCTTAAAAGCATATTTCGTACTTTACTTGATTTTGGTTAAAAGAGTATGTAAAATGAGTGGGTTGATAAAATATGTGTACGGGATGGCATGGATATCAACGCGCGATTAAGGCACTTATTACTTTTGGTGAACTGATGTAGCAGTAACCCCGAATGATAACGGTGCTATTGCTACCTCAGTAAGGATTGACAGGAAATTTCTGCCATCATAGGACACTGCTCTCTAAACAAACACTTTAGCACAATAGGCATAACGGTCAGCCCCTGTGAAGGGCATAGAGCCTGATGAGACCGTTGAGCATGTGCTCTTTGAGTGCACAAGCGTCACTAAGGTTGGGTTAGGAATCATCGGGACACTCATATCTTATACTGAAATTCTCGATAAGCCAGGGGATTTAATAAACTTCTGGAGGTAGGTAGGCTGATTGGAATAACCCGCCAACAGCCGCTATGGTCCACGCACAATGGTCCACTTGAAGAAGTGAAATGTATGGGCTAACTGGTCGAATACTTGATGCTGAATCTTTATTGAGCGCAGCACAATAGGAGAAAAAGTGCCAGGCTGAAGTGAAAATGGGCCGAATACATCACGATTGCACCTGACGGAGAGATGGGAGACTCACTGACACCTGACGGAGGACATTATCATTGGGGTAGACCACGGTGAAGGTAGTAAATTGATCAATATCAATTTGTCAACCAATGTCATGCCCCGTGTGGTACCAGGCTTAGAATAGTACCATCCCATATCCTCCCATGAGTGTCGTAAGAAGCGACTAAGGGAACTCTCACCAGGGAAGCGGGCAGCAGCGCTTCTCCTGTGGAATAACAAATTATTGCGGTCCCCGCACCCGCCTGCCAAGCGTGGGGATTATGGAAATGCCCCCCAATGGAATGAAGGCCTTGGGGGGCCTCTGTCCAGCAGTGGACCTCTATAGCCTGAGAAGAAGAAGAAAAAGACGGTGGAGGTAGTGAGACAAGCTCATAAGATTTGCAGAGTCAACATGGCCAGACATCGCACAAGACAGGAGAATTTGGAAGGAAAAATGTGAGGCCTATACCCAGCAGCAGAACACAATAATGGCTAACAAAAACTTCCACAGTTAAAAGTACAGGCACAATACACTTTCGCATTGAAAGGAAATAGAAACACAGCAAGTAAAAGTAAAAGATTGGAAACGTTAGCCAAAATCAGCAGTTAGACTGGTAAAGCGGACCCCAGACTCCAAAAAGCTGAAAAAGCTGCGGATGCGACTGGGATTAACGCTGAGATGATAATGAGAAGCAACAAGTAAAAGAATAGTAACAAATGGTCTTAAAATACCGGTTTTATAAAAATCTGAGAATATAATATTTAAAAATAGAGAACACCATTTGCAATTCCTCCGACGCGGTCTACAAGATTCTGTTAAAATAAAAGAAACAAAACAACGTCGCGGCTAGGTCAGCGACGACGATTCCTTACGCTCCGTTTCCTATATCCGTTCCTATAAATCGGAACCACACGTTGGTTCCAATGTTGGCACCAACTTTTTTCAACATGGAGATCCAGGAAAGCAGTAGATATTGTCGATACTGTTTTCCAGTTTTCCACTTTGGTTGGCGTTGGAGCCAATGTTGGCGCCAGCATGTGGAGCTGACCTTACACATATACGCAGTGTAACTGCATTGATTTCAATTTCGGCCAACTATTGTATTGTTTTCTTTGACGAGTACTGTGAATGTATTTTGGTATTTCACAAGAATTTGTTATTTGATATTCGAGGAATTGAGGAAAGTATCATGTGGGGTTCATTAAAATAAATACCAAATAAAAGTAAATATTAGTTTTCTCCATCTTCTGGTAAATATGAATGCACACCGGTTTCACACGATGCCGATGGCAAATCAATGTAGACTGTCAATTTTTTTGTAATTGAATTCAACTTTAACATTGATAGTGATTTTCTCTTATGTAATATTACTTTCTTCCCGAGTATAATAATTTCTGTCAAATCATTATACTAATTTTAAAGGAATTGATTAATTAAATAGTCAATAAAAATAATTAAAATAAATAAAGTAAAATTTAGAATTAAAAAAAAAATTAAAGCCACTGTACTTTTCATTTAAAAAAAAAACGGAGGAACAACATAACATATTTTTATATAAACACTAGCTGACCCGGCGAACTTCGTTCCGCCTTAAAGGCAATATCACATGACTACTTTTTAAATTAGGATAATTTTAAATAAATGAATATTATTATTCAATGATTTTTTATTTGGGCGCACAATCCTGGCGATTCTCCGGAAATCTTTAATATGCTACAATACTCGCAAACAACATCCATTGGCCCAATGCGAACGCCATTGGCCTATATTATATGCGTATTGAACCGCTGCCCGATTCAAATCAGTATTTGATGAATTTCTTCTTGTGTTTCGTAAATTATCTAGCGCTTGATCTCTGAGGTTTGCTCGACGATTTCGCATTGCCAACCGAGCCATTTCACGGGCTGCCTCCCTTTGCTCTGGTGAGTGAGAAGCACGAAGTCGAGCCATACTAAGGCTGCGCCTTCAAGTGCAATTTCTTGCTCTTCTTCAGTTTTTTTTTTTTGTTGTGGATGGGAAATCATCAAGTGACCTCTCCCGCTCTGGGCGGAGCGGAAGGGCGTGTCAGACTTTTATTGACTAAAACCCACCCGTGTTCCTTCACTTGCCTGTGCAACGGCCAATGCCACGGTTTCTTTTTTAATCAACCCGTAACCCTGTGGACCAGTCCTCATGGACACCGTCAAGGTGTGCTGACATCTGTTTGAGGCAAGTGTGAAACACAATGGGCCGTCAACTCGGGCCTGGTTCTTACAAGGAGGCGAGCTGCCTATCCCTCGCCTCCCGCAAGCCCGTGCCTACGGCGATTGGGAGTCCGATGTTGCCTCCCGACCAGGGCGCTTCCTGCGGCGGTTTGAGCCGTGTGTGTAGTGGGATTTCCGCTCCCTCACCCGCTCCGCCTCCTCCTTTGCCAGCATCACTGCTTCACAGAAGGAGGTGAAAGCTTGCCATGTACTCTTGCTCCGGACTATGGCCCGGACCAGGGTCGGACGCGAGAGATCGCCGCCGATCGCCGCCACGAGAACACGGCTGTGCTCTATCCAAGCCGGGCAGACCTCCACCTTATGCTCCACCGTGTCTTCAGGGCGATGCACACAGTGGTCACCCTGGCGTTTCCTCCCGCCTTATACGGCACAGGAACCTCCCGAAACAGCCGTGTCCGGTGAGGACCTACGTCAGTCGGAAGGCCGTGGCGCCTCTCTAGCTACTCCTCAAAGAGAGGACTCTGTCCGCTGTACTTCGATTTTTCGCGGCAACAGAGTTATGCCTCCTCTCATCACTCCCACATGTGGGCGAGGGATAGTGTTTCTCCACAATTTAATGGATGTTATTATACATATAAACGTTTCTTTTTAATTACTCTATCTATTAAAAGAAACCTCATCAAAATTTGTTTCGCAGTTTTAAAGATTTAATCATAGAAAGGAACATAGGGAAAGAGAAAGTAACTTTGTTTTATAGTATGTAGTGAAGTGGTAAATGGCACAGCAATACAATATTAGAAATTTTGAAGTTGAAGTTTGCTTTGGGGCTTTTATTAAAAAAATTAAACCGGCAGAGAGCATTTATATTCCTTGCTTTAAATAAATGCATCAACATTCAACCGCTAAGACTATTTTTAATATGCTGAGTAGTGTAGGAGTGTGTTTGTACCATTTTTAACAAATGAACCGCTAACTTATATTTTGACTGAGTTGTTTTGCTATTCCATGTCAGTTGTGTTTTGTTAAACCATGTCTTATATCACGTCACACGGGAACGACAGGAACCGCGGGAACGGGATAAAAGTATCCTATGTGATATGTCCTTCTCCCAGTTCTTATCTACCTCCCTAATAATTTTGAGCCATACTGGTTAAGCGGTTCTTGAGTTATAAATATAGTAACTAACACGACTTTCATTTATATACATAGACTTCATTCAAATCGGACCAGCCTAGGAGGAATTCAGTGACGTACACACGTACAGCAGATTTAGGATGGAAAGAAGAAACCCATGGAAAGCATTGTCATCTACATTTGTAACAAAGATATCATACCTCTCTCTACCCCTAGAGCTCTTGTTTCTGTCTCTTTAAGTAAAATAAAAAATCTTAAATAATTATTTATTTCTATTTATTTTTTTCCCTTTTAGTTCATAAGTACAAATTTAGTTAAATAAAAAAAAAATATCATTTTTTATTTTTTCGCCTTTTAGTTCTTATGTAAAATTATATTTTTAAGTAACTAAAAAAATTAAAAAAAAAACTATAAACTTGTCTAAAAACAAAAAAAAAAAACTTGTGATTGACCGGGTTTGAACCAAGGAACACCAGCCATCGCGAGTAGACCATACCAATATCAACTACGCTACAGCCGCTATGTCAAGCCGCGCGAAATTAGCGCCCATATTATGCGTGAAATATTGCGAAAGAGAAAACTCGAAAATATGCGCTTCCCCAGACATAAGACTGAGCTAGATCGATTTTTCGTCCCTGAAAACCACCACATATTAATTTTCAGCGAAATCGTTAGGGCCGTTTCCGAGATCACATGCTTCTTCAAGCGATTAGCGCCATCTGCCGGGTTGATTTGTGAATCTAAACGATCCAGGTCGCCACTCAAACGCATACAGAAAAATTCATTAAAATCGGTCAAGCCGTTTAGGAGGAGTTCAATGACATACACACGTACAGCAGAATTATATATATAAAGATATTTCTTTTTGGGAAACCCTTTTGTTTTATAACTAAGAATAACAACTACGTTTTAGCAAAAGGGTTACGTTGGCATCCTATTGGTACAGGACCCTGAAAAAAATTTCATGTACCTATCTGAAAGAAATCAGTTTGATCTAGAACACAACATTTGTAATCGGTCAGCCCACACTGATACTACGTAGTGTATACCTACAGCCCAGACCTTCTAACCAAGAGAAAACCCAAAAGTCTAACTGTCCCAGCAATTCGAACATTATAAGCTGATTCTATACTTATATGAAGGTCAAGTCATTATGTACTTATGTGAATGTCAAGTCATTATGTACTTATGTGAATGTCAAGTGATCAAGACCTCGCCTCTCATGTATAAATCCAGGAAAGTACCATTGTTACTTTTTCAATTCATACTTTCCAAATATATCTTGGACAACATGATATAGTTGAATTAAAATATCGTGAGGAAATCGCTAACATGTCTTGAGGAAGCGTGGTTCTTAGTTTTTCTTTTAATAATTATAAACTAGTGCTTGACTGCAATCCCGCCTGATGGTAAGCAGTGATGCAATCATTGATGGTAAAGCGCACTAGTTTATTACGCTTTTTCAGTTGAATAACTTAGTGAATAAGAAGGAAGACGGCAGTAGAAAGTAGAGCGATGTGATGCAATATTAACCCCAACAACACAACCAACGCTGTTGCGCCAGAGGGAGATTGATCTGGAGACCCTCCACGACCAAACTCCCGGCACAGCAACATTTGGCGTTCATACCCGGCACACCTAGCAACACAACTGCTCAGAACCGTCCTCCGTACGGCTTCACCAGACATCATGCCGGAACACGACGAAACGCTTGGCAGCAAGACTTTGTCTGGTGGGTGGTAACTTCTGCCGGCAGCCGATGTTATGGCCTACCACCGAGTCTTAGTTCTTAGTACCTTCTCTATATGAGAAGTGGTCATAGATCAATTGCTATTATTATTATTTACCTGTAGTGCTGTATGGTCTCCCGCACATCGGAGTGTATGCGGCAGGTCGCAGGAGCATTCAGCAGCCGGTCTCGCCGACAAGCCTGGGCAACTCCATTGCGCTTCTACGGTACTGAACCACGCGCATAGCACGCAAAACCCGCCCATTAGCCACATTCTGAAAAGAAAGAGAATAATGATAATCATAAAGAAGATGCTAATGATGATGGGAGATGGAATATTGATAGTGTTAATCTTCAGATTTGGTTGATGCCTCAGTTAAAGTATAATAGACCTTTAGGTTTAGATTCGGGTTTAGTTGTGAATGATTTTAATACATTTAAAGCTGATAAAACAAATTAATGTTAAAAATAATGATCACAATGTTGAAGGTAAACCTTCGAAATGCAATTTCTTAGGACGCGTCATTACAAATAATCAATAGTTATTGTTGATGGTTGAAGAACCAATGGTCGTTGGAGCAGACCAGTCCTTGAGTATTGAATTAGTAAACGTAGCGTGTGATTCGATTTGTTTAACGATTTTTTGTATAGTGGTATTTTGTAAGACATTTTAGATTTCATGCAATTGTTAATTCGAACGCTGATTCCAAACGATAAAACTTGCAATTTGAACATATGTAAGCCATAAAGAACATTTGGCCAGAAATCGAAATGTTTCAGAAATCAAAATCGCAACATCGCCTATTGGGTTGTCAAGATAAATTATTGTTTTCGGCTCCAGAAACATTAAACTTATATGCGCCAGTACATGAATCAAAAACTTCGAACATACTACTAGCACATTAACAATACGGGAGCGAACAAAACAAAAGTACGGTCATACAAAATTCTGAACTCCCTATAAAGTTGTGAAAGTACCAGGAGTGGGGTACCAAGTGGCATCTCAAGAGGCAATTCCGGTCATAATCCAAGGTACTTATAGAAGAATAGCTGGTGCAATGCGTGCTTGCGACGTAATGGGACGTTTCCACTGAGTGACGACCGGACGAGGGCGTCGGGGCATGAGTTTTCAGCGATTTGTTGTTGTTCTTGCAAGTTATGGGCACCCCACTCGAAATGGGTTTATTGCTCTGCAACCTAATAATATCCCTTTTTTGGAGACCAAGAAACAAGTTCAAAAAATAATTTATGCTACTTTCCTTATATTTACAATAAATTATAGTAACTATACACTAAACAAGTATATCCCATGTCCATGAAGTTTCTTGCACGTTCTTCTCCATAGAGATCTACGCTTTGGAACGTGCAATTTAGCTTCACTTTTCTTGGACTGACCGACATTTACTATTCAAAAGTACCAACAGATGGTTAATTTGAAATAAACAATTTTGATTTTGAACAACAAAATTCTCCAAAAACAAAAACAGACACAAGAATGACAGTGGTAAGCATATTGCGGCAGTAAATATCTGTATTGTTCATATATTTTACAACAGGTACAATATAAACGTAAAGTTAATATCTGACATCTGTAAGAACGACAATTAAGTTCTAGTGCTTAATTAGTGAACGTCAAATTCGCATACATTCTAATGAAGCTGACAGGTATTAAAAATCATTCCCTCGTTAGCTGGACTGTAGTGTCATTAACCTCGAGTTAATTTTACTTTTAATTTTGAAGATTTAACGAATCTTACAAATACAAACCATGGAGCCGATTTTGTGGGTGCACAGGTTTAAATACACGAATAATTAATGCTCTCTAGGACAAGAATGCAGGGACTCAGGCTCAGATAGAGGATCTGTGAGAGGGTTCAAGCTGTCAAGTCTAAGATATTACATGTCTACCAATTTTTGTTTCCAGAACATACCAGTTTCCTTGCGAAGTTTTCCTTCGTCGTATTAACTGTTAGAATTATGTATACTCTTCACAAATAACAATACACAGACAGGATCAAATGAAAGTCAGATCGAAAATTCTAGATCAAAATTCCGCTGTGGGCTTGTGCTATACACCACAAATATACGTTGGGAACAAGCCCGAGTTACATGATTATTGATAACAGTGGGTGATGGACGACCATTGACCTCACACTCTCGCTGCCTACAATTTACTGAGTCTGAATAACCTTCGCACCTCTACAGTAGCATGATGCATGATCTAGGTGCTTTTGTCTCAGGTGACATAAGATCAGCCATTTTGATAAAGATACTAAGATGCTACTACACTGTTTTAGGTTACAAATGGTAAAAACAGGCCCCTCTCTAAGACTCCAATGTCTGTGACTAAGCTTCTTTTTCTTCTATTTTCAAGGTGAGATTCAACCTCAACTCTTGATCAATGGCCTCTGTTGAATAGATATCCCAATTTTGCCAATAACATGTGTAACAAATCATAGAAATTCTTTGAAAATTTTATTTCACAATAATGGCGAATATCGTTTGTATGTTTTTGACAGCCTCCGTGGCGTAGCGGTAGCGGACGCGGCCGCTGCACAAGGTGGCGCGGTTTCGATCCCCGCACAGTGCAAGTATTTGTATGCATGAATATGAATATTTGCACTGGTCTGGTCGTGCCTCGGAAAGCACGTTAAGCCGTTGGTCCCGGTTGCCATACGAACATCTAGTGGCAGTCGTTACGGCTTGTTGGTTCCCTCAAAAGTCCAACAATCGGTCTAACTGCAATGCTTCGATGTCGCATTTGGGTTGTGAAGGTCAGACGGCAGTCGCTTCACGGAAAATGTCGAAGTTTACCCATATCAGCAGTTGAACTGGTAAAGCGGACCCCAGACTCCAAAGCAAAAAAGGCTTCGGATGCGACTGGGATTTACGCTGGGATGATGATGATGAATGGCGAATATCGTCAATGACAGTTGAAAAAGACGGCCGCGTGAACCGTCCATGAGGGAGGTTTGAGTCAAAGTAATGATGTGGCCACTATGCTGCGATATTTCAATGTTCTTTATGAATTATTTACTGAATGCACTTTTTACTACGTAAATCACGCGCTTTTATTTAGTAAGCGACACTATAAATAATTTTAAAAGGCGAATGAAAAATGCGCGTGACACTCATCTTAGATTTCCTGTCAAAATTCCCTGTCACCAAGGTGACGGTCGGCAACATGATGAAAGGTGACGGTGACGTTAGAAATTTTCACATATGATGTAATTCCATTGCTTCTAAAACAACAAATACTAAAAACAGACTTCTTTTTCTTTGTTTGTACGCGATCCCTACACGCACTTTGCCAGTTTGTTGAATTTTTTTTTTGTGGGATGGGGAAAAAGCATTGAATTCGCGTGAGTATAATTGACTCAACACCCTTATGAGTTTTTTACTTTTTGTGTATTCTATATTTTTTAATGATTTCCGTTTTCACTTCTGTCAATCAGTCCCCCCGACTACTATTTTTTTTTAATTGGTATATGCTACTTTTTGCAAGTTTATTATCAAATTTCAATGGAAGGAGCCTTTCCCGCTAATGTAATGATTTGTCTATTCTTCGCACCTTACCAAAGGTTCTTTACTGAACTATTTTTCCTGTTGTTTCAGGTAACAGAAGACCGAACAATTTCAGGTTGAGATCAAAGCTCCGCTGGTTGTCCCTTTATTAAATGAGACAGCCTTTTCCCGCCATGTTAGGCTCGTTTTTCAGTTTAATCGCATGCAGCTCAGTACCAGCATACATGGAGCTACTGCCTTACTGATCTTCGCAACTGAGTAAGTAGGTAACACGATACCACGTGGTAGGAACTTTGTCAGATTTTTGGCCTTTGGACTACCGTTAAAGACAAAGGCCCCAAAATAACCCCGGAAAGACACACAGTTAAGGTGTCTCAAATTTTAGATGATATTTAAAAATAATAATTAAAACTATCATTACCTCTTTGTCGGAAAAATTTAATTTTAGTTTTAAACCTACAAAACATTACAATTTAAAAGTGTTAGTCCTCCATACAGAGGCAATGATAGTATAGAATATTATTTTTATATACTAAAATCTGAAATACAAAACTTAGCATGGCCCGATTTCTTTGTACGAGATTTGGGGCATCTCTTTTAAATTCATTTACGTAAATATTAAGACATAGGTAACAGACAAGATACCTATTAAATGAGGTAGATATATAAATATAAATTATAAGCATCCATATATCCCACTCACAGTCATAAAACATTTTCAAGATATTGCTTGAGCAGTAACAGGTCATTTTATTCGTGCTTATAACTTTGTTTTTCTAAGCGGTTTAGAATTTACTGATAAACTTTCTATTATTGGAGTCTATCCGCAAAAGCACGACTTGACTTTGAACAAAACAAAACTCACACACAAAAAGTGTTGAAAATTACTCATTCTCTCTTTTTCTACTGAATACATCCATTAAGAAAATTGATACAAAAGAGTTACTGACTTAACCCGCTGGGACAGTTGTGAAGGGATTACTACACCTCCTACCCATCCCGTGTACCCTTGACATGAACCCAAAGTGACCTTTGCGCTGCCACCGATAATCTCGTACAAAAGGCCAAGTTATGGGCCAACAAAATTTGAATTTCAGTCAAAAAACAGTCATGCCGTCTACACTATGGAGAAGACTGGAATACATTTCAACTTAATATATGCCTTATTAGTTTTATGGTTGCAAGCACTAATAACTAATTAGCAATAGCTAAGCATGAGGTTCTGAGCTTAATCCCTTTTTTTTTTTTTGTTTTGGATGGAAATCATCGAATGACCTCTCCTGCTCTAGGTAGAGCGGAAGAGGTTGGAATGAGGAGGAGCAGAACTTTCAGTCAGACGGTCAGACTTTTACTGACTAAAACCCACCCGTGTTCTTTCACTTGCTTGTACGCCAGGGTCACGGTTTCTTTTTTAACCAACCCGCAACCCGGACCGGGCACAGTATTATTGGGTATTTCCCTCTGGAATTTCTAAGTAGTAGCCCATAGTCTTGTACCTGGGTTACGGCCATACGCTATCACATGAGACCATAACTAAACCAGCAAAAGTGTATCATAAAGAGCTGCGATTTCTTTACGTTTGAGCGTCTTTATAGTTTCCTGTTACTAGAGGTTAATTGTTGGATTATTAAGTTTTGTTTCAATCCCTCAAAAATACGTCTGACGCATGTTTCCCTCAACTATGTCCCATTTTTTGTGTTTTTGTAAACTTTTGCGTCATGTTTACTGCAAATAAACGTTTTTCTTTTCTTTTCTTTCTTTTTTCAGACATTTCGACATCTTTTTGTACCCGAGATGAGACTGCGACTAGGTTTTGAATTGAATTATGGAAATCGGCCCCATCGGCAAGGTTGATTTTAGCGTACAATTTTTGCCTTATCTTCAGGGAATACATGCGAATACAAGCCTAAAGGTTATGACAGAGGAGTGAGGCTGAGGTGTTATGGTGGTGTTGACTTTTTAATCAGCGTAACAACAATTTCTGTTAATTTCAAACAAAATTAATCAAAGTAGGTCTCATAAATTTAAGTACAATGTAAAATAGAATAGCTCTCTCTCGCTCTCTTTATTATGCACATCATATAGATTAAAGAACATAAATATAAAGATTAAATATAATGGATGGAGAAGAATGGAATACGTTTCATCAACTTAATATACATATGACTCGTTAATTTAATCCCAGGACCAAGCATAGTATTATTGGGTGTTTCCTTCTGGAATTTTTCAGTAGCAGCCCATAGTCTGAATCAGGATGAAAACCATAGGCTATGACATGAAACTTTAACTAAACCAGCAAAAGTGTACTGTAAAGAGCTGGTGAGCTTCTGTAAGAAATCAAACTAAAAAGTTGCGATGTCTTTACGTTTGAGCGTCTTTACAGTTTCCCGGTTACTAGAGGGACAATTGTTAGAATATTAAGAACGTTCACTTTATTCGCAATCCGTCAAAAAATAATTTAAATTTTCCAGACATTTCGACATTTGCTTTTAGCCGAGGTGAGACTTCGACTAGGTTTTGAATTGAATTATGGAAATCGGCCTTCAGAGCTAATTTTTTGCAAGCCTGCACTACATAAGGTTGATTTTAGCATACAACTTTTGCCTTATCTTCGGAGAATACATGCTGCGAAGACAAGCCTAAAGGTTATAACAAAGGAGTGAGGTTGAGGTGTTAATTAAGTTGGCGTTGACTTTTTACCCGTTGCAACATCAATTTCTCTTAATTTAAAACAAAATTGCGCAAAACAGATATCGAAAAATGTAAGTACAATATAGCAACAAATTTGTCCTATATCCAGCAGTGGACATCTTTCGGCTGAAATGATGATGATGTAGCAACATATTTTATGAATATATATACAGATTTTTTTATAATTATAAATTAGTGCTTGACTACAATCCCGCCTGATGATTAGCAGTTGTACAATCATTGATGGTAAAGCGCGCAAGTTTATTAAGCCTATTCACTTGAAAATCTTAGTGAGTAGGAAGGAAGACGGCACTTGAGCGAGGTGATGCAATGTTAAACCCACAACACGACCAACGATGCTGCGCCAGAGGGAGATTAATCTGGAGACCCTCCACGACCAAACTCCCGACATAATAACTTTTGGCGCATCGTACCCGGCACACATCGTAACACAACTGTTCAGACCCGTCCTCCGTACGGGTAAACCAGACATCATGGCGGAACACGACGAATCGCTTGGCGGCAAGACTTTGTCTGGTGGGTGGTAACTTCTGCTGGCAGCCGATATTATGGCCTACCACAGAGAAAAATTATAATTAAATAACATAATTTACTTATTGGGATAATATACATACGATTAATTGGATAAGTATCTAAATTGATGACGACAAAAAAACAACAAATGAAATCGAAAGGTGACAAAACGAGCACGCTCGCTTTCGTGGCCCTAGTTTCACCTAGCAAAAAGTCAGCTAAATCTTAATATGTATGTGTATTGTCATTTTAAATTACATATTATCCCCTTCAACCTCAGAAACTATAAAAATATTTCTTTCTCACATCACTTTTCCTTCGACGAGGTCAAAAGCGCAAATCAAACAATGTGTTGTGTGGGCCGAAACGTTCACTGCCTTTGTTGATAATAACCCTCAAAGCAAAAAGGACAAGCCACAAAGGTTATAGGCGAGATTCAATAGAAGGGTTTGCTTGGGAAAACACCTTTTTAAATACCTTCGGGCGATGCCGATAACACATGTTTTGTGAGACGTGACCACCTTTTATCGTGATTTTATTATTATTTGTATGTGGTTTTTGTGATTATTGATTTATTTGGTACACATAAAGATCGATCTATAATGTACGTAGGTCATCACCCGTCTAGCCTTGTCCCAACTACATTTGGGTCGGTTTTTTTAGCCTTCTTCGGCCTATAGAGGTCCATTGCTGGACAAAGGCCTCCCCAAGGCTTTCTATGATGACCGATCTTGTGCTACCCGCATCCATCGGCTTCCCGCGACCTCCACCAGGTGGACCTGGTGAAGGTCGCGGGAAGCCAATGGATCAAACGACGCATCGTAGGGAGGCTCCCAACAAGGTGCAACTTGTTGTCGTCTTCCGGTACGAGGCCACCACTCCAGAAGCTTTCTGCCCCATCGGTCATCGGTAATTTTAGCGATTCGAAGAGAGTTTCTATCGATCTGCCAAAACGTTCCCTTTCGATCAATTTCAATTTAACAATATGTTTTTTTTATCGGAAGCATTTTCAGTTTAGCAATCGCAGTAATAAATATTCTTCTGTCACTTTTTAATAAACCCCTCGTACGTGCTATGGCACAGTTAGCAACAAAAAGCCGAATAACGCTTTTGTTTTCGGAATCTTAATTACTGAGCAATTGAATTCTTGCTCTCTATCTTCTTTAATTCCTAGCTTCTATTACAAATATTGCTGCCTGAATCTTTAAATTAATTAATTCGTTGAAAATAAGTAAAAACGAACAGACTCGAACTAGCAATTTTTTATTCTTCTTCACAATGATATGTCATGTATTTTTCAAAAATAAAAAGAAAACATATAAAAAACAATAATGTTATAAAAAAAGGTTTATTATAAAATAGCCGGTGGTGATTGGTGGTTAAAACACCAGCCTCTCAAGTGTGAGTGTGCAGGTTCGATTCCAGGTCAGGCAAGTACCTACCAATAAAACTTTTCTAAGTTATATGTACTTGCTAAGTATATCATGGACAACCAATGACTGATTAAAAGGTGAAGGAAAAGAGCTTGAGGAAACTGATGACTTTAAGTCTGATATCGCCAACCCGCATTGAGCAGGCGTGGTGATTACGCTCAATCTTTCTCTGTATGAGAGACCTGTGCCCAGCAGTGGGACGATAAAAAGGTTGTTTAAATTGCCATTCAAATATTTAAAGTTCATTATCGAATCATTCATGTTAACCAACTTAATGATTTTATCTATTAACACAAAAAAAGGAAACAGGGTAGGGGTTTCGCCCAGCAGTGAAAATAAAATTATCACATTATCAAAGTAATTTGGTTCAGTAATACATACACAACTCTTTATCACCATTCACATCGCTCTTAAGGCCAGGTCCCTCTCGCCACCCAATTAATCGTGAACCCTAAAACACCCTAATTTCACCACTTGTGTAGATTTACGAGGGGTCGATAAATACTGGCTGGCTTTCACACGATATATCACAAAATGTTAGTGGTTTTGACAAGGGACTGCCAGACTTTTGGGTGCAAACAGTGTTTTACTATGGGTCAGTTATCATTTGCATTCTGATTTAGAGTGTGAGGCCTTTTTAAAAGGGTTTATAAGGATTGGGCGTTTTTGTACTGGAAGGTTGATATGCTTGTTAGTGGATTGTGATCGTTTCTAGCATTTATTTATTGTACCATTAGAAACGAACCTACATATACACAGAAAAATAAACAGAACAGAAAAAGGTAAGGAGTTGACGCTTTGTTCTTGATTAAAAAGTGTTAGTGTCAATTCACACCCACCACAACCACACCACAACGGCGCCACGTGGTCGAGCATATATTTTGTATTGAAAATGAATATTACAATTCACACATTTTGCCGTTGTTATCCACCACCTGTGTAATATGACTACATCGCAACCACATCGCGACGGCAACGCCACCACCAGCGGCGGCACCGCGGCCACATCGCCACGGCATGACGTCATCAACAGCGCGCCTATAAGTCTTATTTAAAATTAGACGAAGTCAACTGACGTTTGCTGTGTTGTCAGTTTTTGATCAAATAAAAATAGTGTTGTGACAAAGTGAATGAAAGACAACGCAACCACATCGACATTTTGTCGCTACCACAACGCATCTGCAAAAAGCCGCTGCGACACTATTCACACATAACCACAGTTTGACCACATTTTGTCGCTGCGACATGATGTGGTTGTGGTACGTGTGAATTGACGCTTATAGGCACGTTAAATTAATAGGCACGTTTATTTTAATTTTATTATTATTATTTTAAACTTTTAATTTGGGTCGGTTAGTTACAATTTCTTTAATGCATGCTGTGGTCTTTGTGATAATTTTGTCGTCGATTTTTACTTTTTTTCATTGTTTTGTGCATATTCTTTGTTGGAGATCCTAATAAAATTAAATAAACAGAACGTCAGAAATATTGGTCAGTACTAAGCTAAACTTGAAAATGGAATTCGATACCAAAAATGTTTACAAAGGTGTTGCCAATTTGATATAAGAACCTCAACATGTAGTTTGTCGAAATTAGTACAACATAGTCCTAAAATTGTAGCATAATAAAGCATTTTTAAACCACGATAGAGTATTTTTCGGTTTATATTTAACTTACCACCAGATATAGTAACAAATAGCAGACAAAAATAGTAAATGATCACCAAAATGAAACTCGCATTTTAATGTAAAATGATAACCAAAGTTTTTAAATTCTGCTATCCAATAAATCATTGTTATCCTAAAAGTAGTAAATGATCACCAAAATTATACCAGCGTTTTAATTGGCGCTTCGCTCGCTCGGCTCGCGCGCTTTTTTGGTCACAGTTCTAACCTAACCTATGGGTGGACAAACGATGACTGACGTGTCATTTTATGTTTCGTTTCCTGATTTTATGGCAATCACAGTGATTTATTTAGGCAAAAATAATACATTAATTTGGTCGTCAAGATTTGGTGATCATTTACTAAATTTGGTTACAAAACTAAGGGTATCAAAGCATTTTATGGTGGTCATTATATTTATCCCCGTATTTTTCTGCGTGATAAAAATGTTCTTAATGAGTGCAATGTTTTAACCATCTCACCGTAAAAGCTTAGGTAAAGAGAACGTAGAGTGAGCTGATATTACAATTAATGCTAATGGACTGACAGTGCATTCCCAGTTCGCCTCACTTACCTTATCATGGTGAAATCTTAGATGAATCGATCAGTTGCATAAATGCGCAATGAACTTAAAATTACAATCTCAATAATATTTATTTATTTATTTATTCTTTACGGGCAATGGAAAGAGCTATGCTCGGAGTTTATCTGCGTTAAGGAATCATAAATGAGGAGATCCGCAGAAGAACCAAAGTCACCGACATAGCTCTTCGAACCGCTAAATTTAAATAGCAGTGGGAAGGATACATTGCTCGTAGAACCGATGGCCGATGGGGCAGTAAAGTTCTGGAGTGGCGGCCGCGTACTGGAAGACTCAGCGTAGGGAGGCCCCCAACAAGGTGGACCAATGACCTAGTGAAGGTCGCGGGAAGCCGATGGATGCGTGCAGCATAAGACCGGTCATCGTGGAAAGCCTTGGAAGAGGCCTTTGTCCGGCAGTGGACATCTATAGGCTGAAGAAGAATAAGAAGATATTCTTTATTGTACACCAAACATCGAACAAAATACATTCAACACAACAAAACATACAATGGGCGGCCATATCGCTAATGCAATCTCTTCCAGGCAACCAAAGAATTGACAGATTCTCCCGAACCACTAATGGGACTGTCGTTGGTGCAAATTTTATTAAACACAGACTGTATATTATGATACATAAATACATACATATACATACATAAATATCTACATAGATACTGAACATAACATGCAAACAAATTAGCCGAAAAGAATTTGTTGATCAAGATCATAACGACAAGTAGAGTTCCTTCACAAGTCTCTTGAATTCCTGCAACGACTACAACGAAGATTCATTTATGTTCTAAGAATATTTAACTAATCTCAACAAAGTAAATAACACAATTAATGTTGTTGACCTGTCAAAATAAAAGTCTTTGCTACTCTTAGTGTGGTATAAAAAGGAACCAAAATAACTTAATGTCGTAAAATATGGCTCATACCTACGAAAGATTTTAAAAGCCTTTTTTAAATAACGAATAATTTTAAGAGTTGATATTTTGAACGCCAAATAATATTATCCAAGGAATATCTGGAAAATCTTTTTTTTTATATGTGAATTATAAACTAGCACTTGACCGCAATCCCGCCCGCATGGTAAGCAGTGACGCAATCGTTGATGGCAAAACGCACTAGTTTATGAGCCTATTCACTCTAGCCCTTGAAGACAATGAAATTGTAGTCCGACGGTAACACCGCCGCTGGCAAATTATTCCAGTCCTTCGAAGTACGCGGTATAAAAGCTCTATCTGCTGTATCTGTCACACATCAATTTTATTAGAAGGATAAAAATAATAAGTCAATTGAAAATTCAGCCCTAATATTTATAAAGCTACAGTATTTTATAAGAATCCTTTTGCACCATAAAACACTAACTAATCTTGCTAACAAATGCTGATCCAAATTATAAGTCGCTTACCCTTGTAATAATTGAGACCGCCTAATTAAATTATAACAGAGGTTTGACTTTTCAGACGATGCACGATGGCAATTTTTGCTACAATATTATGTTATCCTAAATACGCACAATTAAAAATCAATTAATGTTTTTTTTTTTTGACACACTGAACTTTAACGGACACTGGGAATTGAATAGAGTACGCGCATGTACTCTGCAAAATTTTCAATTTTTGGCCCCACGGACAGTTGAATGTAGAGCTGAGGGGGATGCGGCTGCGGTGAGCAGTCAGTAGGCAGCTCGCCGCCCGGTAAGGACCAGGCCCGAGTCGACGGCACATTGTGTTTCAAAGAGATGTCAGCGCATCGTAACTGGGTCCATTAAGACCGATGCTTCCTGGGTCAGGGTTGCGGGTTGGTTACAAAAGAACCGTGGCCTTGGCGCACAGGCAAGTGAAGGAACACGGGTGGGTTTTAGTAAGTTAATGCCTGACATGCCCTTCTGCTCCGCCCAGAGGGGGAGGGGTCATTTGATGATTTTCTATTCCAAACAAAAAAAAACCTTTGCAATAACAATTATACCTCGGTTATCATCATCATCTTTTTTTTGTTTGTCCACTCTGGGCGGAGCGGAAGGACTGTCAGACTTTTACTGACTAAAATTCACCCGTGTTCCTTCACTTGCCTTGCAGGGCCACGGTTTCTTTCTTAACCAACCCGCAACCCTGACCTAGGAGGGATCGGTCTTCGTGAACCCCGTCACGATGTGATGACATCTCATAGAGGCGCGCGTGAAACACAACGCGCCGTCGACTCGGGCCTGGGCCTTACCGGGCGGCGGGCTGCCCACTGCTCACCGCCCATTGCAAAGGTCCGGCGGTACTTTACACTTGGACAGCTTTTAATGTTATACAAAGCACAGGTCTGTTCGTGTGCGGAGTACCTACTGCAGCCGCATTTGGGCTAATGCTACAAAATTGCTACCTGAATCCTTTGGATTCAGTGAAGAGGCATATGAACAGGCTAATTGGCTACCCAGTTTTAGCACAAAATGTTCTCCATAGCTTGTAGCACAAGCGAAGAGTAGCCCGCCTGTCGGTGTTCTGTAGGATGCATTCTAACGTTATGTTTGCCAAATGCCTGCTATATGCCGATGACCTTAAGCTAGTCGCACAAATCCAAACAGACAAGCACTGCAAACTTCCACAAACGGATGCTCTCTATGAGTGGAGTATTGCGAACAAATTACTTTTTAATTCTAGTAAGTGCTACGTCATGAGATATGGCAGGGGGTAGCAGTCAGTTCGTTATGATCATACTTTACGTGGTGATATAATTACCCGTGTTTCCAAAGTTAAAGATTTAGGAGTAACTTTCGGCCGCTGTCTGACTTTTGGCGACCACGTATCTACTCTTGCATAGAAATCTTTCATCGCTTGAGATTTGTTTTGCGAAATGTTCGTGACTTTTGTAATTCTAATGTCATTAAAGCTGTTGTACAGCTCTCTTGTTCGGAGTAAATTCGAGTATAGTGCCTGTATCTGGCACCCCTATAACGCGGCCCAAACACTAATGCTGGTAAAGGTATAGAAAACTTTCCTTAGTTGCCTTTTTTTATAAATTGTATTGATGGTAATGCGCGCCAGTTTATTAAGAGCCTCTTCACTCTAGCCTTGAAGACACTCAAATTGTAGTGTGGCGGAAACACCGCCACCGGCAAATTGTTCCAGCCCCTTGATGTACGCAGTATAAAAGAAGAAGCGAAACGCTTCGTCCGGATTGTTGGTCTGGTTCGGAGCTCTCGGCAGTCTATACGTCCACGCAATATCTTATAAGCTACGGAGAGCTGGTCAAGGCCTCTGCTCACTTCCAAAGAATTAAATCCCAACATCCCTAAGAGATGGTAGGTACATAAATGGTATAACCTCTAGAAGAGGCATTGAATTTCATGATTTAGTTCGCCATCTCCGTTCCATCATCACGACCCGTCGTACGTCAAGTATCCCCTACATACGTATCCCTTACGTTATAACGCTTCGTCCGGATCGTAGTGGTGTCCCACTACGATCCGGACGAAGCGTTTCGACTCGTTTTTCATATTGCGTGTTTCCGTCTGATTACAATTTAAGTGTCTTCAAAGGAACTGTGAATAGATGAATTTTGAAATAATCTTTTTTTCCGCGAATTAATTCCAATTTCCCTAAAATTTGGTTTTTTTTTTAAAACGTGACAACACCATTTTTGACGGTATTATTAAAAGCGATGCAACCGCGTGCCGCGTGCCCTGCTAACCTTCGCCCGCGCATGTATTGCCTACCGCACATGTATTAAGTTACCTCGCTTTTGCGAAGTAATATTTATTTTTTTAGGGGGTTTTTTTTTAAGTTTAGCCCGGCTTCCTAGGCATTAGTAGAATCAGTTATCGATACCTAACAATACCTTCACGGATCGGACAGAGTTTTCTTTATATGTATATTGTACTAGCGGCCGCCAGCGACTTCGTTCGCTTGGTTTAGTTATGCTCCGCTCCTATTAGTCGCAGCGTGATGTTATATAGCCTAAAGCCTTCCTGGATTAATGGGCTATCCAACGGCTCACAAAGAATTTTTCAAATCGGACCAGTAGTTCCCGAGATTAGCGCGAACAAACAAACATACACACAAACTCTTCAGCTTTATATATTAGTATGATAGCAAATTAATTGCTCAATGAAATCTTACTGCGATATTTTAACGTACATGTGGTCGTAAGCTTAGTATTTTCATAAGCTAGTACAAAACTTTTGCTTCATTAGCGAGTTAGAAGTTCTGTTGTTAGAGTTTCAAGACCAATTTTTGGTGAACAGAAAATTGTATTTAATTAAGACAGCCTCCGTGGCGTGGCAGTCGTTACGGGTTGTTGGAGCCCTAAAAAGTCCAACAATTGGTCTAACCGCAGTGCTTCGATATCGCCTTCGGATTTTGGAGGTCAGACGGCAGTCGCTTCACCGAAAATATCGAAGTTTAGTCAAAATCAACCCCCCCAGACTCCAAAACTTTGGATGCGACAGGGATTAACGCTTAGATGATGATAATGACAAAATTGTATTTAATTATAGGAGCCTGTATTTGGATGTCGCTTTTGTACAGAAAAGGCACGATAATCTATTGTATACATTACTAGCTTCTACCCGCGACTTCGTCCGACTGAAATTCCTTCTTCCCCAAACCAACCCTTGGCATCGTATCATCTGCTCGCACTGCCACTTTATTTTCATCATCATCATTATCATAATTATCAACCTTTTTATCGTCCCACTGCTGGGCATAGGTCTTTCATACAGAGAATGATTAAGCGTAATCACCACGCTTGCTCAATGCGGGTTGGCGATTTCAGACTTAAAGTCCAGCTTTCCTCAAGATGTTTTCCTTCACCTTCAGTCATTGGTTTCCAAGATACACTTAGAAAGTACAAATAACTTTAGAAAATTTACATTACATATATTTACAGCGCTATGTAAATATTTGTAGGCTTCCTCGAGAATTGGGCTGTCAAATGTATTAAGAAGCCTTCAAAGAAATATAAAACATATTATTTGTTTGAAAGGTCTATTTTAGGTATAGTTATAATTATTCTGTACATTTTATTCTATACAGATATTTGAAATTCAAATGTCTGTTTAAAAAAAAAAAAAAAACAACAGCTTTTTACTTTATGCATAAGAATAGAATAATTTCATTTTAACAAAAAATATAGGTACATAATATTCATAACATCAGCTGCCGGCGGAAGTTACCACCCACCTGACAAAGTCTTGCCGCCAAGCGATTCGTCGTGTTCCGCCATGATGTCTGGTGAAGCCGTACGGAGGACGGGTCTGAGCAGTTGTGTTGCGATGTGTGGCGGGTACGATGCGCCAAATGTTGTTGTGTCGGGAGTTTGGTCGTGAAGAGTCTCCAGATCAATCTCCCTCTAGCGCAGCATCGTTTGGTCGTGTTGGTCTTGGGTTTAACATTGCATCACCTCGCTCAACTGCCGTCATCCTTCCTATTCCTAAGTTTTTTAAGTGAATAGGCTTAATAAACTAGTGCGCTTTACCATCAACGATTGCATCACTGCTTACCATCAGGCGGGATTGCAGTCAAGCACTAGTTTATAATTATTAAAAAAAAAAACGTTATTTTTTGTATATGCAAAACCCGAAACACATGTCCAGTATTTTTAAGTAAAGAATCTTTGTACAAAATTTCAAACAGATATCATGAATAATCACAAAACTATAAGCTTGTTATCTTATCTGGTTGTCTCAACAAAAATATGTCAACGCACCGTTCGTCTGCCTACAGCGACGCAGCGCGGGGGCCTGTGAACTACCGCCAGCTAACCACACTGCAAAAATTTCTAAATGTATTTGGGGAAAAATACATATAACATGGTGTAAAAATGATCCAAATCAATTTAGTTGCTTATAATACTGAACAAACTATATTCAGGTTTCGTTTTTTTTATTATTATTATAAACTAGTGCTTGACCGCAATCCCACCTGATGATAAGCAGTGATGTTATCGTTGATGATAAAGCGCACTAGTTTATTAAGCCTATTCTCTTAAAAAAAAAACTTAGTAAATAGGAGGGAAGACGGCAGTTGAGCGAGTTTATGCAATGTTAAACCCAACAACCCGATCATGGATGCTGCGTCAGAGGGAGACTGGAGACCCTCCACAACCAAACTCCCAATACAACAACATTTGGCGCATCGTACCCGGCACACATCGCAACACAACTGCTCAGAACCATCCTCCGTACGTTCGTATAAAGAAAAAATAACGTTTTATACAATATGTAAAGGCGCAGGAGAAGTTGTATGACTCACTGGACAGCCCTAGAGGCCAGAAGAAGCTCTACCGGATTACAAAAGCAAGAGAAAGGAGAACGAGAGATATAAGTAATATCAAATGTATGAAAGACGATGCTGGTAAGGTTCTGTCCAGGGATGACGAAATAAAAGAGCCATGGAAGGTTTATTTTGAAAAGCTAATGAACGAAGAGAATAAATGGAGTGGCGTGCTCAAAGAGGTACAAGAGAATATGGGTTTAGTAAGAGAAATTGGCATAGATGAAGTAAGAATAGTAGTTCAAGGTATGAAAAATGGAAAAGCTATGGGCCCAGATGATATACCAGTAGAAGTATGGAAGTGTTTAAAAGGAGATGGATGTATGTGGCTGACTTTATTCTTCAATAAGCTGTTGCATGAAGGAGAGATCCCACAAGAATGGTGCAATAGTTCACTAGTGCCCATCTTTAAGAATAAAGGTGATGTACAGGACTGTAACAACTATCGAGGGATAAAGCTCATGTCACATACTATGAAGGTATGGGAGAAAGTGATTGAGAAAAGATTGCGAGAGGAGAGTGAGATTACCCCAAACCAGTTTGGGTTTATGCCACGTCGAGGAACAATGGACGCCACTTTTGCACTCCGCCAAGTGTGCAAGAAGTACAGACGTGCACACAAGAACTTGCACATGGTGTTCATTGATCTGGAGAAAGCGTATGATAGGGTACCTCGTGATGTGCTGTGGTGGGCCCTGAAAGAGAAAGGTTTGCCTGGGAAGTATGTAGAGTTAATTCGTGCTATGTACAGTCGATCTCGTACCTACGTCCGGTCGGCTGCTGGCAATACCGACGAGTTCAGTGTGGCGGTAGGCTTGCACCAGGGATCGGCTTTAAGTCCGTACCTCTTCCTGTTAATTATGGACGCTCTTACGTCGGACATCCAGGAGGAGGCACCCTGGTGCATGCTGTTCGCCGATGACATTGTTCTCGTCGGTGAAGATGGACCTGAGATCCAGAGCAGATTGGAGAAATGGCAACAGAAGCTGGAGAATGTTGGCTTGAAAATCAGCAGAACCAAAACCGAATATATGTTCTGCGATTTCGGTGGTCTCTCCACATCTGGAGCCATAGCGATTGATGGCGCACTCCTACCAATCTGCTCCGACTTTCGGTATCTCGGTTCACTCGTGCAAAGCGATGGCGAAATAGATCGGACGGTTAAGCACAGAATTAACACTGGGTGGATGAAATGGCGGCAGGTCACGGGAACAATCTGCGACTCCCGCATTCCCCTTAAATTTAAGGGGAAAATATATAAAACCATGATCCGACCTGCTGTCTTGTATGGATCAGAATGTTGGGCTACGAAAGGGATGAATGAAAGGCAATTGCATGCAGCCGAGATGAGAATGCTAAGAGGGATGTGTGGTATTACACGAATGGATAGAATAAGAAATGAGTACATAAGAGGAAGTCTGAAAGTGGCACCGGTAGCTGAAAAGTTTTGTGGAAATCGGTTGTCATGGTACGGGCATGTGTTACGGAGAACTGAGGAGAATGTCGTGAGGAGAGTCTTAATTATGAATGTTGATGGCTATAAGAGTAGGGGAAGACCAAAGAAACGATGGATGGAATGTGTGAAGGATGATATGGCTAAGAAGGGGGTGACTGCCGAGATGGCTTCTGATAGGGATGCATGGAAGAAAAAGACATGTTGCGGCGACCCCAAATAAATTGGGATACGGGCAGGAGAATGATGATGTAAAGAAAACTCTGTCCGACCCATAAGGATAATAAAGGTTAGGTAAACACTTGACCAAATATAATATAAAATTTTACATAATCATCATAGTAACAATACTAATGAATTTTGAAATAATCCTTTTTTCCCGGAAATTAATTCCAATTTCCCCGAAATTTGGTAATTTTTAAAAAAGTGACAACACCGGTATTATTGTAAGCGAATAGCGATGCGACCACGTCACAGGTGCCGCGTGCCCTGCCCCCCGCCCGCCCGCGTAAGGGGTTGTTTACCGCACATGTATTAAGTTACCTCTTTTTGCGAAATAATATTTATTTTTTTAGGGGGATATTTTTTTTAAGTTTTGCCTGTCTTTGTGGGCATTAGTCAAATCAGTTATCGATACCTAACAATACCTTCACGGATCGGACAGGGTTTTCTTTACATATTGTATATTGTCCGCCTGTTTGTCACCTTCCGCCTTACGCAGGTCGTGTTCCGGTTTCTGTTTAGGATAAGGAAGGAGAAACCACTAGAGTATCAATCGCCTCTGTGTGATTTCCCGTAGGGCGCGGTAGCTTGCGACGAGCACCGAAGTGTTCTTGTGGCGGCGATCTGTTGCGTTGGCCCTTATCCAGGCCATAGTATGGTGCGAGAGAGCATGGAAGACAGTCAGACCTCAGTAATGCTCCCAAAGGAGTAGGCAGAGCACGTGCGGAAGAGGCAATCTCAAGCAAGTCGCAAGTCTTGAGGGCAGCTCGATAGTATCGGCTGCAGGCAGAAGTTTTTTTTTATAAGTTATAAACTAGCGCTTGATAGCAATCCCGCCTGACGGTAAGCAGTGATGCGATCATTGATGGTAAAGCGAGCTAGTTTATTAAGAGCCTTGAAGACACTCAAATTGTAGTGTGACGGAAACACCGCCGCTGGCAGATTGTTCGATGCACGCGGAATAAAAGAGGAAGCAAATCGCTTCGTCCGGATCGTAGTGGTGTTAACAACGTGAGGGTGGAAAGTCGCCGTACGACGAGTCGTCCGATGGTGGAACCAAGATGGGGGAATTAAATTATGCAATTCTCTTGCACACTCACCAGAATGCATCCTATAGAAGACCGAAAGGCTGGCTACTGTACGCCTGTGCTCCAGGCTTTGGAGACCGTGTCGAGTTAAATCTGGGTCTCCAATCAGCCTCTTCGCACGTCTCTCCACTGAATCCAAAGTAGCCAGGTGACATTTCGCAGCACCAGCCCAAATGTGGCTGCAGTAGGAGTACTGCAAAGCACTGGTCTGTACAAAGCAGAGGTCCGCTCTTGTGTGGAGACACAAGAGCGGACCTCTGCTTTGTACAACATTAGAAGTTGCCTCCTTTGCGGTGACGCCAAGTTTTCAGACAGCCACCTTGGCCTTGGACTCAATGAACCACCCAAAGTTGAGGTTCGAGGAAATCTCAACAACCAAAAGCTGAAGGCGGTCGGTACACTTCAAGGACACATTTCGAAAAGTAGGAGCCTAGGTGAACGGGCTCCTTTTGGCGGTGAAAACACACGCTTATGTTTTGGTGGCATTGAATGCTACAAGATTGGCTTTACCCTATTCGGAGACTGCCTGAAGTGCAGCACTCGTACGCTCTACCATGGCCTCTCTTTCGGACTGGATTGATTCCTTACTAGCCCGAGCTTCCGGCAGGTATCTCTCCACAACTGTTACCACCCACCAGATAAAGCCTTGCCCCCAAGCGATTCGTCGTGTTCCGGCATGATGTCTGGTGAAGCCGTACGGAGGATGTGTCTGAGCAGTTGTGTTGCGATGTGTGCCGGGCACGATGCGTCAAATGTAGTTGTGTCGGGAGATTGGTCGTGCAGGGTCTCTGTTGGGTTTAAAATTGCATCACTTCGCTCAACTGCCGTCTTCCTTCCCATTCATTAAGTTTTTTTTTAAGTGATTAGGCTTAATAAACTAGCGCGTTTGACCATCAACGCGGCGGGAATGCAATCAAGCACTTGTTTATAATTATTAAAAAATGGGTAGCTCAGCCATTGGACCAGGCACGGGTCGAGGCTAGGTTCGACGGCGCGTTGTGATGGCGCTATTATCAATGTCTGCCAGGGCACGGGTAGTTTGAAAAAGGTACCGTGGCCCCTAGCATAGACAAATGAAGGAACACGGGTGGATTTTACTCAGTAAGAGTCTAAAGTTCCGACCCAAAAAAAGGGGGGCTCCATTTTATGCAGATATATTTTTTATATGGCATCTCGTAGTTGACCTTGTGAGGTCGTGACTACTTAACCGGACCATCTTGTGGCTGCCTTAAATGAATTTCCAGCCAGGGCAACTAAAAACTAAGCGACTACACGCTAAGGGGTACGAACCTATGCTTAGGGCGTCGCTAGAGAGAACAGCAAGGGACGGCTGGATCGAAGATTTATTTTAATTTGGTTTGATGACCGCGGCGTTTCCTAGTACTGGCTCTGAGAAGAAACGTCCGAAACAAACTCAGAGGTCATAGTTGGGAAGTTATATTTACTGGCTCAGCTGCAGCGCGGGCTGGCCTTCATGGACAAGAACGGGGGGGGGAGGGGGAGACTATTACGTTGTACGCGTCGCTTTATGCTGATAATATAGCTTCAATATGTATACTTTGATTCGTTAAAAAATCAGAAAACAAATTATTTGAACACCCATTAATGGAACTAAACAGTCTTTTAGATAATATTCATCACAATTCAAGTAGCAATACAAGAAAACTTCCAATCACACGATTAACTCCGAACTGAAGCCATTTCACCGATAAAAAGGAATCAGCAATACATAAATAAATGCGACATCAGTTTGCAATTGCCTATGCCGTATTGGGACAATAACAGTGACGGGAAATCAGCAGAGAACAGATCCGAATCCGTAACTGAGCAATTTACGGAATGACCCAAGTTCCGGACTTCGTCCCGATCGCTTATCGAAGTCATCCTGTCCTTGTCTTATTGTTTTTTTTTCTTTTTTCTGAACAATCACATTCGTAATCTAATAGAGTTTTAGGTGTTATTTTGTAGGTTTCGATAAAGTGATTGAGTTTAGAAAGCTGAATTAATTTAAATTTCTAAAATAGACTATCGCTAAGAGTGAGAGTAAACTGAAGTGGCTTTTGTCCAACTATCATCATCGTCAACCCATTTTTTATTAACCCCCTGCTGGGCGCAGATCTCATTTCATACAAAGAAGGATTGAGCGTATTCAGCGCGCTTGCTCAATGCGGGTTGGCGATTTCAGACTTAAGGTCCAGGTTACCTCAAGATGTTTTCCTTCACCTGGTAATCAGTCATTGGTGTCCAAGATATGCTTAGAAAGTACACATAATTTTTAGTTCCAAGTTACATTTTGGATTTCGTTCAGACATAGGTAGTTGGTTACAGTCGTGGTGAACTAGAGGTAAAAATATAGACCTCTCAAGACTGTGAATGTGTGGTTTCGATTCCAGTTCAGACAAGTACCATTGCCTATTACCTATACCAAAATTTTTCAAAAGGAGAGACTCCCTATCTGACCTTCAGAACTCCTTTACTAGGTATTAAAACTGGGTACCAGACTTAAGGGATTCTGATCACACGTCACACGTCACAAAGAAAACTTATATTTCTAAGAATTATCAAATGTTATCACAGTTATTATCAGTTCTTCTCTGTATGAGAGGAGACCTGTGCCCAGCAGTGGGAGGATAAAAAGGTTCACGATGATGATGATGTACAAAGAATAGCTTCACAGTTCATAGAAAGAAAATATAGGGCGTTAGAAAACCCAAATAAAAAAAATATAAAGTTATTTTAGGATGAAACTTGCACGGCGAATACAGGATACAACAGAAAAAGGTACCACCTACATACTGAAAGGTCACCAACACATATTCTGTAGTTATTCCATTCCAAAAACAAATGCTGGCCTAGTATTTGCAATGGAATGGAACGGCTACAAAAAATAAAAAGAATTGATTTGGCAAAGCCGTGAGAATCCAACATGGACACGTACTATTATTTTTTATCTGATATCTATCCTAGATAGGACAACAAATTGAAGATAAATCTTTTTATCTTAAATGGGATATTACATTGAAAGAAAGAAAGAAATAAAATACATTTATACAGCACATACAATATACATACATAAAAACACCAAATCAAATCAAATCAAATCGTTTATTGCAATCCATAATGTACAGTTACAGGTGGTAAATATAATAATATAGTATTGGAAACAATTATGGACCCTGTTGGGCACAGCAAGTTTTAAATAAGTAGAGAGACGAAGAGCGCTTCATGTTTCCATTTATTTATTTATTATTTATTTAGTTTTATAAAATTCTTATTCATTTATTTTTAATAATTGTATCAGAGTGAGTACTTTTTCAATTGCTATCTCTTTATATTATATATATTATATTAATTGTTGAGTATTCATTCATTAACTATTTCTTTAAATATATTGATATTATTTTAATTTGTACTCGATTAAAATTTGTTCATTATTATAAATGTATTATATATAATTAAGTATTTTAGTATATTAAATGTTTTTTTTTTTTGTAAATATACCTTTATTTACAGTTATGTGTTTTTGTTGAATTTATCTGTTAAATATTCTTGTAACGTATAGTAGCTTTTCCTGATTAGGTATTGCTTTAATTTAAATAAAAATATACTGGTTTTTTCTGTTCTTTAATGTCTTCTGGTAATTTATTATAAATTTTTATTGACATAGAATATGGACTACATGAGTGCAATTTTAGGTTGGATGGGGGCAAATTTAATTTATTTCTATGACGCAACGTATAAGTCGTTTGTACATCTCCCCGTGTCTTATAGGAACCTGGATACTTACGGGCTAGTTTGCATAATTCCAAAATATAAAGGCTAACTAAGGTTAGAATCTTATGTTTTTGAAAGTAAGGCTTGCAACTGTCTGTTGATTCTAACCAACATCAGCATCAGTATCATCCAGCAACAAATAAAACTCAAATACAAAGTAAAAACCCCGATGTAAAAAATATTTGCAAAGTGTGCCTCGCGGCTGCACCATAAAGATATAGTGGTCTCATTGGAAATTTGAACACATACATTTATGTAATTATGTTAAAGTAGATTTGACCAATGTGGTAACACCATGGTAACACCCCACCAAACACAACGGTGTGGTGAAACACACCACATTGGCCAAATAAATTATAATTCAATTCTTACTATTATTTAGCTTCTAAAACTAGGATAGAAAGCCACCTGCTACAATCTATGAACAGACAAATAAAATATATAATATACTTACACATAATCAGCCTATCATGTTCGCACTGTTGGGACACAGGCCTCATTTCGGTGAGAGAGAGTGGGCCGTATTAAACCACGCTGGCCCACTGCGGGTTGGTAGATGTCACAAGTTATAATAACGTTCGTACCACAACATAACAGCAGAATGCACTCTGAAGAAGGAAGCAGAGGTCTACCAATACTAACCCCATAATTCGCCAAAACGTTCTTAAAAATACCAAAGTTGTCCCTCTGTTTCAAACTCTAAAATAGGGCTGCCAAAAGATTACAACACTTACCAGCGCTAATCTGCAAGAACAGACCAACTTCGTCGATCCATTGTTAGCTGAGAAGCATTATATAACCTGATCCAATGTTTACCCCGGGGTCTACAGGGAAATGCCGTACTCCGTAAACTCTCCGAGGAGGTCCAATATTGTCCACTGGCTACATTGAATTTAGTGTTTGTTGCGCCAAAGTTTATGCGGTGTAAGGGAATCAGAGTTGTGTCTAACGTCTTACCTGATAAAAACTTGGTCCTTACAGTCGGATATTGATAATATGTATTTAGGTTGTTCGAGGAAATTATATTGAAGTAAACTCAAATTACTTCTAAAATATAGAAAGAAATTTCTTATTTTCTAATTATGTCAACAATACAATATGTTAAGAAAACCCTGTCCAAACCGTAAGGATAATAAAGGTTAGGTAAACATATGACCAAATAAAATATAAAATTATACGTAATCATCATAGTAACAATACTAATTAATTTTTAAATAATCTGTTTTTCCCGCGAATTAATTTCAACTTCCCCAAAATTTGGTTATTTTTAAAAAGTGACAACATTATATTTGACGGTATAATTGTCAGCGAATAGCGATGCGACCGCGTGCCGCGTGCACTGCCCCTCTTCGCCCGCGCCTGTATGGCCTACCGCACATGTTTTAAGTTACCTCTTTTTGCGAAATAATATTTTTTTTAGGGGGATTTTTTTTTAAGTTTAGCCCGACTTTGTAGGCATTAGTAGAATCAGTTATCGATACCTAACAATACCTTCACGGATCGAACAGGGTTTTCTTTACATATTGTATAGTGAGGGCTGAAAAAATAAAAAACTTTCAAAATTAAAATCGACTGACAGAAAAACCTTCGGTTAGAAAAAGTGAATGTAATTTGATGATTGATGCCACCAGCCGGGGGAATCTATCAGGCATATACTATTATCTTCGGGTGTTCTCGTCTACCTAAAGGAGAATACATGCAAGCACAAAATCTTTCAGCCAGTATATACATCCATCAGCTTGCTCTGAAGTACAGCCTTGTGAAATCTGAGATATATTTATATGAGAAACTACAACTATGTGCCCGATCGAGTTCTCGAATATTTAATTGAATTGTACCGGGATTGCTCAATCATCACTTACTATACTATTGTTGCCAATTAGTCTGATATAGTCATAGTGGATCGATCAGAGAGGCGTGCAAAGATGGTTGACATAACCTCTTGGAAGTCGAGAAAAATAAACAAATCTTGTCTTGGTTTAGTGAGATTTTCACAGAATCTTTCGGCTGGTTTGCTCAAGATATTTTTCCTTTCCAAAAAGTGACTTTACACCAGTGGGTCTATTCTGTCTGGAAAAGTGTACTGTCAATACCTAGCATGTGGTGTTATGAATATTTGAATGCTTACTTCTAACTCACTACACTTAAGTCGACACTTTGAGATTTTTACTAAATAGATCGCATGAAAAAATAAAACCAACAAATTTGCAATAGTTTAAATGATAGGATCACACAACTGCACTGTTTTATAAGCTTTCATGGATCTATTGTTTCACCAGCTTCTAGTTTCGTGCTTCAAAGGAGCTCAAACGAGATTGAAACCATGCATTCGCTTTTATGCTAGGATTTCATAACATGGACTTTAAAAGCGGCGGTCAGTGTGTAGATTGTGTTCTAAATCATCGATCGATATTGTTTTGGCTCAAGAGTTTAGGAGTGTAAATAAAGTAGACAGTGTGAATTTCAGAATTTGATGGATTCCGGATTAGTACAAGAACTATCATAATAAAACCGGTTTCTACCAAGCAGTATACAAGCTTCGGAAAACTTTGAGTGTTTGTTAATTCAGATTTTATAACCACGTCTATTCTGCCGATTCAAGCTCACAACAACTCATGCAATGCTAGTGAAGTGAAGCTGACAGTTCAGGGTATGTCAGACATGCTTAAGAGAATATCGTCAGTCATGGCCTAAGGATTTTTAAATGTGTGTATTTCTAATCTCTTGGACAGAAAATGTATCAGAAATTTCTTGGGATTCATAATCTCCAATCGTTAACTTGCAGTACAGATAACGATTCTAACTTCTTCTTCATTATTATTTTTAATATCAGAGATCCACTGAATATAGTTCTCTAATTCTGTTAATATTGTTAACATTTATATACTTCATCCAACATGCGGAAAACCCATGGGATAGAAAAAAATCCAAGAAATTCCTAACAAAACTCCCAACGTAGTTAACCCCAAATCCTCATAGCTTCGAACTAAATCCCTAGATTACGCTAAGCCCTCATTGGTCGGAGCTAAGTCTAAACAAGGGCCTGCATCTCCAACCGGCCAATCCAAAGCTTCGATTGTTAGTGCACGTCGGACCAGCGTGGTATGTCGGAAAAGCGTAGTACGTCGAAACAGCGTGGATGACACGGCAGGTTACAAGGATTATGGCCGCCGAAATTGGGGACAATAACTGCTGTGAAATTTCTGGAAAACGTTGACTTTTGGATTGAGAGATCAAGAGCTTTGTGGTTAAATTTGGGAGCTCTATAACGTTCTTAAAAGATAATTGGAATGCGTATGCCGGTTACATTGTAATTTTTTTAAGACAAGACATTTTGTTGCATTGTTTTCGAATACAGCTGTTTTGGGTAGTCGGCACTTAAATATTTAAGAACCAATTTGCGATCGATAAAATTCCGAGTACAAAACATTCTAAAACAGTACTGGTCTTTTGTGACTTAATGCAATATACATTGTGTACATTAATTATGGCACATTCAGCGCATAATATATAAAAATTACAAATTCACTCCAATAATTAATTATTTTATTTAAACTTTTCGCACATGGACTGACTTAATGCCTTAATTTTCTTTATGCTACATGAATCTCGTACCAAAGGATCAAAAAAAAAAATTATAGAAGGTTCTTATAAGCAAGTTACATTTTATCATATGTGACTTTATTCATCATCGTCAACCTCTCATGTAGAGAAGGATTGAGCGTAATCACCACGCTTGCTCAGTGCGATCTATGTGTGATAATGATGCAATGTCCAGGTTTCCTTAAGATGTTTTCCTTCACCTTTTAATCAGTCTTTGGTGTCCAAGATATACTTAGAAAGTACATATAACTTAGAAAAGTTATATTGGTACTTGCCTGACCTGGAATCGAACCCGCACACTCATACTTGGGAGTTGGTGTTTTAACCACGACCACGACTTACTTACAAACGATTATTTAGAAACGTAATTTGTTCGTTCTCCCATATTTACTCTTCAGTATAACGTAGTCGTATCTCAAACAAAATTCAATTTGTACCTAAAGACCAACTTCCCCTTAAGCCCTATGCGTTACAATTGCGTGCAGCTTACTTAGTGGATAATTGGCCCCTCATAGCCACTGAACGGAGAGAGGGCAAGCCGGTCGCAAGTGCAAGCGGTATCGTTGGATATTAGCTGAATATTAGGTGAGTCTGTTGACTTTAAATTGAGAAAAGCTTATTAGAATTAAAAATATGGTTGGGGGATGATTAAAATTAATTAAAGACATCTTAATTAGGTCAATTTTACGATATTTTAAGTGGTTCTAAGGTGTTTGTTTTATTAAGAAATTACTTTTATCTTTTTTTTTTAGATTTTGAATTTAGTGTGAAACTACAGGTACGGTTTTGAAATACATATAATCGTAAGACTATGATGAAAAACAAACTTTTGGAAAAAACAAAACAAGGTTCTCTTAAAAAAAAAGTAGAGCCTTTGTAATGAAAATAATAATTATGTAGTTATTATAACTAAATAATAGAAATGAAAATACAGAAATTTGGTTTCAGTTTTGCTCCTAAAAATACTGCGCTGTATATTCTTCAATCATTCACCAAACATTTTTAACCGGAAAATATTGTATTTACTTGTTTAGTTTCAATATGAAATTCATTCTCAAGCAGAAATAACTTTGCAAAATAAATAAGGTAATAAATATAGTTTAAAAAACTAAAAAAAATATGTTTAAAAAAATATGAAACTGAAAAGTTAAAAATGATTTAAAAAAAAGCGTGAGGCGCTTTGTGCCCTAATTTTTGTATATTAAGCACCTCACGCTTTTTTTAAAATCATTTTTAACTTTTTAGTTTGATATTTTTCAAAAGCATGCTTTTTTAGTCTTTTAAATGAAAAAAAAAAAAACGAACGAACGAACGTATTGAAAACGGTGGGACATTTTACAGTAATGAGCCGCTCACTCGTAGTCCAAAGAGTTAGAGACGGACAAACAAACAAACAAGCAAGCAAATAAATATACAAGTGAAGCTAATAAAAAGCATGCAAAAATGAGAGATCAATAAAAAAACAGTCCATCGCTAAATCATTATCGAAGCCTGAATGTGTATTAAATACGCGTTACAATTTCTGATGTCATACAATTGCCATTGGTTGCTGTTCGGCGATTTCCAATTAATTTTTCATTATCTTTTTTGCTAAATAAATTTAATAACCCAGTAAAGTAATTAATTTTTAACAGCTAGTGATGATCAATTAATAATTTCATATAATTAATAAGCATCATCATTGTTGGATATATGTTTGGTTACATATTATAAACCAAAGTTGTGCATAATTTAATGCAACAAACAACTCGTAAATTAATAAATTACCATAATATATTATGATCGTTCACTGTTTTGAGAGTTCAATGACATGTAGTGGTAGAACGAATTACTAAAACCGAAATCGTAAAGTTTTATTATTGAACTAACTGCTACCCGCGATTCGATTGATATAAAATAAGCGCCTGTTAAAATAAGCAATATGTACGTTCGCGTTTGCCCCCGTTTTCGCAACATTTTTTTTACTGCACTGCTCTTAATCGTCATAGCGGGATGTTATATGGCCTATGACCTTTCTCAGGCTCTAGACTACTAGATATTAGTATGGATTATAACAACTGAGTTATGTTCGAATCCCTGTAACTATTTCACAGTGATGGCAGTCTGAATCTATCAAAAAATTTCCCTTTTGCATGTGGTTCAACGCTAGATATTGACCTTTGAATTGGGTTGTGTCCTAAAAAATAATTTAATGTCTATCAGATAGGTTTATAAAAAATATTAAATACGTAATTTTTATTTTCTCTTTTATTTAAATACTTAGGAAGACATATTGATTTGAAATGTCGCACGACGTCACGCCGTGGTACAAAATATACCACGCCCACGCTAATTAGCCCCCACTCCGTAACTTTATACCGCGTATATCGCGGGACTGGAACAATTTGCCAGCGGCGGTGTTTCCGTCGGACTACAATTTGAGTGTCTTCAAGGCAAGAGTGAATAGGCTCTTAATAAACTAGTGCGCTTTACCATCAACGATTGCGTCACTGCTTAACATCAGGCGGAATTGCGGTCAAGCGCTAGTTTATAATACATAAAAAAAAAACTTTAATACGCTATATCTCAGTAGTTTTTGGTAATTTCGACAAAATAAAAAATACGTGTCTGAATTATTTATTATCTATTAGACGGACAATTTTTTATTTTTTTTATTTTATTTTCCTACCTTGGACTCATCCCTATTGTTTCTATAATGTAATATTACGGTCTTCACCCGATTAAACGTCACCTATGAACTTTATGCTTTTAGCGTAAGGCTTATTATTTACCATCAACGATTGCGTCACTGCTTACCATCAGGCGGGATTGTGGTCAAGCGCTAGTTTATAATTTATAAAAAAAATAAATAAAAATAAAGCCTTAATTTTAAAAGGCACTCGTGTGTAAAACACTATCTCGTATATCAACAACGCATGTTTCATCTAATGAAAACATTATTAACATTTATACACTTTAAAAGCTTACAATAACAAGAAAAACACTTAGATGTCTCATTACTATGTTAAAGGCACCAAGTTTAGAGCGCCAGTACACGTGTACTGCGCTCTAAACTTGATGCATTTAGTATGTTTTATTTGATCATTGCTCCGTACTCCTGTACATTCCTGCTGTTTGTTTCCATTTTACTTTGTGTTATGATAGTTTTTTTTATAAGGTTAGCTAATTGCTGGGTAGTCAGTATTTTGTTCAGTTAAAGTTTTTTTATGAAATCAGACCTCTCTGTTCGTGTCTGTCAACACATATTCCGAGCAGCGTTGGCAGTGCGGCCGAATCAAGGAATTGTAGATAGTGGGTTCGAAACAAAACAGGCGCTTTACTTTAATTATTTACACAAATGTAAATAATTGAAGATTAAGAAACTGTCCTAGTAGGTAGCAAAAAAATTGAAGACATGTAACGCCTACCTCTCACCGAAGAAGGCCTGTATCAATAGGAAAATGGGCTATTAAAATAAAGTTTAAAAAAAAAACTTTAAAGCACTTCATTATCTATATTAGCTAATGTTCAGATAATCGATCTCTAGTGTATAAATTTATACAGTCAAGATAAATACACAGTTACGCAAAAATACAGGTTCTCTGCAAGACCAAGAAATTATACACTAGTATTAAATACACATGTGAGAGTATTTAATACCTAAATAAGTAAAAAGATGAGCTTACTGGTATTACTACTACTGTGTCTTTTAATCACCATCACCACCACACGCCGTCATTACACAACATCCTATTAATTGCGTAACACATTTAATAGTCGTTTTACGTGGATGTAACGCATGTTTCCTCAACCATTTCTTATTTTTTTATAATTTTTTGCGTCATTTTTACCGCAAATAAACGTTTTTTCTTTATTTATTTATTTCTTTAGTAGCTGCAGCATTTAGTAGTCTATTGCATTATTTGTTTTATGGGGCAGACTTATCTTCCAATCATATGAACCAAAAATGGATTAGGAATCTATACTTATTTTATGTATAAATCTGAAGAGTTTGTTTGTTTGTTTGAACGCGCTAATCTCAGGAACTACTAGTTCGATTTGAAAAAAAATACATATCGGATACTATGCAGGTGAATCCGCGCGACGCAGCTAGTATCATATAAAAAATAGCATAATTTATTACCCAATTAGGGTGCAATAGCTAGTGCGTGTTAGTAAACCTAAAAATAAACGAATTAGATTAACTGATTTGCTTCCATAGATCGTTTTTGGGTGAAACTTATCGTCTCGTCGGTCGTTCAATTTCGAACGAAAGCAGCAGCTCTCCCTTAGCACGAGGCAGTCTCAATATGTAAATAGAGGTTCACCATCCAAGGCTGCAATTTCAACGCTTGGAACTCGGTTAGCTCCGTGGACCGATCAGCCAATTACAAGAGCTCCTATACTAATAAATACAAATTGTGTTCGTAATATTTACTCTGCAGAGTGGTGCTGATAATACGACAATAAATGAAAACCTGGACAATGTTGGTTCATAGGAATAATCCTAAACCATAGAAAAAAACTTAGCATCAAAATATATATATATATATATATAATTTCAAACAAAGTAAATCGCATAAAATTGGAAATGGAATAAAACATACTTTATAAAATATTGGTTCACTGACCTCCGATCGGCCACAGCGCGATCCTATATCGACTTGCTTTTTTCGCGCTATTACATATTATTAAAGTTTAATACCGCTGGATGCGGCCGTCATCGACCTGTAAGCGCAACCTTATCAACATGTACATCATGTAGAAAATGTGAAAAAAGAAAAATAATTTCCTGTGCCTAAAGTAATGGATATATTTATATGATTTTTTATGAGTAGACTGAGAATGTGTTGAGGTACATGATGTTTAATTTATTGTCGTATTACCATCACCACTTTGTATAAGTACATAAGAGAAGTTGAAGTTCACAGCAATATTGATCCAGTGGTGACAACTGCGAGTTCCAACCAGTTGTAGGGTTGTGACTGTGGACTTCTAAACTACCGAACTATCATCATCATCATGCAATAGCAGTCTTCTGCTGGACATTTTCAGATATTTACTTATTATGAACTTTCCGAGCCATCCACGAAACAACCGCGGCCTTATATATGTATATTCGTTTATTATCTGTACTATATAACATTATAAATGGGAAAGTGAGTTTGATCCGCTTTCACGCCGTAACTACTGAACCGATTGCTTTGAAATTTTGCAGACGTATTAAATAATAAGGTACTTTTTATCGCGGAAAAAATTTGATATTCCCGTGGGAAAACATAAATATTGTTAGCTTCATACCAGTTCGGTGATAGATGGCGCTGTGTGTCGTTTAAAACATTCTATACTAATATATAAAGCTGAAGAATTTGTATGTTTGTTTCTTTGAACGCGCTAATCTCAGAAACCAATGGTCCGATTTGAAAAATTCTTTTTACGTTTGATATCCTATTAACCCAGGAATATATATCATCACACTGCGACCAATAGGAGTCGATCATAATAAATAACTATACGCGAATGAAGCTGCGGATGGCCTAATAACGGTATAATATATTGCAGACGAATATGCAAAATAATGCAAACTTAGAAGCTAAATGATACAATAATGTACCCACACACTTATGTACCCTTATGTCAGACTCCGTCAAAAAGTAACCTAGGACATTTCTCCACCATCAACCGACTAGGTAAACAATACAATGCCTTAGTCAAGAAAAACACAAGCATTGATATTTTCTCAAATAAGTGCTCCGTCTTCCGTCGTAATATTATATCATCGTTCACCACCTAACAATGATTGAGCCTTGTCCTTTTATTCTATGTTATGTTGATAAATTACATTCTTGTTGTTCTCTTTTAACATTATATAAATAAATAAAAAACCCATCACAAAATGATACATGCTGTGGCAACCTAAAATTAAGTCTGCACTCAACATAGGATTTTATATTATTGTAATATATAAATGTAACTAGTGTAAGATTTGTTGGTTGTCCTAAATAAATAAATAAATAAATAATCCCGAAAATGAGCAATCTAAAAAGCGCGATATAACTGAATTCTGCGCGGGCGAAAAGCTAGTTATAATATAAACTAGTGCTTGATCGCAATCCCGCCTGATGGTGAGCAGTAATGCAATCGTTGATGGTAAGTGCTAGTTTATTAAGAGCCTATTCACTCACTGTATATTTATATGTTTATTTATATCGGTACCTTATTAAGACGTAAAAAACTTGCGAAACGGGGGCTGGTTAGTTTTACTATACAAAAATATCGGATTTATCGAAACTGTCTGCCAATCGATATCAGAAAAGACTACCGCCCAAAATAAATAACACCTTTTGCACACATGTTCTGTGGAAACATAGCTAGCGGTGCTCGGTGGAATAAGAATGCGTTTGAAAAAAGAAAATGGTTTTGAAGGTGGAAAATATTCGAGTACGAATAGTATTTTAAAATATCTGTCGCATGTGAGCATTTTTAGTTGATAGTGGTGACGAGTATGAAAGCGTTTATTAGGTACTGTGTGAGTTGGCTTATTTTTAAATTTATTATTTACGCATATCGTGTAGGTACTATTAGCATTTCACTAAATGTTTTAAAAGTGACAAAGGCTTATAAAATATCTGCTATACACTATAAAAGTAATTAAAAGTTCTTTCCTTTTCTTTTTTTTTTTTTTCATGGTGAGATTCAACCCCAAATCTTGATCAATGGCCTCTGTGGAATAGATACCACAATTTTGCCAATATGTACAACTTATAGAAATTCTTTGAAAATTTTATTTCACAATAATGACGGATATCGCCAATGATAGTTGAAAAAGACGGCCGCGTGAACGACTATGAGAGAGGTTTGAAGCAAAGTCATGATGTGGCCATTATGATGCGAAATTCCAATGTTCTTTATGAATTATTTACTGAATGCACTTTTTACTACATAAATCATGCGCTTTTATTTAGTAAACGACACTATAAATATTTTTAAAAGTCCAATTAAAAATGCGCGTTACACTCAGATTTCCTGTCAAAACTATAATTAAAAGTTGATTTTATTAAAGTATTTACCTATGGAGTAAAAGTCACATTTGACAGTTTTACTATGGTGAAACTGTCAAAAATTAAAAATTTGCTTTCTGAATAAGTAAGTAACGTATTCTAACCTTCAATAAAAGTTTTGTGAAATTTGTCCTCACTCGTTAGCTTATTTTATGAAATTCATTCGAACTAGGTTAGCTTGGTGATAAACAATTTCGGTCCTAAGAATAAAAAAGTATCTACTTAATTCGTATCGAAGGACCATAAACTGTCAAGCTTAAAAGACCGAAACGCTACTGACTCTCAAAACCAGCCTGTTGTGAAGCGTCGACGGATACACAAGAGACAAGCCGTGCCGTCTAATCAATGAGCCCGAGCACTACGCTTAGCACATATTAATTAGCTAGACGGATACCTGAGAGCTCAGCTAATTTAAACATGCTGCGCTGTTTAATGCCGAATGAGAGCTGCGATTGCGGGCTTCAATGTTAACGTGTTGTATTGATTCAGAGTTTAGTATCGTCGTGTATACTTTGTTTCTATACAGTTTTAAATACATATCATCCAGCGATTACTTTGTCATCGTCATCATCTCAGCGTTAATCCCAGTCGCATCCAAAGCTTTTTTTTCAGCGTTTGGAGCCTGGAGTCCGCTTTACCAGTCTAACTGCTGATTTTGGCTAAACTTCAATATTTTCCGTGAAGCGACTGCCGTCTGACCTCCACCACCCGAAGGCGATATTGAAGCATTGCAGTTAGATCAATTGTTGGACTTTTGAGGGCTCCAACAACCCATAACGACTGCCGTTAATGTTCGTATGGCAACCCGGACCAACGACTTAACGTGCTTTGTGAGGCACGACCAGCCAGTGCAAATATTCATATTTATACATACAAGTATTTGAACTACGCGGGGATCGAACCCGCGCCTCCTGGAGTAGCGGCCGCGTTCGCTACCGCTATGCCATCGAGGCTGTCAAACGCGCCAACGATTACTTTGTACTTGGGAATAAATAACAACCGCACGGGTCGATCGATCGAAGTCGTGGTGGCCTAGTGGTTAAAACACCAGCCTCTCAAGTATAATTGCGCGGGTTCGATTCCAGGTCAGGCAAGTACTAATGCAACTTTTCTAAAGTTACATGTACTTTCTAAGTCTATCTTGGACACCAATGACTGAAAGTGAAGGAAAACATCTTCACGAAACCTGGACTTTAAGTCTGATATCGCCAACCCTTCTCTGTATGAGAGGAGACCTGTGCCCAGCTGTGGGACGATAAAAAAAGGTTGATGATGATGATGATGGGTCGATCGATCAGGTTGAGCTACGATTGCTGAGGTTGTTTTGTGGATGGCTGACAATCCCATTTAGCTCAAAACGGTCTCCAAAACCTGGAGCACAGGCGAAGAGTATCATCGGACGACCCGTCGTACGGCGAGTTTCCACCCTTACGTTGTTGACAACGTAACGATCCGAACGAAGCGTATCGCCTCGTCTTTTATACCGCGTGCATCGAGGGACTGGAACAATTTACCAGCGGCGGTGTTTCCGTCGAACTACAATTTCACTGTCTTCAAGGCTAGAGTGAATAGGCTCTTAATGATAGTTTATTAAGCGCCTATTTATTCTAGTCATCAACGATAGCATCACATCATAAAGTACGTTAAGCCGTTGGTCCCTGCTGTGATTCGTGGGTGTTTGACACTCGTTCTGGGTTTTCAGTAGCCCGATAGCCTAACAACCTACATCTTAATCAGGGATATCCTGTTACCTAGTAGCTGGATTGTGGAGTTCAGATAGGCAGTCGCTTCGTGCTCCATTTAAAATACTGGTATTCAGTTAAACCTACTTAGTAAGGAAGCCGCGTGGTGACGGCGGGTCAGAATACAATTGTCACCACCCCATCTCATCCCGCGGGTGTCGTACAAGGCCATTAAGGGAAAAACCGGATGACGGGCAGCAGCATCATCCGAGTACTATGAACATCTAATTCCGATCGCCAAACAGCCTGCCAAGCGTGGCGATTATGGCACTATCCCCCCAAAATGTTTAACACAACATTAAACCGGCTACTGCTCCTCCCCAACAAGGTGGACCGACGACCTGGTGAAGGTCGCGGGAAACCGCTAGATGTGGGAGGTGCAGGACCGGTCGTTGTGGAGATCCTTGGGATCCTATGTCTAGCAGTGGACGTCTTTCGGCTGAAATGATGATGAGTATGGAAGCCGATCACAAAATAGAAAAAGTAGGCTAATCATGATGATTGTGAATCTAAATGGTTATTTTTCCATTTGTCATCAGCATTTAGTATTTTTTTTTTTTTTTGGTATGACATAGCTTGTAGTGAAAATTCTCATCATAAATTCTCTATAACAAGTCGTCTTTACAATGAATAACTACGTAAACTTTCCAAGTTCGTTCCCTCGCCTAAAATATCCAAAAACAAATGCCTGCAGCAGTGTTCCGTTCTATAACTTGGTCTCATCCGGAGCGTACTTAGGTGCAGCGCGCACTAACGACTTTTTGTTACTCAAATATATTGTATAGTTTCTACTTATTACACAAATATACCACTGTCTAAAGGAAGTGAAAAGTTTTGGCAACCGTCACCAGATAAAGTTCTCCTGCACTAGATTCCAGGTGCATACTAATGAAGGGAATAGCAAAAAAGCTTCTTTTGTTAGCACAAATTAGAGATACATTCAACATCATCATCATCTCAGCGGTAATCCCAGTCGCATCCGCAGCTTTTTTCAGCTTTGGAGTCTGGGGTCCGCTTTACCAGTCCAACTGCTGATTTTGGCTAAACTTCGACATTTTCCGTGAAGCGACTGCCGTCTGACCTCCACAACCCGAAGGCGATATCGAAGCATTGCAGTTAGACCAATTGTTAGACTTTTAAGGGCTCCAACAACCCATAACGACTGCCACTAGATGTTCGTATGGCAACCGGGACCAACGACTTAACGTGCGTTCCGAGGCACGATCAGACCAGTGAAAATATTCATATTCATGCATACAAATATTTGCACTGCGCGGGGATCGAACCCGCGCCTCCTTGCGCAACGGCCGCGTTCGCTACCGCTACGCCACAGAGGCTGTCTCAAATTATGTGTATCAAATTAGAGATACATTAACCGATAACAACTCTACACTATTTAAAGTAAATGTTGTTGGTAAACTTCGCAGCATTTGGTAAACTTCGTCGGGTATTTTCGTCACCCATACCCCAATGTTTGAAGACTAATTCTTCAACCAGTGTATCTACCCATCATAACTTACTGAGCCGAGACGTGGACACTAACGGACTAGTCCATAAGTTGAAAGCCGCTCAGCGAGCTATGGAGCGGTCTATGTTGGGCGAATCTCTGAAGGACCGCATCAGAAATGAAGTGATCCGACAGAGGACCAGAGTCACCTATATAGCTGAGAGGATTAGCAAGCTGAAGTGGCAATGGGTTGGTCACATATGCCACAGGGCCGACAACCGTTGGGTTAAACGACTCCTCGAGTGGAGACCGCGTCTCGACAAACGTAGCGTAGGACGCCCTTGGGCGAGATGGAGCGACGACATCAAAAAGGCGGCTGGTAGTGGCTGGCGGAGAACTTCTCAGAATCGAGCTTGTTGGGGTGCCATGGAAGGGCCTATATCCAGCAGTGAACGAGTAGAGGCTGATGATGATGATGATGATTGTTGTTGTGTTGTGTGGTGTAGTGTGTGTTGTTAGAGCTTTTTACATAAAAAATAATAGTACTTTTTTTGAGGAATCATCATGTTACCTATGATGTATATCATATGTAATGTAATTAGCGGACAGCAAAAATAAAGCGTAGAAGAAAAGTACCGTAATGTGGATCTCCTACCGAGTAAAGCCACAGACGCATAACCAGCCTATAATGTTCACACTGCTGGGTCGTGCCAATTTCTTCAACATTTTTCTACAACGTTTTAAAGGCTTCAACGCCTGGCTGGGTTTGAACCTACCACCTACATCTCATAAGTCATGGTACCATGAATTCGAACTGAGGACTGTACTCACTTATGATCCATGCCCCTATTTACCTCTGCCTCCCGCTGGGACACAGGTCTGCTGTCTATGAGAGGGAGTGGGTTGTGATCTACCACGCGGGTCGAACGCGAATTGGTCGATGACAAATGCTTTCGAATTTTCGGTTCTAAGACACGTTGATTTCCTCACGATATTTCCCTATTGATATATAAGCTTGAATGATGTTTCGGCAGCGATCTCTTGCATCCGACCCTGGTCTAGGCCATGGTCCGAAGCGAGAGTGCATGGCAGGCCGTCACTTCGTTCTGCAAAGCAGTGATGCTGGCAAAGGAGCAGGCGAAGCGCGTGAGGCAGCGGGAATCCCAGCGCCCTCACGCCACCAGCCGACGCAAGAGACGCTCTGGTCGGGAGACGAGACCGAACTCCCAGCCACCGTAGGCGCGGGCCTGTGGGCGATGAGCAGTGGGCAGCGGACATCTCGCCACCCGGAAAGGACCAGGCCCGAGTCGACGGCCGACGACGTCGTCGTGTTTCACGCGCACCTCGAAGAGATGTCTGCACATCGTGACCGGGTCGACGAAGACCGATGCCTCTTGGGTCAGGGTTGCGGGTTGATTAAACAAGAATCGCACAGGCAAGTGAAGAAACACGGGTGGGTTTTAGTCAGTAAAAGTCTGACACGCACTTCCGCTCCGCCCAGAGCGGGAGAAGTCATTTGATGATTTCCCATCGCAACAAAAAAAAGCATGAGTGTTATTGCTATTGGACGTCTTAAGAAAAAATCTAGTGTAAAATCTCCAGTGTAAACATATCCTAGGCAGCTTTCGTCGTTAAGCACAAAGAGTACGGCACCTCACTGGTTCATCGCTTTAATTGAGTTTCAAGTTTTTGATGCTGCTGGTATTCCCTTGTTTTACACTGTGATTCTGTGAGTCATTGTTATACTTTAGGTACACCTATAGAGAACACGACGAATGAGAGTTTGTGTTTGTTTTAAATTATTGTCGGAATTATGTTGTGTGTGTGGAATATTATTCTGAAAGGAGGGATGTAATTGGGGTTTATTACACTATGGATTGTATTGTAAGTTCCACCAGTATTATAATGTATATTATAATAACGCGTGTATCAGGAATGGGATCTGATCATTCCATAGTGGTAGCCATCTTGCCGCATGGGTTTGAGGTATTAACTCTTCATGAGTTTCTTTTTTAAAACAGCTGTTTAATTTTTCTATTGAAGGCACAGAACTTTATCGACCACTCGCTGCTTTCGCTGCTTATAGTATTTTAATTGGGGGTTGTTAGCGTATGGAATGTACTGTAACGAGTATTATTTTTCACATTAAAATAACGCGTGGAATGGAATCTGATCTCTATTGACTTGATCACATTCCATAATAGTAGCCATCTTGCAGCATGGGTTTCAGCTATTACTTCTTCTTGAGTTTTTTTTTTTTTTTTTCTAATGGCTGTATAATTGGCTGTATAATTAAAAAGCCACAGAACTTCATCGATCACTTGCAGCGTTCGCAGCTTATAACTTTTTTCCTATATCCTTTTTTCGTAACCGACAGCTTCGGTGGCGTAGCAGTAGCGAACGCGGCCGCTGCGCAAGAAGGCACGGTTTCGATTCCCGCGCAGTGCACATATTTGTATGTATGAATATGAATATTTGCATTGATCTGGTCGTGCCTCGGAAAGCACTTTAAGCCGTTGGTCCCGGCTGCCATATGAACATCTAGTGGCAGTCATTACGGGTTGATGAAGCCCTCAAAAGTCCTACAATTGGTCTAGCTGCAATGCTTCAATATCACGTTCCGGTTGTGCAGGTCAGACGGCAGTCGCTTTACGGAAAATATCGAAGTTTAGCCAAAATCAGCAGTTAGACTGGTAAAGCGGACCCCAGACTAACGGATTAACGCTGCGATAGTGATGATACTTTTTTTGTAACCCCCTAATGTCTCACACAAGGTACGTAATTGGTCGTGGTGTTGCGTATACAGTGTTATATTAGGTTTTTTCCTACTGAGATACCACAGGTCATGCCTCCACAGTTTGTGAACAAGGTGCCACATCTTCACTCTCCAGGATCTGGATCCTGGAGAGTGAAGATGTGGCACCCGAAACGTTTCCAAATTTTTTCTAGAAATGGTCCCGATTCCCTTGTTCACAAACTGTGGAGGCATGAGGATCAGGGAGTAAAGTTCACTCATCCGACCAGACGAATGTTATGTCTGGCGGGCACTTGCCCAATGCAATGCAATGCAATTGGGAAGTCGTATATATGCTAGTTGCATGGTAAACTCTGATTGCGAGATGTAAAAGTCGTGTGACGTCAATATGCTGCGTCGACCTACTGCTACACAAACTAAATTGAGTTTAAGTTTATTGCATCTTTTCCTTTCAGTTTCATTAAGAAAAGGACAAAAGAAAAAAATTGTTCAGTCCTTGCATTTTATTCTGGGCCTGACGTAAATGAACGTGCTTCTAGTCGCCATGTTTTTAATTGCCTCTAAACTCTCTACGGAGTATTTTGATTTGACAGGACTAAACTTATTATGTTATCTTCTATCGTTATCTTATTGTAAAAGCAAGAAAGGGACGCAACTTAAAATTAGTTTAATTTGTGAATATTTCTCTACAGGATACTTTTTCTCACTCGTACGTCGTTACTTGTCCCTCGACGTGTATTTACCTCGTCAGTTTTCCAAATCCATACCAAACTAATATTTATATTTCGCAAACTCGTACTTACTCGCACAAACTTCGTAAAATATGCATTACATCACATCAAATTGTTGACGGCAGAAACAACAGTAGTATATGTACGTTTGCTATCTTCTATGTGCTGACTGCCACAGCTTAAGAAAATTTCATTACGCCCCAACAGATCCGTTGCTCCGCGTAGTATGTTGTTGCTCTCATCGTTGTCATATTTATTTAGAGAAGTGTTCGCTTATACGTGGTACAAATACTAGTTTTCAGTTTAGTTGAGGATAGAATGAGCAATTTTTGCAAGGGTTTTGCGAGTGGAATCTAGGATGCTGACTATTTTAAAAGATTTTTGGGAGTAAGATGGTCTTTTTGACAGCCTCCGTGGCGTAGTGGTAGTGACCGCGGCCGCTGCGCAAGGAGACGGGGATCTCCGCGCAATGCAAATATTTGTATGTATGAATATGAATATTTGCACCAGTCTGGACGTGCCTCGGAAAGCACGTTAAGTCATTGGTCGCGGTTGCCATACGAACATCTAATGGCAGTCGTTACGGGTTTTAGGAGCCCTTAAAAGTTCAACAATTGGTCAAACTGCAATGCTTTGATATCGCCTTCGGGTTGTAGAGGTCAGACGGCAGTCGCTTCACGGAAAATGTCGAAGTTTAGCCATATCAGCAGTTAGACTGGTAAAGCGGACCCCAGACTCCAATGCTAAAAAAGCTTCGGATGCGACTGGGATTGACGCTGAGGTGATGATGATGATAAGATGGCAGGAACTTTGACACGCAGCCTGTTATCATGTATTCATACATAAATAATTTTAAAGTGTTATTATTAAATACATTTTTTATTAGCAATTTAAACAAAAATCTGTATATTGACAGCAGTTTTTCTTTTATAATCTTCTTCTTTTTACGCTAGACGCATGTGCTGAATTCATGGTAGATCTTTGCGCGTCAATGCTCCTGCCAAGCCTTTAGGTAAAATACAAAATTAGAACCGACTCTTGTGTGTTTCCTAGTTATCCAAGACATCCATGTGTATGTACATTTTATTTCATTACTTTTTAATGTAAGTAAAAGGTGAACAATATCTTCTCCAGACTCCAGACAGACTTGCAGAAAATTGTCCATATAAAAGATTATAGCTGCATAAAAGTTGTCTGTAAAAGTCGCTCGATCTTAACGATAAGACCATCCTTTATCAAATCTCATGTTCTGTAATTTATATGGTGTCCTATTAAAGAGTATTCAATTCTATTCTATTCTCTATGATAACAAAAATGGCGCAAAACCTCGCAACCAAACAGTGTCATAATCAAAGTTGACAAAATATCATCTGAAAAACCAGTTTTGCCAGCATCAAAGCTCGTTTGTTTCTGGTTTTATCTCACTGTAGGTACAAGAAAATGACAACCTTATAATTAGCCTAATGTCTCAAGTAACTGAGCAATAATTAAAGATGGAGAAAACACAGATGCTTCTATCTGTTATTTCTCCATCTTTACTGGAGCACAGCTCGTTCGAAGAAGCGATTTATTTACGCGGCGATTTTGTTCTGCGCGCTTGGTTTTCAACATTGAAAATGCAACAAAGTGTATCAGAGCTTTTTGAGAAATCCACTCTTTGAATTCAAGTCTCGGCGCTAAGCAAAGCCCTAATTCATTATGATCACTTAACGATTCCTTACTTCGACCCCACATCAATTCCTAAACTAGCCACTACAAAATAACGCAATAATCCGTATGAGGTTGGCAGAGTTTGGACTGTCAAACACCTCGCTTAGGAACCATAAGTGGTTTGCACTGAGTAACATTATGCGGTGAATAATAATCCATACAAAATTGGAGCCAAAGCGTTCACTCCAGAGTGCGACAAAAAAATCGCAAATGCCAACCTGTTATCATTTACATTATACATTTCAAACACTAAATGAATAATTATTACGAGAAACAAACAACAAAATAAATTATAGTCCTTATTGCTTTGGTTTCCTGTCTAGTTGAGTATAGTAAGTAGTGCGTTTTAGTTAGCGGCACCGAATTTGAGCTTTGACTGTGTTGTTTCAGACATTATTGTGTTATTAGCGTTAATGTTTTTAGAGAGTGTTCAAGTTATATTCCGGTCTCACATTGTGGCACAGATTTGGAAAGTTTACCATGCGATATTGCCTTTGATGCATTCAAAAGGTAATACCAACGATTTTCTTGTTAGCATACTAAACTAAATTTAATTTCAGTGCATATTTTGCTCAATTCGATCGTCTATATACTTTTTTATGTTTGTTCATGGATAACTTCGTCGTTTATGAACCGATTTTGCGTCAGGTGGTCCCATTATAAGGAAATCAGGGTCTAATGCTGGGAGACCATAGAAATCAAGTGGAACTTTAAAAAATCTTAGGTGCGACTAGTACCTACATTTGTTAGGTTAGGTTAGAGTAGTAGGTCTGGAGTAGATAAGAGATATAGTAGACTTTCAAAAAAAGAACACTACAAAGTGAAAAATAACTAATTTCGGAAGTCGGTGGCAATAACGAATATACAAAAACCAAAGACACAATGACCATGACATGTATACATACTTTTTGGTTGTTTTTTTTTTTTTTGTAAAGAAATTTTTATTTCCTTTACCGTTTTGAGAGGAGTGGTGATAAAATTAAATGCACAAAGTAAAGTGCCTGTCTAGATGCCAACTCACGACCTACTCGTAATTCAGGGCCACTAGATCAGCATTAGGTACTCTAAAGATCTGCGGATTGATTGAAGAATGTCTAACAAAGATGTCTTATCCACAGGATGTCACGTCCGACCCACTTGGTGCTCCTGTTCGTGACGTTAGGAGTGGTGCACTCATCGCAAGGACACGCACGCTCTTTCACCAGGTGCCAGCTATCCAGAGAACTGCTGCGGTACAACTTCCCAAGAAGTATGATACCTATTTGTAAGTATACCTCCTTAAATTACTACTACATTTTTCATGGTGATAATCTGACAGTGTATAAACGTGGATGTAGGGTATAACGTTATAGTTCAATTTTGTAGTGTTTGATTCAGGTTATTTTAATAGATACGTCCGATTAAGTAAGATTTCTTTATTGCTTTCTAAATAACAAAAATAATTTGACAACAGAACGAAAAAGGAACAACAACGGCTCAAGCGGAAGTATAACAAAACATTTTTATTTTCAAACTTGTCTGTGGCAAAGGAGACAAGACATAAATCCTATTATATAGTCTAACAAGTGGAAACTTTTATATTTTTTACATATTATCTTTCCAAAAAGTTTTTTTTTAACATCTGGCAAGTAATAATTTTTCCCTTTTGATTACCATGATCTTTTAATAACATTATCGGGGTAGTTCAGAAATTCGTCAACTTAAAACAAAAATCATCCCTCCCGTACCGCGCATATACTTACCTTCTTTATTGTTTCCGGGGTGGAAAATCCTCATGGATGTCCGCCGCCCTGGGGCGGGCGACGGGGTGTGTCAGACTCTTACTGACTAAAAACCACCCCGGTGTTCCATCTCACACCTACACTGGGGGTTAAGAGAACGAAGACTGCTTCTGCAACTCCCAATTGGTGCTGGCCTGCCACTGCGAGCCTCCCCGGGTCAGGGGGGAGTGCGGTATATGACTCCCCCCGTGACATCTAAGAATGGCGCGCGGGGAACACTTCGCGCCGCCACCTCGGGTCCTGATGTTTGGGGGGCGACAGATGTTCCCTAGTCTGTCGCCCCTCCAGGGGCGACAGACTAGGGAACGTCTGTCGCCCCTGGACCCATTTAGGGGGGCTGGAAGAAGGCGTTATCCGCCCTTCGCCGAACCGCGTATATACCTCAGATAACATCTCTGTCACACGGTCGGCCTATAAGAAATAACTAAAAAAATATCAACGTACAATAAGTAAAAGTGATCATTAAAAACCAGCGCTGAGCTTGTTTTATATACTAATTAAAATAAATCTTAACCTTGCAGAGGTTATATTTTATAGTGACAGTAGATGAACCACTATTACAGAAAAAGAAGTACCTAGAAGTTATTAAATCACACCCCAGTCATACACCAAAGCAAGTATTTATTTATATACATACTTTATAGTGTTGTAGCGGTACCTACATCAACGCCACATTGAACAAAGATCAATCAGAGTTTACCGTGCAATTAGTATACATACATACAACTTGCCAATTTCAACCATTGGGCAAGTGCCCGCCAGACATAACACCCATCTGGTCAGTGGTCGGAGGATCTTCCCTTTTCTATGGAGGATGAGTGAACTTTACTCCCTGTTCCTCATGCCTCCACAGTGTCACCAAAAACATACATTAAATTGAAAATACATTCAACACTACCATATATTCAATGGGCGGCCTTATCGCTAATGCGATCTCTTCCAGGGCCTGTAGACAAAGTAACATCGCTTCATAGCGAAGCGAAATCGAATACCAAACCAACCAATGGCGAGAACGATTGACCACGCGACGCGATAAATCACGTGGTCAATCGTTCCCGCCATTGGTTGGTTTAGTATTCGATTTCGTTTCGCTATGAAGCGATGTTACATTGGCTATAGGGGCAGGATTACTTTAGAATAGACAAAGATTTTCCTGAACTTTAAATGGGACCGTCGTTACATATATATCCAAAAGTAAACATGATACATAAATAAATTGTTAAGAATTGACCGCTAAATAAGCAATAAGTACTTCATCTACGAAAGAATATGAGTATAAATTAGCACCTACTTGTCCAAACCAAGATAGGTACAATTAGGTTGAAAATATCTATCGATATCTTGAAATGTCTAAATAGAAAATTGCACCTTATGTTTAAGACAACTACTTGCATTAAGTACTAAATTAATTGACTAAACACAAAACATACATAAAGAAAAAGAAATGTAGCGTCAAAGTACTAGTCCGCATCACTATTATTCAAAATGTTCCCACGTGGTAAACGTAGGGTAGGAGGCCCTCAGACTAGGTGGAGCGACAATCTTCGCAGGATAGCTGATGATGATGATAATGGTGTTCAACGGTATTTGGCCACCCAAGCAACCACAGAACAGATAAAAGACATTAGAAGGGAAGTAGTTCGGGATTTGTATTAGAACGCGTGTCGCCGCTTGTGTCCCCTCTTTAACTCCACTATAAACAAGAAACCAATGCCGAAGCTTATTACGCACACAAATAAACATTCGCACTTAGATTATAAGTTTGTAATTGGTTGTCACACTAACGTAAGCAATGCATTTGACGTACACTCTTACATTCGCAAATTTCTCATACACGCTATGGCGACCAAAAGGTCGATAGTTTATATCGATAAAATTAACAGAAAATGATTGATTGTGTTCTAATTAATTTCGTAAGGATTAGGAGTATTCTTTACATATAAGTTTACATAAGATTCCAGTTATACGAAGTAATACACTATTTCGTAATTGTAAGATTTTTTAAAAAATATATTTCTTAGTAGAAATTTACGTAACTTGAAAATGTGATTTTTTGTTTATGGTGATATAAACCTAAAATTAGGGTTAAATGAAAGATTTGGGTGTACAAACAGTTTTAACCTAACCTAACTTTGATTTAGTTTAAATGTATTTTTTTCCTATAAACTTTTTATTTGTATCAATATATATATATTTATAGTATAATCGTTTGGAATATGGTGTCATTTTATAGAATAAGTTTAAAGAATTCAAAAATGTATCATATTTTGGATTTCATATAAGTAAACTATAAATGATATAAATAATAATAAATATAATGTAATAAATAAAGGCTCCGATGGTTTTGGCTCGAGATAAATCTATCATGTTAAAAATGGCTTAAAATTGCGTGGCATTCCATCCGATAAGCACGGGCCGTCTATAAACGGTGTGTTTTCACTGTTTATTGTTTTTTTCTATTACTAACATAGGCTAAGAACATTGTTACTAACAAATTATGGAAGTACCTAATTCCGAAATAAATTTTATTATTATTATTAATTCTCTTTGAGGCCCACACAGGATTAGGCAGACATGCGCCACACGTATTTGTATACAATAATGACGTCAGTAAATACCTTTAGCACATGTATTTGTATACAATAATGACGTCAGTAAATAAATAAAAAATGAAACTAGCAAAATGGGTATACAAGTATATTTTAATATTGAACGATAATTTAATCTCAATTTCAATTACTGTCCCTGAAATAACACATATTTATTCAGTAACATGCGCTTGCTATCTTTTAAATTGAATGTTTTCAAAATAAAGTGCAATCTTACACTTATATATTTTTGAATAATAGCTTTAGTTAGGTCTGTAACATGACTTGCAGTAGGATATAATCCAACTTGATGATTACTAATGTTATTAAATAGTTGAGTTCCAACGAAGCTACGCAAAATCTTCGCTGTCAACAAATGTTTGTTTATATTACGAAGATTATCGATGTAAAGTTTGATAACTGCTTCAGACGTTTTACAAATTTGTATTAGGTCTTTCGAAGGGTACAAAAAAAAAAGTTGCTTCAATCCACAGTTTTCTTATATTTGGATCTGTTGGAAATCTAAAAAAAAGTATTGAAATGGAATTGACAGAAGACAAAAACTTACCAAACTTGAGATTAATAACCCAACCAGAAGTTAAATTATCCAACAATATAATAGTATAATTATAGGTGATAATTAATGAACAGTTATTAAAATTTATAATATTACTGAATCATTTCTAAACATACAGGTTACTTGATATCGACATTGTTTACATCTTGGTACAGCACTATCGATGCGTGTGGAATTCTCAGAAATCAAGCTTTGGATCTGCGTCTGGGACGTTCGCAGTGAACATAATACATTGCGCAGTCGCTTATACTATATAAGACGGTACCCATGTATTGCAAGCTATGTATAATTTTGCATCTGTTTGCCATTTTATCGTTTTTAATTACAAACTACATAATACTATCGAAATAATTACAAATATTACTTGTATTTTGAGGTTTTTGGGCTTACCTGTGAAAAGAAATTCCTTGTCGGGCTACACTACACACCTCACTTCTTTTCCGACACGTTACAATAGCGCAAGACGGCATTATTAAATTTTTCCGCGGAGTTTCTTACGCTGTTACAATAAGAGCGCGACTGTTGACCGGTCAAGTCAATTTCGGCTAAACTTTGAGCGTCTGCTCACATCAGCGGCGCGCTTGCTCCGCCTTCAAGGCCCTTCTAATGTCTTTTACTGTTCTGTGCAAGCAACCAACAAGCCAACAGGCCAACCCAGATCCCATGAAGTGATTCCTTAAAAAGACGACCTGCATTCGAGTTATTTTACATAGGTTGTTCCTTATAACAAATGATGCTGAAATTCTATTATTAACAATAAGTAATGAAAACCCCGTCCGACCTACATATAAGGATAATAAAGGTTAGGTAAACACATGACCAAATAAAATATGATACTTTACATAATCGTCATAGTAACAATACTAATGGTTTTTTAAATAATCTATTTTTCCGCGAATTAATTGAAACTTTCCTAAAGATTTTTATTTTTTTAAAAAGTGACTACAACATTTTTGACGGTATTATTATGAGCGAACAGCGATGCGACTGCGTGCCGCGTGCCCTGGCCACCTTCACCCGCGAATGTATTGCCTACCGCACATGTTTTAAGTTATTTCTTTTTGCGACATAATTTTTATTTTTAGGGGTTTTTTTAGTCATGGTGGCCTAGTGGTTAAAACACCAGTCTCTCAAGTATGAGTGTGCGGGTTCGATTCCAGGTCAGGCAAGTACCAATGTAATTTTTCTAAGTTATATGTACTTTCTAAGTATATCGACACCATTTACTGATTAAAAAGGTGAAGGAAAACATCTTGAGAAAACCTGGACTTTAAGTCTGAAATCGCCAACCCGCATTGAGCAAGCGTGGTAATTACCCTCAATCCTTCTCTGTATGAGAGGAGACCTGTGCCCAGCAGTGGGACGACGAAAAGATTGATGATGAGGGGTTTTTTAACTTAAGCCCGGCTTTGTATGCATTAGTAGAATCAATTATCGATAACTAACAATACCTTCACGGATCGGACAGGGTTTTCTTTACATATTGTATAATTATAATCTCCCACCAACAACGAAATAGGGAATGTTTGAAACCCTACTCCATCATCTATATACATATCAAAATGTACACATGATTAACTCACTGCGACGCATCCAATTCTATTACACACTATTGCACATCAAAGACTTGCTCACGTTAAGGCCATTGTACATGATGCACTTTGGAATTAATCTTTGAGCCTTTCCGTCAGTGTTTATAGAGGTTTGGTCGTAAAGTCTGGGAGGCTTTGAATTTATTCAAGTTTTTTTTATGTAATATTCTTCTTCTTCAGCCTATAGAGGTCCACTGCTGGACAAAGGCCTCCTCCAAGGCTTTCCACGATGACTGGTCTTGAGCTGGTCGCATCCATTGGCTTCCCAGAACCTTCACCAGGTTATCGGTACACCTTGTTGGGGCCTCCATACGCTGCGTCTTCCAGTACGTCCGGCCGCCACTCCAGAACCTTACTGCTCCATTGGCATTGCCATTGTTCGTCGCTGACTTCGGTTCTTCACCGAATCTCCTTATTCCTGATTCGATCGCCCAGAGAAACTCCGAGCATAGCTCTTTCCATCGCCCTTTGTGTCACTCTAAGCCTTCGTATGAGACCCATTGTGAGCGACCACGTTTCCGTTCCGTAAGCCATCAATGGCAACACACACTGGTCAAAGACTTTAATCTTGAGAAACTGTGGTATATTACGACGCATGTTGCGTCGTAGGCACCGCTACAAGTCTAACTGGATGCAGCTTAATACTAGTATTTTACATAAAGCGACTGATAACTGACCTCAACAACCCAGATACAGCAACACGTTACTCTTTGGTAAGATTGGTAGACAGTTTCAGCCATCTGACCACCCCTAATGACAAGATTAAGAGGGAACTCTAGTGATGCTTTCTCTATACAAACGTATTCCGCTGTTTTCTTCGTGGATAATGCTTTTAGAGCATTTTTTTTTCCTACAATTTTACACCGATTTGATTTTTTCCAAAACTTAATAAATTAATAAAAGAAATACGATACATCAAAATCGCGAAAAAATATCCCATTTTTACCGTGATGTTCAGATGACTATTAGACAAACTTGATAAGTTTTTGACAAAAAAGAAAATAATAAAAGCATAGCTATACTTCTCCTCTAAATTTTGATATAAAAATAATATTGAGATCTGTCGTGTATTGAAAAAGAAACGTCTTTGGTCAAGGTTTTTTGTAGGTAAAATCAGCCTGAGCTGCAACTGTCCTTTTCGCACTTTATCGGGACAGATTGGAAGCAGTGCGACGGCAATAGTTTCTTCAAATAGGCACTAGAGTCCCCTCTTAACGGCTTAGCGTAATTTCCAAAATACGGAGGGCATGTAATGGATGGTTATCCATCCATGGACTCAACTCGGCAAGCATAGCTTTTTTTTATTATTATTTATAAACCAGCGCTTGACCGCAATCCCGCCTGATGGTAAGCAGAGATGCAATCGTTGATGGTAAAGCGTGCTAGTTTATTAAGAGCCTATTCACTCTAGCCTTGAAGACACTCAAATTGTAGTCCGACGGAAACACCGCCGCCGGTAAGTTGTTCCAGTCCCTTGATGTACGCGGTATAAAGGAGGAGGCGAAACGCTTCGTCCGGATCATAGTAGTGTTAACAACGTAAGGGTGGAAACTCGCCGTACGACGGGTCGTCCGATGGTGGAACGGAGATGGGGGAATTAAATCATGCAATTCCCTCGCACACTCCCCAAAATGCATCCTATAGAACACCGACGGGCTGGCTACTCTACGCCTGTGCTCTAGGTTTTGGAGACCGTCTCGAGTTAAATCAGGGTCACCAATTAGCCTCTTCGCACGCCTCTCCACTGAATCCATAGCTTGACCTTCGATCAACTTTTGCGGCTATTATCATTTAACCACGAGCCCTTTATATATTTGCTTTACATATTGATAATATTTAATTCACATGTATAAAACTTAAAAGAACATTAATAATATAAAAATGTATGGCATCAAGCCCTGGTGTCGACAAAGAAAAATGATTCATATTTGAAATCAGGAAATCTCTCTAATTATAACAGTATAATTTATGTATAGTTTAAACTTGGAGACTATAACAAATATCCCATTATTATAACCAATCTTTCTTGAATACATTACTGAAATTCCCAATACAACCTTGAACTAAGACTAAGTTGCGCCTTACCCGTGACTTAATGCATCGAAGAGTATCTTGGTCCCCTAGAGGCACCGTTGAAACGATGGCACATAACTGTTGCATTAGCAGGAGTAAATAAGGCAACACTCTAGAGGCTGAGCGATTCTAGTGCAACTATAATATGTAGGCGTACCTTTAGTACCAACCTTTTAGGTTTTCGATTCGTTTCGTGCCTGTTTTTAAATGTTTTTTTTTTTTTATAAATTATATACTAGTACTTGACCGCATTCCCGCCTAATGGTAAGCAATGATGCAATCGTTGATGTTAAAGCACGCTAGTTTATTAAGTGCCTATTGACTATAACTTTGAAGACACTTAAATTGCAGTCCAACGGAAACACCGCCACTGGCAAATTGTTCCAGTCCCTCGATGCCGGTATAAAAGACGAGGCGAAACGCTTCGTCTGGATGGTAGTGGTGTCAACAACGTAAGGGTGGAAACTCCGATGATAGAACGGAGACGGATGAATTAAATCACGCAATTCCCATAAACTCTCCAAAATGCATCCTATAGAACACCGACAGGCTGGCGACTCTTCACTTGTGCTCCAGCCTTAGAGACCGTGTTGAGCTAAATCTGGGTCGTCAATTAGCCTCTTCGCACACCTCTCCACTGAATCCAAAGTAGTCAGGTGACATTTTGCAGCAACAGCCCAAATGTGGCTGCAGTACTCCACACACGAACGGACCTGTGCTTTGTACAACATTCGAAGCTGTCCCGGTGTGAAGTACCGCCGGACCTTTGCAATAACGCCAAGTTTCTTGGCAGCCACCTTGGCCTTGGACCCAGTGAACCCAATGAGTGATTAAATGGTTGCATAATGTGAATTAATTATTCTACTTGGAGGGACAAACGGCCAGTGGTAACGCCCCGACTAACGAGTTGGAAAGTCGGGGAGTTGTTAAATTGTAAAGTGTAAAACCAGGCTCGTGATCAAGGGTCAAATCCAGGCAGACTCTTTATTATGTGTAATTTATTTTCATCACCACTACTCTTGAATCGGTGAAGGAAAAAATCGTAAAGAAACCAATATATCCTTAAACCAACAGTCCAAACACATCTGACAGCCGCCGACGGGCATTTGGCCCGCATGGTAGATTACGGCCCACTCCTTCTAACAGAGTGGAGCCCTACGTATCAGCAATGTTATAAGTAGGCTAATAATGTATATGTGCAGGGATAAACATCTTGATTATAATCACCATTGCAATTTAATTTGTTTTTCGAAGTTAACATAAACGGCTTTATTCCTAATAAAAACTTTTTTACAAAAAAACAACCGACTTCCAAAAACCACTACAAAGTGAAAAATAACTAATTTCGGAAGTCGGTGTCTTTGGTTCTGTATATTCGTTTTTTGACACGGACTTCCGAAATTAGTTATTTTTCACTTTGTAGTGGTTTTTGGAAGTCGGTTGTTTTTTTGTAAAAAAGTTTTTATTTTACACTTTTTAGCTGTTAAAAGTACTACATATTCAGTTGCATTCGGTCAGACTGGAAGCTGACGCAAATATAGTTGGGAAACGACGTACGTAATTTTTTTTACTTTAATATTTACCCGTACCTAAGTATTTCCTCAACTGCCTATGGTCTTCATCATCAAATTTACTGCAGACCATTATTTTAACCCAATGTGGGTGCAAAGGTCTCATCAGAAATGAATGAAGTCCAACCACAAAGTAGCTACTGTAAACCGTTGAGGAGTTCCCGGAAGTGGCCTTTGTCTTCATCATGAGAGCTCTTATGACAGTCACAACCCATCTAGGTGTAAAGTTTTTGTCAATACAAATTAATCGAGCCCAAACACAAGGTAGCTGCTGTAAATTGTTGAGGAGTTTCTTCAACTGTCTCCCGGTTCCATCATCAGATCTACTCCAGACCTTTATTAAATTGTAGTGCTTTAAAATACTTAATGAAAATGCTAAGAAATGCACTAGTCGCACCTGCAATTTTTGAAAGTTCCCTTGTTTTCTCTGGTCTTCCACCATCAAACCCTGATATCCTTATCTTGGGACCACCTTGGGAACGTCTTCTTTCCAACAGAAAAAGAATTATCAAAATCGGTTCATAAACGACGAAGTTATGCGCGAACAAACATAGAAAAAAAAAAGCATACCTTATACGGTCGAATTGAGTAACCTCCTCCATTTTGAAGTCGGTTATAAAAGAGAAACTGAATAGTTTTTTTTTAATCTTTATTTTAATGGCCTTCCCAACATCAACTATTGGGTAAATACCCGCCAGACACAATGGAGGATGAGTGAACTTTACTCCCTGTTCCTCATACCTCCACAAACAAATTCTGTTTCAGATAATTCAAATTTTCTAGAAAAACATATTCACCTGTTACACATTTAATAGTTTTGTCAGAAGTACAATAAAGTAGCTATTAGAAAACTTCATCTTATTTACCAATCACCATCATCTCAGCGTTAATCCCAGTCGCATCCAAAACTTTTCAGCTTTGGAGTCTGGGGTCCGCTTTACCAGTCTAACAACATAACTCGAAGGCGATATCGAAGCATTGCAGTTATAATTTTGAGGGCTCCAACAACCCATAGCGACTGCCATTGCTCGTATGGCAACCGGGGCCAACGGCTTATCAGACGATCAGACCAGTGCAAATATTCATATTCATGCACACAAATATTTGCACTGCGCGGGGATTGAACCCGCGCCTCCTTGCGCAGCGGCCGCGTTCGCTACCGCTACGCCACGGAGGCTGTCATATGTCATCTGTTCATCTTATTGACCAAGTTTAAATTAAAAAAAAAAAACTAAATATGTAGTAACTTTGTGCAAATACAAGATAAACACAACTCTTTCAACAAAATACTCAAAAACATCTTCAATGGGCACATACACATTCATAGTTAGATAATAAAAATACTATTAAAACCTTACAAGCAAATGAAGACTTTGTATCAAAAGATATAAAGCGTATTTTGATAAAATCAATGGGCGTTAAGATAAAATTTTATGGTTTGCACTCGCGTAAGATCTCTTTCTCGGAGAATTTTACCTGAATGCGCATTTACTTGGCTCTCGCTTCTCATATCTATATGCGAGCATAAATCTGGTGAAACGTTATAATAATGTAATCCTCAAACGTTGATGACGTCATAACTCTCAGGTTTAAATTGAAATGCTTTAGTCTTTATTCTGATAGAAGCTATTTAGTATTCACTTTGCGATACCGTTTTTTATGCAATGAAGTTTTAAAAGATAGTTTATGTATTTTTTTTTTTTACTTTGTCTTTTCGAAATTAAATATTTTCAAGGTCCGGTTTTATAACTGTTATTTTTAATATGTTAGGAAAATATTAATTTCAATAGGAGAGATATTTTATTACCAGAGCTAACTTCAATCTGCTTCCTCGTCCAGTTACGCTTGATTTCATTTATTTTTATTACCCGACTACGGCAAAGCAAAAGGAGGGTTATGATTTTGACAGGCTATGTATGTATGTATGTATGTATGTATGTATGTATGCTCATCTGTTCCCTCGTAACTTCTAAACTACTTATCAGAATTTGACAAATGATATATCATTAGAAGCGTCTTAATTGTCCGCTGGTTATAGGCTATATGGGGTTTCACAAAATCTACTGTGGCGCCCTCTAGCGGCCAAAACATACAGAGTAAAAAAATAAAGTTAAGATAAATATGCCGTGTTTGGTATCGTTTGAAAGCGCTTTACTTGTACATTTTGAATATATATATATTGCTAACATTTGCGTGTGACTTTACCTGTATTCATGGGCTGGTTGCATATAATTCACATCTTTTCGTTCATAGCTTCTTTACTACTTATCAGAATAAGACCACTGCAGTACCATTAGAAGGACCTTGATATTCTGTTAGTTATGAGCTATAAAGCTTGTCACCAAATTTAGTATTGCGCCCTCTAGCGGACAAAAAGTTCTATGTTAATATAAAATTAAAATAAATATACCGTGTTTGGTATCACGTGAAAGAGCTCCACGAGTGCTTTATGCTTGTACATAATTACAAGAATGCTTTAATGATGTTAAATATGAGCGATAAGAGTAAAGCGCGGGTCACGGGAACTGTGAATCGCTTTATGCAATGTAGAGCAGTGTGAACATTAATAGAATATGTAATGCACTAATGAAAACGACATAAGCTGGGAGAACTCCACGCGGTGAAGGCGGAAACAGTTTGATAACTGGCTAAATCTCCCATAAAAAGGCCTCTGCACTATATGCCTTCGGGCTTATGTTGTTATATGTGCGTGTAGATGTAATATGTCAAGTACCTAGTTTTTAGTTCATCAGTTTAACTTTTGTTAATAATATGCGCCACAAATACACTTTAACACCAAAATAGTACAAATAAAAAAAAGTTAAAATACTAAAACCCAACTACGACAAAAAACGACGCTGAAAAAGTATAAAACAAGATTTTCAGAATACTGAACTGAACAAAGTTGCTAATGTAGTTTGGAAAGGCGTAGTCACACGTTACATATACTTACCTACCTACCGTAGCACCTTGAAACGTGTGACTACGCCTTTCCAAACATGAAAATTTATCTCTACATAGTGAATATTGCATACTTCAGAATAGTATTGTATGACATTATTGTCAATTTACAACGAAGGCATCTTGGTAGAGTCTACTGTGTCCATTTACTTGCAATTACATTAGCAACTTTGTTCAGTTCAGTATTCTGAAAATCTTGTTTTATACTTTTTCAGCGTCGTTTTTTGTCGTAGTTGGGTTTTAGTTTTTTAACTTTTTTTTTATAAAATATGTCCATAATAGTTGACTCTTCATGCGAAGAGAGTGCTACCCTATTTTTCGCCCAAAGAATCAACATTGTCGTCCAACGTGGTTATGACAGCAATGCGCACTAATTTATTGCTGCCCACCAAGCCTTATTCTTATTTTTTTAGCTTGTTTATTCCAAATAAATTACTACTATGATTATTGCATTAAAGTAACTTTTCATCAATGAACTAATATGTATAATCGAATTTTCGTTTTTTCATTTTCTTCTTTAAAAAAAAAAAAAACTTTTCCCCCCCTAGGAATTCCTCCTGTATCGTCGGTGCGTTTATAAATATTTAAACTCACGTATACAAACAGCCAAGCCTGGAGCAACTGAGCTATTGCGCCAATCGATACTTCCAAAAGCCTCTCTTTAACAAACAATATTTATAAACAAACTATTTTACCTCTTTATAATTCATTTTTTGAATTAATCTATTCTACCCCACTAATGGGCAACGGCTTCCCTCCACTCCTTCCATCATTCGTGAGCCCGGTCTTCCTTTAAACTACTCATTTCTAGTGATAGTCTTGATTAACTTAATCAAAATAAATAATTTGCCAAAACCACCTAATATTTTTTTTTTAATAATTATATACTAGTGCTTGACTGCAATCCCGCCTGATGGTAAGCAGTGATGCAATCGTTGATGGTAAAGCGCACTAGTTTATTAAGCCTATTCACTTAAAAACTTAGGAATAGGAAGGATGACGGCAGTTGAGCGAGGTGATGCAATGTTAAACCCAAGACCAACACGACCAAACGATGCTGCGCTAGAGGGAGATTGATCTGGAGACTCTCCACGACCAAACTCTCGACACAACAACATTTGGCGCATCGTACCCGCCACACAACGCAACACAACTGCTCAGACCCGTCCTCCGTGCGGCTTCACCAGACATCATGCCGGAACACGACGAATCGCTTGGCGGCAAGACACTGTCTGGTGGGTGGTAACTTCTGCCGGCAGCCGATATTATGGCCTACCATCGAGAAAAATTATTTGAAAAACATTGTTTTCCCTACAAAGCCAAAACCAACAAAAACAAAATCCAAGGACACACATTCCTCATCCCAACTATTACGACAATCCACGGTAAGCAAAAGTAATACAATCTACAAAGATTGGATTCGTATAAACGAGGTTATCATAGCTTTGACTTATTCTCTATCACCGCGGACGAATGTAATGAAGTTGCTACCAATTCTACAAAATCTTGTACTAAGGACTCGGCCAGGGTGAGGAGCTTGAGCGATTTTACTTTCGTTTATAATCTTATTAAGAGGAGACTCTAGTAAAGTTTTCTCCATACAAACGTATTCCGCTGTTTTCTTCGTGGATAACGCTTTTAGAGCAATGACTTTTTTCTACAATTTCACACCTTGATTATACGCGCCCCTATTATTTGATTTTTTCGAAAACTTAATTAGGTAATAAAAGAACTATGATGTTTCAAAATCCCAAAAAATAACACATTTTTACCGCGATGTTCACACGACTATTACACAAATGTGATAAATTTTTGACAAAAAAGAAAATAATAGAGGTATACTCATTCTCTAAATTATGATATAAAAATAATTGAGATCTGTCGTGTTTTGAAAAAGAAATCAGCGGAATACGAAACATCTTTTGGTCAACGTTTTTGTAGGTAAAATCAGCCTGAGTTGCAACTGTCCCTTTTGCACTTTAAGGGGAAGGTTGAAAGCGGCGCGACAGCAATAGTTTCTTCAAATACCTATTTCTCAAATTACTCGGCACTAGAGTCCACTCTTAATGACGGGCGCCTTTCCTGGCGGGATAGAGCGAGTTATCTACGAAACGGACCATGTATAAATGTTTTACGCACTTAAACATAGTATAATTTCCCTATTAAACGAATATCTATTTAATTTTTGCAAGTATATATTTTTCTCTATATAATTAAGGACAGTTAAACGATACGGAGCTGTATTAGTCGGTGTACTTACAGCTTCAATACTCCGACAAATATGACTCTACATCGCTATACATACGTGTAAACGTGGCCAAAAGACCAGTCTTACCCAATCTGTGTGGTTCCACCAATCATTATATAGTCATGGTTATGACTTCAACTAAAAAGAGACTATGACCTCGTTTGTATCGGAATTCCTTCTCAGTACAGTAAGATAGGAAAAAGAACTCTTCTCAAAAGAACTCAGCATTAATTGACATTCGTAAATTCATCGATCGTTAAAAATATTTATCAATTAATAACTGAATGTTTTATGTAGGATTTTTTTTCCAAAAAATACATATTTTCTAAAATTAAATTGTGAACACAATGCACTCGCCCGCAAACGCCCGCCACCGCGTCCTCCACCGCGCACGCCAATGCGCCCGCTGCCGCTCTCGCCACCGCGTGGTCACCCTGCACGAGGCCACAAAATCTTCTACTTACAGTCGTACAAAGGAGCTGAATTTTTCGCTTGTCAATTTAGGGATGGCATAGAATATAAGGAATGCAATAACTGCTTGGCTCCTCGAACATAATAAGACATGTATAAAGGGAATGGATTAGATTCGCTCGTAAATGTTCATTGGACTTCTAGAGTCTGGTAGTTGAGTTGATTACGTACATTCCTACATACTATGCGGTTTTCCTTGCTTGTATATGTCTTACTTTGTATGGGTGAGAACGAGTTATTCTATCGATTTCACACTATCAACGTCGTTAAGAAAGGTTTTTCCCAACTGCGTTGTGGTCGGCTTACAGTCTTACAACACATAGCTCAATGAATCAATCTATTACTGTATTAAATTACCTATCTAAATTATAACGGGTTAGGAAACCATGAAAGCCTTGCTCTTCCCAGATGTATATTTAGTGTTAACATCAAAGACTCTCTCCAATTAATTCCTACCTTAGTAGGAATAAAATAATTATAATTAATAATTATTAATAATAATTAATAATTATAATTATTAATTATTGATTATAAATGCGAAAGTAACTCTGTCTGTCTGTCTGTTACGCTTTCACGTCTAAATCACTAAACTGATTTTATTGAAATTTGGAGCAAAGATAGGGTTGACCTTAAGACTAACATAGGATAGTTTTGATTCCAGACTTCTCGAAGAGTCCTCTGAGAAACGGGCGGAAAGTTAGTAGTTTATATATTGTACAAATTAGACATCTTAGTAAGGTACTTTTGTTCCACAAGCAAAATCTAAGCATTTTTATTTATTCCGGAATCACTCACAAAAAGGTAATCAGTAATCAACTATAAATATTTTACAACTTTTTTCAATAAATATTATTGGAATAAAGTTATTAAATTGTAAATGAAAAGTCGTCGACGAAAAATTGGGGTTATAAAATTAAAATCATCTAAAATTCGAATTTCGGATGTTAATATTCAAATAGTGATTCCGAAGCTCTAAATATAAAAACAGGTCTACGAACATCTAATGTAAATATTTGTGTATATTTTCGTTAGCTATTTTGGAAAATAAACCTGGGGTAAATATAAATAATAATTGTTTACCGAATAAGACAAGTATAGAGGAATACACTTTATAAACAATGCCTTTTCCCTTGTGGTAGACAAACATTTATAGAACAACGCGATCCTTACATCTTATTTTTACTTCTTCATCCATATTTATATGGATTCATCGCAATAATCAGATTATATTCAGAGTCAATGAAGACAAAGTCATTTTTAAAATCCAATGGATTTTATTAAACGAAGTCCTTTGTCCATATCATCGCTTAAATTCTGTTCATTTTCAGTAAAATTATTCTTTTATCTCTTACAGTACATAACATCGCGCCCGTATACGCCTAAAAGTTAGGCAAAAATATGGTCACTAACAATTCGCCGATTATGTTAAACTCTAACGCAATAAATACTGCGGAGGTAAGGAGAACAGGAAGTAAAGTTCACTCATCCTCCATAGAAAAAGGAGAATCCTCCGACCAGACGGATGTTATGTCTGGCGGGCACTTACCCAACGGTAGATTTTGGGACATTGTATGTATGCTAGCTGCACGGTAAACTCTGCTTGCGAGATGTAGAATTCATGTGACTTCAATATGACGCATTGTTCGTACGTGGCGGTTGTAGATATCGGTGTATACACTACTAAAAGCTAAAACTCAATCAGTTTCTATCTTAATCTATACTAATATAATAAAGCTGTAGAGTTTGTTTGTATCTTTGTTTGTTCGCGGTAATCTCGGAAACTACTAGTCCGATTTGAAAAATTGTTTTTGCGTTGAATAGCCCATTAATCCAGGAAGGCTTTAGGCTATATAACATCAGGCTGCGACCAATAGGAGCGGAGCATAATTAATTCCACGCGAACGGAGTCGCTGGCGGCTGCTAGTATGATCATAAAATTAAACAATCTTAGATTCCCACCGCACGTAGAACCGATGGCCGATGGGGCAGTAAGGTTCTGGAGTTGCGGCCACGTATCAAAAGATGCAGCGTAGGGAGGCCCTCAACCAAGTGGACCGATGAAGGTTGCGTAAAACCGATTGATGTGGGCAGTACAAGACCGGTCATTGTGGAAAGTCTTGAGGGAGGCCTTGGTCCAGCAGTGGACCTCTATAGACTGAGAAGAAGAAGATTCCCACCGCTAGTGCACAGGCAGTGTTTCCGTCGGACTACAATTTAAGTGTCTTCAAGGCTAGAGTGGATAGGCTCTTAATAAACTAGCGCGCTTTACCATCAACGATTGCATGACTCCTTACCATCAGGCGGGATTATGGTCAAGCATTCGTTTATAAATACAAAAAGTTAGCAAGTTGCTGATAAAATTAAACTATCCAATTTTACGCTGGTACTTCTTAGATCCTAATCAATAATTTTCAGTCGTTTAAAACCTAAACTCATTTTCAACTATTGCACGAACAAAGCCACAAACTTTGACCTTCAATTCAAAATTGTAGCTTCTACTTCAAAATCGGTACATGTACAAATTAATTCAGATTAAACGGCTCCCGAGTTCCACGGCGTCAATTAAAATGTCTCCAACAATTTTAAACTTAAATTTAAATGAAAAGGAGGATCTGTAGATGTTTTGTCATTTGAATAGCTCCTTTTTATGCAAATAGGAAATCTCTCTGCCAAAAGTTTCAAGTGAACGCTTAATAAGGGTGAAGTCGATTCATTTAGTGTGGCCCGCTTTATTTTTATTATCTGAATTAGGAATTTCGAAGTCAACGAATTTAATTTGCCTTAGCAATTGGTTCGTTTAATTTAAGGTCAGATTTTTAAGTACAATATTCATAAGTTTATGTTTTATTGTGAATTTTGTCAAATAGTTTAAATAATTAAATTGGTTCGTTCTCTCACAAATATTGGAAAATAAATAAAACGCTTCATACCATGTAAGTATGTATTACTTTGTTAGTTCTAAACAAAAAATACTATTTCATTTCGCCATTATGGATTTCACTATGAAGTCATGACTAGCCTTTTTTTTTCATCAAACACATACGTGTGGGGTATCAATGGATAGGTCTTCATAAGTGATATCGAGGTTTCTAAAATATTTATTTTCTAAACCGAATAGTTTGCGTGACCGACACTTCCAAAATCGAATAAAGTTGGCTGCCACCCCCCCCCCCACTCTAACTTCTAAAACAAGAAAATGAAAAATCTTAAAAAAAAATATGATGTATATATATTACTGTAAAAACTACCAACGAAAATTGTTTAAGTAGTTTTTGTTTAATACCTCGTAAATCGTAAACCTAATTTACCGCGTATTACCGCGTAATCTTTCATAGAAATAATTAAATAATTTATTATAGGAAGCGACTGCGATTTACCCAAAGCCAGAAATGAACCGATTCGCAGGAGAACCGAGCTACCCGACATAAACCTATGTGTTGCAGTGGGCAGGGCTAACTACTTATAGAACAAATAGCCGATGGGGCCCAAAAGCTTCTGGAGTGGCAACTACCGTAAGATGTAGCGTGGGAAAGCGTTCCACTAGGTGGACCGAAGACTTAGTGTAAATGCAAGAAGCACAGATCCGGTCGTACTGAATGTACCCGGGGGAGATTTATGTATATATTGTCTAGGCGTATGAATTCTAAGAAATAATTCGAAAACTTTTTTCATCAAATACCGCACCGCACAAAACAAAGTATCGGCACGTTATCGAAAAAGATCTAAAACCTTTTCGCTCTTCTAATGATGAACACTTTTTCAAATTGATGAACTTCTAAAACTTTTGAGCTTCTAATGATGCAGATTCTTTTTTAATTGTTGTCTTTTACTTTCGGATCTTTCCCCACAGCTTTTTTTTTGTTTTAGTTATAATTGTTAGGGTACCTTAGAACTAAGACAAACAACGCTCAAGCGAAGCGAACAGATTCTCAACAGAGCTGGCGAGCGTTGCCCAAGTTGGTCACAGTTACATTTGTACCTAAAAATATGAATTATTTGAGCTTCACAAAAAGAGGTGCAATCATTAGTCACAAGTAAATAATGAAAATTATTAGATGATCGATTAAATACGTGCCTTAAATCTACCCAAAAGTTAATTTGCTAGATCAGTAATTATATGATGTAAAGATTAAGTAAACACATGACCAAATAAAATATGAAATTTTACATAATCATCATAATAACAATACTAATGATTTTTGAAATAACATTATTTTTCCGCGAATTAATACCAACTTCCCCACAATTTGTTTTTTTTTTATAAGTGAAAACACCATTTTTGATTATTATGAGCGAATAGCGATGCGAACGCGTACCGCGTGCCCTGCCCCCTTTCGCCCGCGCATGTATTGCCTACCGCACATGTATTAATTTACCTCATTTTGCGAAATAATATCTATTTTTAAATGTTTTTTTTTTTTAAGTTTAGCCCGGCTTTGTAGGCATTAGTAGAATCAGTTATGGATACCTAACAATACCTTCACGGATCGGACAGGGTTTTTTTTTACATATTGTATAGAACACTACAATATCATTTCCAGTAGAGTATTATGCTGTGAATTATGTTAACATTGAATGTAGTTGTATTATCTGAAGCTCAGTCGGCTCTATCGTGGATATTGTGATACAGTACAATTAGAGTATCCTTGTAATACGCGCTTGTAATGCTGTGTACTACAATATCTACAGGGATTCATGATTAAGGATAAGATTAGATTTTATTGAAGGCATTATATTAGATAGAATTTATGTTGTGTCAGTAATGTTCGTAACTGCATCGATCTTGTTCTTGTTCCTTCGAAGTAATGTGTATTCGTATAGTCGTGGTGGCCTAGTGGTTAAAACACCAGCCTCTAAAGTATGAGTGTGTAGGTTCAATTCCTGGTCAGACAAGTACCAATGTAACTTTTCTAAGTTATACGTACTTTCTAAGTATATCTTGGACACCAATGACTGATTAAATGGTGAAGCAAAACGTCTTGAGTAAACCTGGACTTTAAGTCTGCAATCAGGAACGCGCATTGAGCAAGCGTGTTGTTTACGCTCAATCCCTCTCTGTATGAGAGGAGACCTGTGCTCAGCAGTGGGAAGGAGAAAAAGCTGATGATGGAGATGAATGTGAATTAACACGAAATAATATTTTGTTTTTTTTAAGTACACCTTTAGCATCAATCATATTTTAATTTTGTCCGTGCGGTACCGGGTTTAGAATAGTACCATCCCATATCCTCCCATGGGTGTCGTAAGAGGCGACTAAGGGAACTTTCGCCAGGGAAACGGGCAGCAGCGCTTCTTCTGTGGAATATCAAACTAATGCGGTCCCCAACCGGCGGGTTGCCAAGCGTGGGGATTATGGCAAACCGCCCAATGTAATGAAAGCCTTGGGGGAGGTCTTTGTCCAGCAGTGGCCCTCTATAGGCTGAAGAAGAAGAAGAAGAAGATATTTTAAAAACCAGAGATGTTTCTCAACAATTTTGGCTTCTAGTCTACCAGCATTCATCTGATCTCCAGTATTTTATATGAAGCGTCTGCTATCTGAACCCCACCACTCAGCTAGTGGGTAATACAATACCCCATAGTAAGACTGATTTCAACACAATTGAACACCATTTTTGACGGTAGGTATTATTATGAGCAAATAGCGCTGCGACCGCGTGCCGCATGCCCTGCCCCCTTTCGCCCGCGCATATATGGCCTACCGCACATGTATTAAGTTACCTCGTTTTGCGAAATAATATTTATGTTTGAAGCGGTTTTTTTTAAGTTTAGCCCGGTTTTGTAGGCATTAGTAGAATCAGTTATCGATACCTAACAATACCTTCACGGATGGACAGGGTTTTCTTTACATATTGTATAATAACTCTCGCCTAAACTTGGCTAATAATTCTCTTATTGGACCCACAGACACACACATCATGTAAACGTCATAAACAAACACAGTCCTTGCTTGATAAACAAGTCTACTTGTAAATTAAATATTTCATCATTTACAATACGTCGCATGAAAGTTTGAACCGAGAACTCCCCTTTTATTTTCTTTGTTCCCTCGGATTTTGCAAAGGAGCTGTGATCCGTGGAATAATTTGTATTTTTGGAAGAGTTCAACGTTTTGAATTTTGTATCCAAGTTCCAGCGAGGTTCGCTAGGAGTTGATTTCTGGTGTATGGAGTGTTAAAATTATTGTTTAAATAACTTAATTGTGTTTCAATAAGAAGTGTTTTACAATGGAAAAACATGTTTTGAATTGAATCAAAGGACCAAGTTTCTCGAATGTCGTAATGTTTGTCGTATATTATATTTGTTTATTAACCGACTTCGAAAAAAGGAGGTTATCCAATTCGACCCGTATGTATGTAATATTTACTGAACTGCCAAGTTTTTGTATAACATATTAGTCTATATCAGCGTCTGAACAAATGTTCCAAATTTCAAGTGTGTACCTATGTGTGTTTTTATGGGCATATTTCCGGAACGTCAAGTTCGATTTAAGTAATTCTGATTTTTTGTTGTACTAGGTATTGTTCAACTTAGGGAATATTGCAAGTTTCATCAAAATCGGTTCAGTAGTTTTTGAGATAGGGATTTTTTTCGTATTGATGAGAACTTATTGTAACATGGGTTATGGCTGCCACTGTAGTTATGAGGTGAAAAAAGTAATTTTAGAATTTCAACTAAGGCTGAAAACTTTTTACAAACTGAAACGTATGAAATAAAAACTTTTTACAAAAAAAAAACAGAAACCGACTTCAAAAAAAACAAAGGAAAAAATAATTTTACTTTTGTCATGGCTCTAGAAGTCGGTGGCGAGCTAAACAACAGAAACCGAGACACCATGACAAAAGTAAAATATTTTTTTCTTTATATGTGCTTTTTTTTTGGTTCAATTCTTTCCGTTCTTCTGAACGGAAAAGGCAAAGGCATAGTACGCCATACAGCCTAATCTTAGTAAATATTTTCTTGAGTACACTTCTATCCTATTCCTAACTTATCCTAATTAATTCTAACTTATCCTAGCTTATCCTAAACTTATCCTAACTAATCTAACTCCTTTCGTTTCCCGCGTTTGGACGATAAGGAGCGGTTTAGCGTAAAGACATGATGCAGCCACTATGCTACAATATTTCACTGTTCTTTTTGAATTATTCACTGAATGCACTTTTTACTACATAAATCACGCGTTTTTATTTAGTAAACGACACTATAAATAATTTTAAAAGTCCAATGAAAAATGAGCGTGACACTCACCTTGACATTCCCGCCAAACCTCCATTTATATGTGCTTTTTTGACGTCGGTTTGTATTTTTTTTTTAAAGTTCTTTTTTCTACATTTTTGTATTTTTTTTTTAAGTTATTTTTTCTACATTGATATCATTATTTAGTTTTGAACGTACTGCAACTTCAATTAATTATTTTGTTTAAGGGGTGTGTTTGATCGAACATGCGAGCGACAGGACAACGGACAAAATGGTACACCACAACAGCACATACACCAGCTTTGGACTGTTCCAGGTAAGATTATGAAGGTACTAGCAACGCCCCGCAGTTTTACACTCATATGAGTCAATCAATGGGAATATTGGGATAAAAATATCCTATGTGTTAATCAACACAGTACGTCACCCACTTGATTGTCAGAAATGTAAAACCACCCACTATGTAAAAAAATGTAAAATGTACTACAATTTGTCTTCTATATAAATAAAGATTATTATTATTATTAATCAAATTAATAGGAATAGGCATATTACTGAAAAGTTTCATCAAAATCCATGCAGCAGTTTTCACGTCAATGTGTAACAAACATTTATCTATCCATTCTCCGAAAGTTTCGTATTTATAATATAGTTCATAATCATCATCATCAGCCTCTACTCGTCCACTGTTGGAGATAGCCCTCTTCCATGGCACGCCAACAAACTCGATCCTGAGTAGTTCTCCGCCAGCCACTACCAGCCACCTTTTTGATGTCGTCGCTCCATCTCGCCCAAGGGCGTCCTATGCTACGTTTGCCGATAATATAGTTATGAATACGAAATTATGTATGTCGGTGCATTAAACATCTTCATCATCATCATGTCAGCCACAGGAAGTCCACTGCTGGAAATAGGCCTACCCAAGGATTTTCAAAAAGATCGGTTGGGCGCGGCCTGCATCCAGTGCTTCCCTGCGATTTTGGTCATCTCATCCGACCCATAAGATTAGGGTAGGAGAAAACTATAGAAACGATGAATGTTATATGCGAAGAATGATAAGAAATGGGGACTTCCAAGATGACGTTTAATGCAGAAGAATGAAGGATTAAACAAGTTACGCCGGCCCCAAATATAAAGAGTGTATCTGACATCGACGCACAAACGAGTACCATGGATTCAGTCCATGATTCTGAGCCCCCCAGTGGTGGAATTTTTCGTCGGCTTTTTCATGATTTAAAAAAAATATATGTCGTTTTTTTTTCACTTCAGACCGTTCACAATTGCTATACTTTTATAACCCAATAATATTTTAAAGTAAAAATTAAATAATTCGCTAATTACATAAAAAAGCGCAATGAAAACAAAACCCAAAAAACTATCTTATCAGCTGATTTAATAGAGTTCACATCAGGGATCAACGTCATACCTACAAACCCGCACGGCGGCACGCTTGCAACGTTCAAAAGCCAAGCCGACACTTTTTTTTAAGCAGTGTGTTTTCTGTAACCGTTCATTAACGACATAAATGACTATCATAATTGTATTAGTGGCATGCGGTCTAGCCTTTTCGCGAAGTTTGCGTTACGATGTCAGATACACCCTGTATATGTACAATTTGATTACGAAATTAAGTCTGCCCGTTTGTATCACATTTAGGTAGGTACAGGAGATTTAGGTACTGAATTTGACCAATTATGGTTAAGTGCAGAAGTGCATATATTGACAATTACATACATTCATCGCGAACCAAAGGGAGGAAAGCACTAGGTACTATGATGAATCCTTATAGTGAGTTTGTTTATTTGTTTGTTCCGCTTTCACGCCGTAACTACTAAACCGATTGCTTGAAATTTTGTCGACGTAGGTAAAGTTAGAAGTCCGGATTAAATAACAGGGTTTATCCAGGAAAAATTTGATATTCCCGAGAGAAAACAAAAATATTGTTAGCTTCATGCCAGTTCGGTAATAGATGGCGCTGTGTGTCGTTTAAAACAAGGTAATACATTTATATTACAAACGAATATGCACATGTACACTTAGAAGCTAAACGAATTCCACGCGGACGGAGCCGCGGGCGGAAAGTCAGCGGAAAGTGAGTTTCTCGGTGGTAGGCCCCAACATCAGCCGCCGGCGTAAGTTACCACCCACCAGACAAAGTCATGCCGCCAAGCGATTCATCGTGTTCCGGCATGATGTCTGGTGAAGCCGTACGGAGGACGGGTCTGAGCAGTTGTGTTGTGATGTACGTGTCGGGTACGATGCGCGAAATGTTGTTGTGTTGGGAGTTTGGTTGTGAAGGGCCTCCAGATCAATATCCCTCTGGCGCAGCATCGTTGGTCGTGTTGTTGGGTTTAACATTGCATCACCGCGCTCAACTGCCGTCTTCCTTCCTATTTACTCAGTTCTTTTGAGTGAGTAGGCTTAATAAACTAGCGCGCTTTACCATCAACGATTGTATCACTGCTTACCATCAGGCGGGATTGCAGTCAAGCGCTAGTTTGTAATTTATATAAAAAAAAAGTCAGTAAATTATATGATCTAAAAGAAATTCAAATAATTCGCACCTGAAATATGTCTGCATGCTGAAACCTTATCTATGAATTCAGAGCGCTACCCTTTACTTGCAAAAACTCTCTTATATGTCTTTTGTTCCACACAACAACCATACTATTTTCGAAGTGGTAAAAAATGTTTTTGGCATGAGTGCGTCTGTAAAATTTCTTCGATAGGGTGACAATCCAAAAAAATTAATGACAAGGAAATCTTAGGATACAGCTTTGTGTTGCAGTTTTAAAGCTATTATTGCTATCCAAAATTCAATTACACAACTGGATAGCTTAAGAATCAAAGAATTAGGTATGCACTTTTAATGTTATAAAGCAGTGATCGGAGTAGGTAAAGTGATTTTTGGTACTTGTATCATAAATGTTCCCAGAAAGAATAACGTGGATAAGCCATTTTCCCGGAATGTAATTCCGGATCCAAATAAATATTGTTTATGTTGGTGGTGCCATTATTACTACTCAATTCATTAAAAGGAAGGTAACAAAACTAAACTAATTTATTATTTACTTGATGAAAAATAAAAACATTCAAATTCCGATCGAAGCATTAATACATTTCAATATTTTATTTTTAGCCTCTAGTGAAGGGTATGGCCAAATCAAACGGTTTTACGTCTTAATATAACTTATGTATATTTTTTTTTTTTTAATAATCAACCAATTCCGTAAATCCGAAGGAATGTCCATATTAATATATACGATTCCGATCAATGACCCCAATTCACTCTACCTATTCCGAACTATGGTTATAATAGCAGCTTGATCGCTATCATCATCATCATCATTTCATCATTTATTTATTCATAACAATTTACATTGTGTTGAACATTGTATATAAAATTAAAATAGAAATACCACATGCGGCTATAAAAATGAAAAATGTCGAATTGTAATATAAATAAAACATAATCACAGAAAAACATAACAAGTCAATCAATTATACATAAGTATGTCAATAGATATATAAACTAATGTCAGATATGATTACAAGAAAATTAAAAAAAAATAAAAATAAATACATAATGTCAAATGCGTAGTTATAGTCAAAGCATAATGTTACAGTCAAAGTTAAGGGTTCCGTCGAAAGCGTATTCACTAGTACTTTATTTATTTATATCATTTGACATGTATTCTGATACTGAGTATAAACATCTTTCCAACAAGAAGGTTTTTAATTTATTTTTAAATAAATGACTATTAGGTATATATTAACAATTTCAAATCAGTTGGCAACCTATTGAATAATTCAACTGCTTGGTATCTGGAGCAGTGCCTGACCACGTTAAAATTTGGTGACAACTTGTGTTTAAACTCCTTTCTTCTTGTGCTTTCTCTTACCTTACGTTCCTCTTGTGATTCATACTGATGAATATACTTAGCAAAGTAACAAAGTATAACCAATATATATAAACTTGGTACTGTCAAAATATTCAACTTTTTAAAATGTTCTCTACATGATGACATATCTCGCCTGATGGTAAGCAGTGATGCAATCGCTGAAGGCACAGCGCACTAGTTTATTAAGAACCTATTCACTCTAGCCTCGAAGACACTTAAATTGTAACCAGATGAGAAGACCGCCGCAGGTAAATTGTTGCAGTCCTTCGATGAGCGCGGTTTAGAAGACGAGGCGAAACACTTTATCCGCATTGGAGCGTCAACAACTTAAGGGTGGATACTAGCCATACGATGGATCTGCAGCGATACCTACAAATACCACATGGAACAACGCGTCTTAGTAACGGCACACGAATTCTACATCTCGCAATCAGAGTTTACCGTGCAACTCTAGCATATAGACAACTTCCCAATTTTAAGCATTGAGCTAGTGCCTGCCAGACATAACACCCGTCTGGTCGGAGGATCCTCCGCTGTGCTCCGGGCTTTGGAGCTTAAGTCCTTAATCAAATCTGGATGTCAACCGTTACAATATGTAAAGAAATAGAATACTTCTACTACTTTTCTTCCTTATAATATTTTGATTTTATTAACACGTAATATAACCTTCAACATCGAGCCGGATGAAACGAAACACCTTCGCTTCACCGCATCACATCCGGATATTTAAAATTTTCCTCTAATATATTATTCCCTTATAACAATAATGCCTTCACTTTACACAGCTTAATACATAATTTAAGATCATTACGCCAGGCAGCGTCTATTAAATTAATATACATTATACCGGTAACATTATTACTTCGGGTGCCTATGTAATATCGCTTTGCTACAATAAAGCGAGTATGCAAATTATCAATAAATAAACTTACATAATTAACATGGATTTCGTCTGCTTCAGTGTAATATATTTTTATTAGGGAATATTAGGTGAGGTTATTAAAAATCGGAAGGTTTTTGTTTACCATAGGCATTTTTTTTCGAACCATTTATTTATTTTTCAAATCATTTCTTTATTCATTTATTCGAACTATGGTGAGTATCTGCACTTTTCAAACATCATAATTACACAAGATCATCATCATCTCAGCCTTAATCCCAGTCGCATCTCAGGCTTTTTCAGTTTTGGAGTCTGGGGTCCGCTTTACCAGCCTAACTGCTGATTAGGCTTAACGTCGATAATTTACCGTGAAGCGACTGCCGTCTGACGTCCACAATCCGAAGGCGATATCGAAACATTGTAGTTAGACCAATTGTTGGACTTTTGAGGGCTCCAACTACCCGTAACGATTGCCATTATATGTTCATATGGCAACCGGCACCAACGGCTTAATGTGCCAGGGCACGACCAGCCCCCTAATCGGCGAACACATTTTTGTCAAATGATTGCGACTAGTTAAGGTTAGTTCGGATCGTTTGGACCGGCGATTAGTCCGTTCGGTCCAAACGATCCCTATAATTCCACAAGACCAAAGTCTCCAAAGCGCCCGCCCTTTACCATAGGAAGAAGTGGCGCAACCAACGCCGACGAAGTTCGTTTTCTGGGTTTTGTTGGTACCTAAAGAGTTATAACGGGACCCCATTACTGAGACTGCTCTCTCTACCTGTTTGCCTGTCTGACTGTATTTTATGAACCATAATAGCTAGATAATTGCAATTTTAACAGAAGATATTTCTTTTGTCGCTATGACAATAATAGAGCTGAAACCCTTGGGACACCAAGATCTAACACAGATGTTCTTAACAAGCCACGAAACTTAGTAGGCTTCTGGAGAGAGGTAGTCTGGTTGGAACAATCACTAACAGCCATCATGGCCCACGCACAATGGTCAGCTTGAAGGACTAAATTCGGAAACCAAACCCCTAACATAGAAAAAAAAAACACACAAATATCCGTTATCGATTTCCGCTTCTTCTTTTTCTTCGTCCTATAGAGGTCCACTACTGGACACAGGCCTCCCCCAAGGTTTTCCACAACGACCGGTCTTGTGCTGCCCGCATCCATCGGCTTCCCGCGACCTTCACCAGGTCAACGGTCCACCTTGTTGGGGGCCTCCCTACGCTGCATCTTCCGGTACGTGGCCACCACTCCAGAATCTTAGTGCCCCATCGGCCATCGGTTCTACGAGCAAAGTGCCCTGCTCACTACCACCTAATTTTAGCGACTCGAAGAGCTATGTCAGTGACTGCGGATCTCCTCATTTCTGATTCGATCACGCAGAGAAACTCCGAGCATTATTTTTCGATTTTCGCTTAGCGTTAGGTATTTCTGATTTCTTTGCTCTTTGCTCGGCTCCTAAGAGCCCTACTGTGTGTGATTCCTCAAAAAATGGGCTAGAATCACAAAATTAATGTTTTATTCAGATCCGACTCATAGTTTCAGAGATGATCAGATGGCTTTCAAACCAACTCGTTAGTAGATCTCTTTTACATGAATTTTACACCCCTTCTTTTCAACTAATTAGAATCATTAATTGTCATACACCTTCTTTTCAACCAAACCTTTCGATTGATTAGGACCATTAACTTTTTATACGTTCTTTTCAACCAATCCTTTCGACTGATTAGAATCATTAATTTTCATAGCATCGAAAGGTTTGGTTGAAAAGTCAATCAAACCTTTCGATTGATTAGAATCATTAATTGTATTTCAGCAAATGATTGAACATTAACGGAATAGAAACCGACTTATCTTCAGATCTGCTCAAATTTCCGTGAAAATCATAGAGTCGTACAAAACAATGAATACCACATAATACACATAATATTGTTAACTAAATATTTTCCTGTAAGCAATGTTCCTATCTTTTCCGAAATATAATAGAAACAAAATTTCTTAGCTAACTTTTTGTCTTTAACCTCAGTTAATGCTATTACTTGATATAACTGTTCTGACAGCCTCTGTGGCGTAGCGGTAGCGAACGTGGCCGTTGCGCAAGGAGGCGCGGGTTCGATCCCCGCACAGTGCAAATATTTGTATGCATGAATATGAATATTTGCACTGGTCTGGTCGTGCCTCGGAAAACACGTTAAGCCGTTGGTCCCGATTGCCATACGAACATCTAGTGGTAGTTAATTAAGACAGCCTCCGTGGCGTGGCAGTCGTTACGGGTTGTTGGAGCCCTCAAAAGTCTAACAATTGGTCAGACTGTAATGCTTCGATATCGCCTTCGGGTTGTGGAGGTCAGACGGCAGTCGCGTCACGGAAAATGTTGAAGTTTACCCATAATTAGCCGTTAGACTGGTAAAGCGGACCCCAAACTCCAAAGCTAATAACTTGCCGGTGCCGAATCATATCGTACGGGTCGCTCTCGCGAATTATTTTTTTAAAAAGGTGTTAATTGTGGACTTATAGTTATGATTATGGTGTTCGGCTGGACATTGGACTGTGACGGATCTGTAAAATATGGAGTACAGTGGTAAATTGGTGAATTTTTAACGATTTTAAAGACTATTTGTTGGGCTAACAAGTGCAAACAACAACAATTCGTGGGTGGCGCGAAATAATAAAGTGCACATCGCACTCTTTCACTCTTGCGCGTAATTGATATTTCTGTCTCTGTCACACTGCAAATACACGGAATAAAAATGAATTGTGCGGTGTGTGGCAGAGCAATGAAAAGTGCAGAGATAATTAAATGTAATGCATGTATGGAAAAATACCATTATAAATGTGTGAATATAACCCAAGCGACGTTCGATGAGGAACAGGTGCAATTGAAACGTACATTTAAGTGTGTGTCCTGTTCTAACGTAACTCAGCGTGTGCGAGTGACTGACGACACACCAGTACGGGGTGTTCGTGCCGCTGCTGGCTTCGAAAATGTTGCTCAGAAGGAAGCACAGTCGCTGTCAACGGATGATATAGTTGATAAGGTTAACAGCGTTATCTTGGCTAAAATCAGTGTGTTTGAAACGAATATTATACAGGAGATTAAGGCCACTGTAGCTGTTTTGGTGGCAGAAAATAATAAATTGAGACAAGAATTGAAGGAAGCTGACATGAAATGTAGTTCTTACGAAATCCAAATAAAAAGTCTGAAAAATGAGATTTCGATAATTAAAGACCAAAAAGGATGCTATGGTACCTATAATCAGAGACAACAATCATTAGGTGTACCGGTACCCGCGATTCCGAAATGTACTACTGTCCCTGCTGCGTCGCCCAACATCACTCTGGTAAAAGGGGCGCAGGCAACTACGCAACACAGGCCCGACTCTAGCTATGCGTCTGTGACCGGGAAGACAGCGGGTATGAAAGTTGGTGAAAGTAATGATATTGGGTGGATAGAGGTGAAAAGAAATAATAGGAGAAGCGATTCAATTAAGAAAGGAGGTAATAACTCCATTAGTGGATTAAAAGCAGTTGAACGCAGGAAATTTTTACATGTGTGGAGACTAAATAAAAGCACTACGGAGGATGATCTCACCGACCATATCAAACAGGCACTGGGAAAGGACTCTGAAATCATTGTCGAAAAATTAAGGCCTAAAACGGAGCGCGATTATGCCTCATTCAAGGTTGGTGTTACATTGAGTAATTTTGAGAAGCTTTGTGATCCTAACTTGTGGCCAGTAAATGTGGAATACAGTGAATGGATTTGGTTTCGTGCTAACACCAAACCAAAACAAGTGGAAGCCGAGTAGACAGTTCAACATTTTATATCAAAACGTCAGAGGACTTAGAACCAAAACAACACAATTTTTATCACTTCTAGAATCATCGGGATCTGATTTATTTGCGATCACTGAATCGGGTTTAAGTGAAGCTATTCAGGATGCGGAATTTGTGCTCCCAGAATATCAAATGTTACGGTGTGACCGGGCGGATGGCCGCAAGCAAGGAGGTGTACTTTTAGTGGCCACACCGCGGTTTGAGTTGCGACGAGTGACGATGCCTAGTGATATTAATGTAGATAATCAAAGGTTTGAAATGATATGTGCTTCTGTTTATATGCAAAACCGCTTTTTGTTCGTTTGTTGTGTGGTGTATATTCCACCACGAGCTGAAGATAATGAATACTTGTCAATGTTTAGAATATTAGAAAAAGTATGTGTCAAATATAACAGTAATTTGATTATATTAGGGGATTTTAATATGCACTCATGTAATAACAATATTTCTAATTACTATGAATATTTCTTGGCGTTCTGTGAATTCACTCAGTGCAATGCGGTACCGAACTGTAACAATAGACAGTTGGACGTAGTGTTGAGCGCGCGCGGTGGCGTGTTGGTGAGCGCGGCCGACGAGGGCATGCTGCCCGTGGACGCGTACCATCCACCGCTCGCAGTACGTGTCGAGCGAAGCGCACGCGCGGGGCCGTCGTCGCCCCCCGCGCCATTCACACCTCCCGCATCGCCGCGGACACGACACCCGCAATCTCAAACAATGACAACTTCTAGATTGTGGAATTTTAATAAAGCAAACTTTTGTCAAATGTATAGTTTATTAGGCGAAATAGATTGGAGTGATATATACTGTTTATACAATCCAGACATAGTTTTAGATTTATTTTATAGTAAGATATATGACATTTTTGACAAGTGTGTTCCTTCAAAAATTGTTAAATCATTAAATAATAGATACGCATATCCAGTTTGGTACACGGGTGAAATTATTAAAGATATAAAACATAAATATTTATTGCATAAAAAATATAAATTGAGTAGGTCACGGATTGATTATATGGAGTTTGCACAATATAGGGCCAAAGTAAAAACCGAGACTGCTCGAGCGCATGAACAGTACCGCGATCGTGTGCAAGAGCATTTGGCTAAAGATCCACGAGCGTTTTGGGAGTATATTAGGTCTAGAAAAGGCGATTCGAAAAATCGAAAGATCATTAAGGATGGACGGGTGTTGTCAGAATACGAGTGTGCCAATGAATTCGCTAAGTATTTTCAATCGGTGTACAATCCGCAACCTCCCGTACTGAGCGTGGCAGCGGCGAGCGCGAGCGCGGCGGCGGGCGCGGCGCCGGCCGCCTGCGCGCACCTCGCGTGCACGTCGGCGCTGACGTGCGCCGCGCGCTCACGCGCTTGTCGCCTAAACGCTCAGCCGGCCCAGACGGTATTCCAGCGTACATTTTTAGGGATTGTCGTGAGGTATTGGTGGAGCCTTTGCTACACTTATTTAACGTCTGCATAATGTCCGCTACCTTTCCTGAGCGGTGGAAACTCACTCGGGTTGTACCCGTGCCCAAGGTTAGCAGAGGTTCAGCACCCAGCGATTATAGACCTGTGGCTGTATTGTGCACTCCAGCGAAGGTATTTGAGTCAATAATTCACAGTAGCCTGTATCCACAAATAAGATCTCTATTGTCCGACGCGCAGCACGGTTTCCGTCCTGGGCGGGGGACAACGGGGAACTTGTTGGATCTTATGTCACAAGTAGTGCCGTCGGTGGATGCTGGTCAGCAAACAGATGTTGCTTACTTCGATTTCAGGAAAGCTTTCGATTTAGTAGATAATGACGTTCTTTTAGCTAAATTGGCTGGTGTAGGATGTACACCTCACACATTGTCGTTTTTCGCGTGTTATTTACGAGACCGTTGTCAGTACGTCGACTGTAGTGGACAGATCTCTGAGCCCTATTTCACACGATCAGGCATCAGCCAAGGCAGTAATTTAGGGCCTCTGCTTTTCATTATCACGGTTAACGACCTGCCGAAAGTAGTCAATAAATCTATACCGTTATTATTTGCTGATGACTTAAAATTAGTTTGTAAAATAAATCTGAGTACGGATCATGACACATTACAGCAGGACATAAATAGGGTAGTAGAGTGGAGTATTGACAATAAATTATACTTTAATGTAGCCAAATGCTCGGTGCTATCATTTACTCGCGCGCGCGACCCGGATCATTTTCAGTATAGTATGGATGGAACACAGTTGCAAAGGGTCTCAGAGGTTAAGGATTTAGGCGTGCGCTTCACTTCTGATTTAAATTTTCGTTTGCATATAACTGAAGTTTGTAAAAAAGCATACCGCAACTTAGGGTTGGTGTTACGGTTAGCAAACAGTTTCACGAACATCAGAGCTCTGAAATCGTTGTACGAAGCGCTTGTAAAAAGTCATCTGGAATGCAATGCGGTTGTCTGGTCGCCACAGGCGATCAAGTATAAAATAATGATAGAACGCATACAAAACAAATTTGTTAGGTTCCTGTATTTAAAACAGTATGGTGTGTACCCGGGATATCCACTGTTGTATCCTACGTTGTTTTTACTTGGCATGGTGGGATACTATAAGTTAGAAGTGAGGAGGGAAGTAGCTCTCGCTACTTACCTATTAAAGGTGGTGCGTGGTGAAATACACAACCCAGGCGTTCTGCAGTCGGTGGGCTTGTTTGTGCCTGATGGGTACGTGGGGAGACGGCGGCGGCCCCCGCTGCTGTGGGTGCCGCCCGCGCGTACCAACCTGCTGCAGCACGCGCCGCTTACGCGTGCGCTGCGCGCGCTCAATGTGGTGTCACAACAAGTCGACATCTTTAGCTGTACCCTGAGTGTATTCACACGAGCTGCTTATTGCAACTTCGAAGACATTTGTGCGTAATATGTGTAATTATTTGTAGATGTTTTTAATTTGTGGTTGTAGAATATTATAAGTCTTACACTATTGTATTGGGTTCACCTGTGATGATAGTTGTACATTGTTAAATAAATAAATAAAATAAAAAAAGCTGAAAAAAGCTGCGGATGCGACTGGGATTAACGCTGAGATGATGATGATGATGATGATGACTTGATATAACTGTTTTAAAAAACTGACTCTTTGAACAATGTAAATGAATTTTCTTAACTCATACTACAAGTAACCTAACGTCAGCGTTCGTTGAACCCAAATAACATCTTTTTTTTTTTTAAATTTTGTTGTTAGATTTCGATGGCGAATTTAATGGGAACCTGCACCCCTAATAAGGGGCGATTTCAACACCAACCAGCTAAATACCAAAATCGAATACGAATTATTCCTGTGCTGATTTACTAGAAGACACGTTATCTTCTCATCCTTTTTTTTACATGCTTTTTATTAGCTTCACTTGTATGTTTGATGCTTGCTTGTTTGTTTGTCAGTCTCTAACTCTTTGGACTACGAGTGAGCGGCTCTTTACTGTATAATGTCCCGCCGTTTTCAATACGTTCGTTCGTTCGTTTTTTTTTTTAAAGAATATCGATCTAAAAAGTTGAAGATAAATATAGTTTAAAAAACTAAAAAAACATGCTTTTAAAGAATATCAAAGTAAAAAGTTAAAAATAATTTTTATAAAAGCGTGAGGCGCTTAATATACAAAAATTATGGCACAAAGCGCCTTGACTGGTATAAAATACCTCAGACAAGAACTATCTTTTTTATACGTCTACGGCTTGTTGTTTAATAATGTTTAGGTACTCCTTGTAACGATGTAACACACAACGTTGCCGAATTAAGCAAGCACGCACTATTACATTATTAATATTAAGCTTTGTAAATGAAATATTCATTAAATATTAAGCCTCTGGCTAAAATACAACTTTTACTGAATTTATTATTACTTCTAGCTGTGCCCCGCAATTTCACCCGCGTAAGGTTCGAACCGAACTGAGCTCTTTCAGCTCAGTTGATATAAAATAAGCGCCTGTTAAAATAATGGGAGCAATATGTACGTCCGCGTTTGCTCTCGTTTTCGCAACATTTTTTGTTCCTGCTCTGCTCCTATTGTCCATGGCGGGATGTTTTATAGCCTATGTCCTTTCTCAGGCTCTATACTATCTGTGTACCAAATTTCATTACAATCGATTCAATAGTTTTGGCGTGAAAGCTGGACAGACAGACAGAGATACTTTTGCATTTATAATATTAGTATGGATGAGAAACAAAATGTAAGTTCAAATTGTAAGTCAGGGTACTTACTTATCACTTTTAAGACAACCTAAATTAAGGGAACCAAATCATCTTACGGCCCATGACCCTTTAATGACCATTGACCTGACGACTATTTGATAGCGTCCCAGAAAGTTATGTTGGTCCGGCTGGTCCGGAGATGGCATGGTCTCCGCTGAGATGGGGAGCTTCCATACTGGATTGCCACTATGGGAACTGGAGGCCAAATTCCTAGCCCACATACGAGAGTGACGAGAAAAGGAAAAGAAGAAGTCACGGCACAGTAGACAATCTCATGGCGACATGATTGATTGACGCGATAAGGATCGGTCTGGTAGGGACAAGGCCCATGTCGACGACGCGTTTTGTCCCACGCGAGCTTCAATGACATATCAGCGCAATGTCTAAGGGTCGGCTACGATCACTGCCTGCCAGGGCCACGCGTTATTGGAAAGACATACTGTAGCCGCTGGCACAGCCCAATGAAGGAATACGGGTGGGTTGTCCTCAATAAAACCCTTCCGCCCCATCCAGAGCAGGCGAAGCAATTTGATGTTTTCCCACACAAAAGTGAATCAAACCATTGCACATAATTGTAGTCAGTAGGTAAACAATGGCTATGGTTATATGGGCATATGGTTATATGGTTTCTCAGTCAATACCTCTGAGCACAGCCTATCAAGTACGATATCGTCCAAGTCATAGGGCCGAAACGTTGCGGTTGCTTCTATGTAGTTTCTATAACGGATATATGCATCCTCTCGCGGTACGCAGCGTGGTTAGTTCTCCCCTCTGTCGACCTGTTTTATACGCGCATGATGTTATTGTGCATAAACTGAGCTCATCTGATGCGGTATTCACAAGGACTGGTAACGGATAGTGACACTCTAGACCGGTGGGCTCCTAATTCAATAATTCCAATGGAATAATTGAAATGCCTGTATAAATTGATTCCAGTAGTAAACTGCTATTAAGTTCCTCAAAATACTATGAACTAAGTACATGTTACGAATGTCTATTACTATATGTTGCCGAAGTATGCTTCGGCATTGTGTTATGCACAATTAATGCAAAGTTGGTTTAGATACAACTACTGAATCTACCACTCATCATTATTATCATCATATTAGCGTTAATTCCAGTCGCATCCGAAGCTTTTTCAGCTTTGGAGTCTGGGGTCCGCTTTACCGGTCTAACTGCTGATTTACCTAAACTTCGATATTTTCCGTGAAGCGACTGCCGTCTGACCTCCACAACCCGAAGGCGATATCGAAGTATTGCAGTTAGTTAGTGCAAAGTTGATTTAGATACAATTACTGAATCTAACACTATTTGGTTAAAATTACGTTACTGGATTACGTCATTAAAATCATCGATCAGTCTTAATTATTCGAAGCGTCGGCACCCGCCATGTTGTTATTTAATGCAGTAATTACTACGTGATGCATTCGCTTTGAAACAACTAATTAATTATAGGGCGATAGTGGTTTTCATTATTATTGTATTATCACATACTAACCGGATATTTCAGGGATGTTTGTATGTAGTTGTTTGAAACGGAATAATTTTAAATAGCAAAACGACGCTACATAAGTTTCAGGATATTTGGATCAACTGGATAAGGAATAATACCGCAATATTCAGCCCACAGAGTACAGTAAGTTAGTACTTACTGTACTCTGTGGGCTGAATATTGCTCTAGTGAGCATACAATATACAGTAAAGATTTTTTTATTGACTGTACGGTGTTGGTGCCTTGTATAAACCGCCGATGCTTAAAAAAATAACGTCACACTCCAGTTGAGTTTAATTTGTGCAAAGTATGTTATTATACAATAATACATTAATGCAGCGTACTCGGACGTAGAAATGAAGAAAACAATTAATTTCCAAAAGTTTCATTATCACTGCTAGTCAAAAATTGGACCAACACCTTGAACAACACACTATTACTATCAATTGGAATCATATTAAAACATTTTTTTATTTTTTATTATTATTTGTAAACCAGCGCTTGACCGCAATCCCGCCTGATGGTAAGCAGCGATGCGATCGTTGATGGTAAAGCGTGCTAGTTTATTAAGAGCCTATTCACTCTAGCCTTGAAGACACTCAAATTGTAGTCCGACGGAAACACCGCCGCCGGTAAGTTGTTCCAGTCCCTTGATGTACGCGGTATAAAAGAGGAGGCGAAACGCTTCGTCCGGATCGTAGTAGTGTTAACAACGTAAGGGTGAAAACCCGCCGTACGACGGGTCGTCTGATGGTGGAACGGAAATGGGGGAATTAAATCATGCAATTCCCTCGCATATTGCTAATCCATTGCTCTATATCTTCGAATAATGTGTCTGCTTAACAACGTATATAACGTAATGAATGTTGTCTTACTGTCAACATGAAACCCATTGCTACTGATAATGTATTGAGCAATTACTCTGCTGGTAAGAGATATAAATTTACACGGATGTGTTTTAAATAATTTGGAACGTCGTTTTACAAACCGAACTTGTGTTGCGGAGGAAGGGCTTTATCCTGAAGTGAGGTCAACATACCTGAAACGAAATAAAACGAAGTCAATATTGATATTTATTTTACTCGTATAATTTAATAATGATCATTACATATTTGATGAGAGTAGCTTATGTCAGCTTCTAAGAGCTCGAGCCGTTTATGAGTTTCATGGTTGAATAGTTCATGAGTTATATACAATATGTAAACAAAACCCTGTCCGATCCGTGAAGGTATTGTTAGGAATCGATAATTGAGTCTCCCCCTAAAAAATAAATATTGTTTTGCAAAGAGGTAACTTAATACATGTGCAGTGGAACACCCTTTCGCGGGCGACGGGGGGCAGGGCATGCGACGCGTGGTCGAATCGCATAAGCGTACCGTCAAAATGGTGTTGTCACTTATTAAAAAATTACCAAATTTCGGGGAATTAGGAATTAATTCTCGGGAAAAAAAGATTATTTTATAATTCATTAGTATTGTTACTATGATGATTACGTAAAATTTTATATTATATTTGGTCAAGTGTTTACCTAAACTTTATTATCCTTATGGGTCGGACAGGGTTTTCTTTACATATTGTATAGTATAATTAACACAACTTTCTTTTATACAACATTATTTTTTGTTTATGCGAAACCCGAAACACATGTCCAGTATTTTTAAGTAAAGAATCTATGTACAGAATTTCAAAAAGATGTAGTGAAAAACCATAAAGTTATGAGCTTGCTCTTCTACTTGGTTGTCCCAACAAAAATATGGTCAAAACTCTGCTCGGGCGGGCAAGCGCGGTGCGTTGACCTTTGCCGTCAGCTGTAGCGCGCGCGCATGTCCTATGAGCTATCGTAAACTGCGTGCGCGCGCTCGGTATCCACATTGCAGCAATTTCTAAATGTATTTAGAAAAAAATATAACATAGTGTACAAATTATTGGAATCGATTCAGCTACTTATTCTGAACAAACTATATTCATAAACAAAAAATAACGTTCTGTAAGTATAGATTATAATATTCGTCTTGGCGTTCTGCGCAGAATGGTCATTTACCTAAATGTGTTAAAATTAGTCCCTTTTACTAAAAATTAAACATTCTAACAATCAGCACTGATTCTGCTTGGTAGTGTGTCCCTTCTTACAGAGTGGTGGCTTGTGGCGCAGCAGTGAACGTAATCACATATCTCAGAAATTAAACAGCATGCGTTCTACAACCAAAAATTCCAGTTCCTTCGCGATGTTTTCCTTCACCGTTTTGGGGGCAGCAATGATGAAATAATTTACTCAAAATAAGCTCCTATCTATTTCAACGCCTAGCTCCATAGAGAATAGAGGTAAAGAAACCAACCAAACCAAAAGGTTATCACAACTCACGTTTTACAAATCTCCTGTTATTTACATGATTATCGATTTTTACATGCTACCTATTCATTAGCAATTCCTTTTGCAGCATATTTCAATAGAATCATTAACATAACATGCATAATAACTTGTTATTTCGAAAAATCATTAAAAAGTCGACATTAATTTTACGTGATAGCCCCACAAAAAAAGAAAGATGGATGAAATCCAGGTATTAAACACATTTTGTGGAATTCAACCAATGAATAAAGTTGAGTTCAATTTTGCGTAATGTAATTACTTTCAAATCTACTGCATAACACATGCATTGTAGTACTTTCAAGTATGGACTAATTATAATCCACACTAATATTATAAATGCGAAAGTAACTCTGTCTGTCTGTCTGTCAATCTGTCTGTCTGTCTGTCTGTCTGTCTGTCTGTCTGTTACGCTTTCCCGCTTAAACCTCTCAACCGATTTTGATGAAATTTGGCACAGACAATCTTTAGACCCTGAGAAAGAACATAGGCTACCTTTTATCCCGGAAAAAATTGATGTTCCCGAGGGAAATCTCAAAAGCGCGATATAACCGAACTCCACGCAGGCGAAGCCGCAGACAGACAGACAGACAGAGTTACTTTCGCATTTATAATATTAGTATGGATGTATCAAAAATTTAACCAATTAGGAAATTAGCTTACACGTGTGTCATATTTAATTCAAATCGGTTAAGCGTTCTATGCAAATCATAAATATCTAAACATAAATAAACTGTTTACATTAGTAGGAAGTAGGATTATTACTTTTATGAAAATCATCTATGTATGTAATTTAGGCAAAAACTACTCGTTGCCTAGCAACGGTTTGTTTACCTCTATGCTTTATCGAATTTGGCTCAAATATAGATTCAAACCTACGATCTACTCATTCGACGCGGCCGTTGCCACTGGTCCACCGCTGCGTCCAACTAATCACTCTCCCACACAGAAATCTGGTATCCCATTCATAAATCTACATTACAATTAGGCATCCAATGCATATTTGCATGATCACTAGCGTTAATCAGTTGGTTTGGTCATTATTCCCACATTATGTCTCTCTAACGGATAGTCCAAAACTTGAATTTGAAATGTGTAGATCATTTCACATGATTTTGGGAATAGTAATAAGCATTCTGGGGATAGTTGGGGAGAGTAATTAGTTGCGAAATGTTGGTGATTTCGATTTTGTGGTCCTTCGGTACATTAATAAGTTAAGAGGGGACTCTAGTGGCGTTTTCTCTATACAAACGTATTCCGCTGTTTTCTTCGTGGATAACGCTTTTAGAGCAATTATTTTTTCTACAATGGCACACATTGATTATATCATCATCATCAACCTTTTTATCGTCCCACTGCTGGGCACAGGTCTCCTCTCATACATAGAAGGATTGAGCGTAATCACCACGCTTGCTCAATGCGGGTTGGCGATTTCAGACTTAAAGTCCAGGTTTCCTCAAGATGTTTTCCTTCACCTTCAGTCATTAGTATCCAAGATATACTTAGAAAGTACATATAACTTTATAAAAGTACTACCTGACCTGGAATCGAACCCGCGCACTCATACTTGAGAGGCTGGTGTTTTAACCACTAGGCCACCACGACTCCCTTAATTATATGCGCCCCTATTATTTGATTTTTTCGAAAACATAATTAATAAAAGAAATATGATGTTTCAAAATCCCTAAAAATAACCCATTTTTTACCGCGATGTTCAGACGACTCTTACACAAATACTCATCCTCTAAATTTAGATATAATTGAAATCTGTCGTCTTTTTAAAAAGAAAACAGCAGAATACGAAACATCTTTTGGTCAACGTTTTTGTAGGTAAAATCAGCTTGAGTTGCAACTGTCCCTTTCGCACTTTACGGGGAAAGGTTGAAAGCGGCGTGACGGCAATAGTTTCTTCAAATATCTATTTCTCAAATTCCTTGACACTAGAGCCAAGCCTTTCTTCAAATCAAATCAAATCATTTATTTCAAATAAACCAGTTACAGGCACTTTTGAATCGTTAGTCTTCAAATACCTATTTCTCAAATTCCTTGGCACTAGAGCCCACTCTTAACAGTGTTAACATTGTTTTGAGATTATAGACGAATAGCCAATTTTTAAACTTATGGCCCTTATACACACACATCGATAAGATTTCCAGCTGACAGCCTCCATGGCGTAGCGGTAGCGAACACGGCCGTAGCGCAAGGAGGCGCGGTTTCAATCCCCGCACAGTACAAATATTTGTATGCATGAATATGAATATTTGCACTGGTCTGGTCGTGCCTCGGAAAGCACGTTAAGCCGTTGGTCCCGGTTGCCATACGAACATCTAGTGGCAGTCGTTACGGGTTGTTGGAGCCCTCAAAAGTCTAACAATTGTTCTAACTGCAATGCTTCGATATCTCCTTCGGGTTGTAGAGGTCAGACGGCAATCGCTTCACGGAAAATATCGAAGTTTAGCCAAAATCAGCAGTTAGACTGGTAAAGCGGACCCCAGACTCCAAAGCTGAAAAAGCTTCGGATGCAACTGGGATTAACGCTGAGATGATGATGACATCGATAAGATTTCCGTAAGGTTACAATGTTACATACCTCCATTCTCTTTTTTCCATTGAACCCTTTGCATTGGCCTATTTATACACGCATGTAGAAAGCGCGTTGACGTGCGTATGAACGCGTCAGTGGAGCATTTAAAAAGCCTAGAGCCTAGACCCTAACACAGGAGCGCCCATTGTGACTTATGTATCTAACATTTTCTCTTTACTATTGAGAGTTTTTGGGTCTTAAATCAATACTTGTTCGGCCACCGTAGTATATTTCATTTGAAACATTTAAGTATTTAGATTCCGATATTCAAAGAGTGACCGCTGTTTCTGAGATGTCAGTCAACAAAAAGTCTAATAATAAAAATAAAGTTGAAGTAATTACGTAACACGTTTAAATAATGCCTTATTTTTTTACAATTCAATAACATTCATTCCCTAATGTTCTCGAGATAATATATTTTACCAAAATAATAATAATAAATTTATTCACTAATAAATATACAAACTACAAAACGACATAAAACATAGTAACTATATAAGTAAAACATACGGTACATAATATAAGCATCTGCAACCGAACTAGGTAAAACCTGTATCTCGGCGTGCAGCGCCAAACCTCTCAGCAAGTTAATATAAGAAATTAAGCTATCGCGAACAGCTTTATGTCGATAAAAGGAAAAGCAAAATACAACAAAATAAAGTAAACTAAGCTAAAAACTAAGTTTGTTAGAACAATTTTACAAAAAACAAAATAGAGTTAATGAAGCTCAAACTTAGTCAGTTAAAACAAATACATGGAAAGCTAAGTGAGTTGGTGTTTATGTATGGAGAAGGGTGCATGAATGTGTACACGGTGCAGTGGATTAGCCATTTGTGAATGGAAGTGAACAGAAACCCAACTGGATAAGTTGGGTTTCTGTATTTCATTGTAATAGCCTTACAAAAAGTGGAGCTTCTTTAAAAGCAGCATAAGAAAGATCAAGTATGAGAGACAGAGAGATAGACCCATATCTTTCTTCTCTGTCGTGTAACAAAATGTTCCTGAACGTGACGTATCCTTGAGCAAATATTGTCATATAATAATCGAAACGTTGTACTATGAATTTTCAGTATGACCTGCTTATTGACCAGTCCATGGAATATAGATAGACTCTACCCAGAGTTTGGCTATGTATTTGGTGCCATCAAAAGTGTTCATCAGTTCCTGGACAGGATGCGCAGGACCCGATATTAAGTATCCCATCGTTTGTGAAAAAGCACTATATTTACATTCCAACCATCTGACAGGGCATTGTATCGAAAACTATATGTATCGCTAACCTTAATTTGCCGTGACAAAAAAAAGCTGTTAAAAATTAGCAGTCGTCTATTTCATTTAAACTGACAAAATTTGGCAGATTTTGGTCGACAAATCGGACTTGTGAACAGAGCTTTGAGACCTCCTATACTCTTGTGATGAATGTTATCGACATTGATTGATGTTCTATACGGTTCGCAAGAGTATCGAATAGTTTTAAACAGCTATTCTGAGCAGGTTTTGCTTCCTTCGGCCAGGTTACCCAAACTGGCAGCACCGTCCACCGTTTACAAAATATATCTACGTAACCTGTTTTCCACCATCATGGAATAGAGTTCAAAAACAAATATATAAAATTCTCTTAACTAAGGTTCTGTCGCAGCAATCGTGCAGTAACACGTTCGTGTAATAAAATATATATTACGATCTGCGACTGTGAAATGGGGACTGAAGCACTCTATGAAATTTTAATAGGACTTCTATTGGACTTGGTCACTTGGACAACTATAGTTTAAAAGTTGCATTATCATCATTTTCTTTTACTGGATACGACATAGTGTTATACTGGTCAATTTTTGTTTTTATTTTTACTTTTATGTCTTTTATTGCATATCTCTATTTTGTTATTTTTAACTTATCTTAAGCTCCCTCCGTGACTGTCGTTGTAAACTTCTGAAGACTAGTACCGGGACTGTCGTGCTTTATTTGTTGAGTCGTAGCATTAATAATGCTTATTAATAATTATTAAGTCGTGGTTTCCTAGTGGTTAAAACACCAGCCTCTCAGGTATGAGTGTTCGGGTTCGATTCCAGGTCAGGCAAGTACAAATGTAACTTTTCTAAGTTATATGTACTTTCTAAGTATATCTTGCACACCAATAACTGATTACAAAGTGAAGTAAAACATATTGAGGAAACCTGGACTTTAAGTCTTAAATCGCCAACCCGCATTGAGCAAGCGTGGTGAAAGCCCTTCTCTGTATGAGAGGAGGCTTTTGCCCAGCAGAGGGACGATAACAATAATAATAATAAACTTTGAATTAATAATGCTGTGCATTGGCCATTTTACATGGATGTGACGCATCTATAATTTCCTCATCTTGTTATTTGTAACTGACTTCAAAAAAGGTTTCACAGTTCAGTTGTTTAGTTTTCCGTGGTCACTCACCCATGGACCAATCGTTGCAATCATAGCTTAAACTTTGACCTCCATCTGGCTGCAGTTTTTACTTAGCCACAAGCCCCTCTGAAGGTTATAAAACATAAAAGTATTTTACAAAAGAGAAATAAACTCTTGTATTGATTTGTTATTAACAACCAAATGGCCATTATAACCTGGTGAAGGTCGCGGGAAGCCGATGGATGATTGCGGGCAGCACAAGACCGGTCATCGTGGAAAGCCGTGGAGGCCTATGTCCAGCAGTGAACCTCTATAGGCTGAAGAAGATGAAGAAGAAGACCAAATGGCCGATTTTCGTTGTTAAGAATTACCGTGATTAGCAAGTAAACTTTCTTAAAAAATACAGGAATTGCATCTCAGATCGTTTGACAAAGAATCCTAATGTCCAGCGTGTTCGGCCTACATTCGGACGATTACGTTGCATTCAACAGACGACCGGACGAGGTGTATTACAGACAGATTAATTTAGCTAGAAGTGGGACAGTAGTGTTGTAACTCATCCCGGATGGACCATACCTCGTTTATGACAGTGGGAAAAATTAAACCACAGATAAATAATTAATAGTTGATATAATAATGGTTTTAGGGTGCTGTTAGGGTTACCTAGGTAGTGCGTCCGGCATGTCCCGCTTTGGCGCGGGTTGATGATTTTCATGCCATCAAGAGGAAAAAAGCGGCCTCGTTGGTAGGTAGAACTAGGACCAGCGCTAACAGCATCCTACAAGCCATGGCTGACAAGTACGATGCGCCGGTGCTTAGGCACTGGTTAGCATTGCTTGTGCAGCAGGCATGATTAGTTTTTAAGTGTTACTAACCCTTAGTAGATAAGTTACTAACCATTTGACCATTGTTATCTTTGAATATAATAAATTATTATTATTATAGTATTTGAACTCTATTATCATCCACATCAGCCTTTTTATCGCCCCACTGCTGGGCACTGGTTTCCTTTCATACTGAGAAGGATTGAGCGTAATCACCACAAGTGTATTACACTCCCTTCAAAATAACATTAGACATAAATGGTCTCCAAAGCCTGGAGCACAGGCGAAGAGTAGCCAGCCTGTCGGTGTTCTATAGTATGCATTTTGGAGAGTCTGAGAGGGAATTGCATGATTTAATTCCCCCATCTCCGTTCCATCATTGGACAACCTGTCGTACGGCGAGTTTCATCAGTAAAATTTCTTTTTTCATCTGTTTTGCCTGTGAACAGGTACTTCTCAGTACAGATGCTATATAGAACTGCAACGAGAAGCCCTGCCCGGTTAGCGCAATGGTTAAGCTATTGACTGCTGCGCTGCGTGTCGCGGATTCGATTCCCTCGCGGAGCAAATATATTGGTTGACTTACAGGTACTTGTTCTGGGTCTGGCTACCCACAATACAGGGGAAATTCCTTGTGTGGGAAAAAGTTAAAAAAAGGCTAAAAATCATCCAAACTTTGCTAAATTGAAATCACCACTAAAATACTGTTGTGACTTTGTGCGACAACAACATTTTTATTTTACTAGTTGTGTAAAATTTTATATTAGTACTATAAAAGAGATGCATTTTTATAACAACAGCTAAAACACATAAGCTGTAACACTCCCTATAATAAGAATTTTATCTTCCTAGTAAAAATATCTTTAAGTAAAACCTATTAGAGTCTCTTTTCTCGAAAACAACGATAAATTTCTCACGTAATTATATACAATATATGTAAAGAAAACCCCGTCCGACCCAAATGGATAATATAATATGAAATTTTACATAATCACCATAGGGACAATACTAATGAATTTTGAATTATTCTTTCCGCGAATTAATTCCAACTTCCACAAAAATTGGTAATGTAAAAAATAATTACAACACCTTTGTGACAGAGCTAATAGCGATGCGATCACGTGCCGCCTGCCCTGCCTCCCTTCACCCGCGCATGTATGCCTAACATGTTGCCTACCGCATATGCATTAAGTTACCTCGCTTTTTCGAAATAATATTTATTTCTTTAGGAGTATTTTTTTTTTTAAGTTTAGCCCGGATTTGTAGGCATTATTAGAATCAGTTAACGATATCTAACAATACCTTCACGGATCGGACAGGGTTTTCTTTACAAATTGTATATTGTATATCCATACTAATATTATAAATGCGAAAATAACTCTGTCTGTCTGTCTGTTACGCTTTCCTGCTTAAACCTCTCAACCGATTTTGACGAAATTTGGCACAGACAATCATTAGCTCCTGAGAAAGGACATAGGCTACCTTTTATCCCTGAAAAATTTTATATTCCCGAGGGAAATCTAAAAAGCGCGATATAACCGAACTCCAAGCAGGCGAAGCCGCGGGCAGAAAGCTAGTATTGTATATCTTCTCAAAGAATTAAGAGCGTCATTTGCAAACACAAACAACAGCCACAACGCATCTTCAAAGGATAACACACAGCACTACCCATATCATATCCCGGGCTTTCAAATCTCGTTCCGGCAATATCCTAACGTGCTACTCACATCACTACACATCGTTCCGCGGCCACCCGTTGTAGGCTCAAAGCCTCGCCACAAACGTGCGAAATTGTGGTCCTTTGACTAAAACTTAACGCAATTCCACTGGATTGAGCTGTGTTATCTACAGAGGAACTTGAATGGTTACAATTATATGAAGGAATGTAAATGAAAGGACTGAGTGTTAATGCTTTATGGCATAGTTTGATAGCGTTTGTTTTCTCACTAGGAAATAATCGTTTACAAGCACTTAAACTCACCAAATAGACCCGGGAGAACTACCTGTAGACCATACAAATATGTGTTCCGTCCGGAATTCAAAGCGCAGCAGTCGATTGCTAAGCCACTGCATCAACCGTGACGTTTATAGGATTCCGTAGCGAAATGGCAAAAAACGGAACTCTTATAGATTCCTCATATCTGTCTGTCCGTCCGTATGTCACAGCCATTTTATTCCGAAAGTATAAGAACTATACTGTTGAAACTTGTTAGGTAGATGAATTCTGTGAACCGCATTAAGATTTTGATGTAAAAATAAAAAAATAATAATAAATATTGGGGGCTCCCCATACTTAGAACTGAAACTCAAAATTTATTTTTTCATCAAATACATACGTCCCACACGTATGTATGAAGACCTATCCGTACTATACGAACACGTATGTAACTATGGATAGGTCTTCAAAAATGATATCGGGGTTTCTAAAATATTTTTTTTTCTGAACCGAATAGTTTGCGTGACAGACGCTTCCAAAGTCGGAAAAAAATGGTCCCCCCCCCCCCTCCTCCCCTCTAACTTCTAAAATAAGAAAACGAAAAATTAAAAAAAAACATATGATGTACTATAAAAACTACCAACGAAAATTATTTTGAACGAGATCTTGCAAGTAGTTTCTTTTAATACCTCGTAAATCGTAAACCGCTTATTACCGCGTAATCTTTCATACAAATAACTTAAATCCTTTAATTTCATAAATCAGTGGCACGGAACCCTTTGTGCGTGAGTCCGACACGCACTTGGCCGGTTTTTGTTTTAATGATGTCATGTGTGAATTGTAGATTGTAAAGTTTTGATAAGTTACAATGAAGGGTCAAAAGGAAAGATGGGTTTTCTCAGAAACTCATTGAGGTATCAAGTTCATGTTAATCCATACTAATATTATAAATGCAAAAGTAACTCTGTCTGTCTGTCTGTTACGCTTTCCCGCTTAAACCTCTCAACCGATTTTGATGAAAATTGGCACAGACAATCTTTAGACCCTGAGAAAGAACATAGGCTACCTTTTATCCCGGATAAATTTGATGTTCCCGAGGGAAATCTAAAAAGCGCGATATAACCGAACTCCACGCGGGCGAAGCCGCGGGCGGAAAGCTAGTATCATATACACTATATATTATATACTAAGCCTACAAATCCTTAAAGTAGTATACAAACCGAACTTTTAAAATCTACATCGACGCAACCGGTTTCGGTTATTTCGCTTTTATGTTCTGTCTATGCTTCATATTTAGACACTCACAAGAGAATCAGCACCCTACTTGCAAAACACACTATTACTAGGTACCTATTGGAGTCATTTTGAAACCAATTGCTAATCCATTGCTCCTTATGTTCGGAAAATGTGTCTGCTCAACAACGTAAATAACTCAATGAAAGTTGCTGAACTGTCAAAGAGAAACCCACCGCTACTAATAGTCTGTTACACAATCACCCTGTAGAATCTATAGGATACTTCCCGATGTCCTTCCGGACCATGAGATTTGGCAAGAAACAATGTTTTGTAGTACAACTAAAGGAACAATGCAAAAACTGAAGTTTTTTTTTTTTTAATTATTACTAAGTATTACACTAATACAACTACTAGTGCAAACTAGTGTGCAACCAAGTGCAAAGCTGCAAACTATGTAGTATGTCATCATCATCATCGTCAACCTTTTTATCGTCCCACTGCTGGGCACAGGTCTCCTCTCATACAGAGAAGGATTGAGCGATCACCACGCTTGCTCAATGGGGGTTGGCGATTTCATACTTAAAGTCCAGGTTTCCTCAAGATGTTTTCCTTCACCTTCAGCCATTGGTGTTCAAGATATACTTAGAAAGTACATATCTATACTAATATACAAAGCTGAAGAGTTTGTTTGTTTGTGCGCGCTAATCTCAGGAACTACTGGTCCGATTTGAAAAATTCTTTTTGCGTTGGATAGCCCATTAATCCAGGAACGCGTTAGGCTTTATAACATCACGCTACGACCAATAGGAGTGGAGCATAACTAACCCTACGCGAACGAAGTCGCTGGCGGCCGCTAGTAACTTTATAAAAGTTACATTGGTACTTGCCTGACTTGAGAGGCTGGTGTTTTAACCACTAGGCCACCACGACTTAAAACTAGTGTGTACTAGTGTAGTAAAATCGGAATCGAAGTCCGTCAAACGCGGACTGCTTATCGGTAAGTAGTGACGCAGTCGTTGATGGTACAGCTCACAAGTTTATTAAGAGCTTATTCACTGTAGCCTTGAAGACACTTAAATTGTAATCAGACGAGAAGAGTGCCGCAGGCAAATTGTTCCTTTGTTATACGGTACGGTTTCTTATGACACGAGAGAATATCTATACAATTAGATGGTTAACAAGTTGCAAGCAAGACTAATTGCTAATTACAGTATATTTAAGTTTCTTTTCGTAAAGTAATGTAATATTTATTTTGTGGTACTATGCTTTGGAATAGGCAACTAGCTAAAAAGTTTTATATTTGTAGCCTTTAATTTATATGTAGATCATCTTCATCATCTTAGCGTTTATCCCGGTTGCATCCGCGGCTTTCGCGTTCCAGCCCGGGGTCCTTTTTCCTACACATTCTCCTCCATTTCGCGCGATCTTTAGTATCCTATGGTAAGAGATTGTTGGCACGCATGCCATCTTCTACTACGTCAAGCCAGTATTTCTTCGGTCTGCCCCGCTTGTTCCGGCCCGACGAGGGCGCCATGGTAAGACATTTGTTACCAATGTAACATGCCACTAATTTATATGTACATATAGTGCACATAAACAGCCATACATCTTCTATTTATCCAGCTTCATCTTTCTGACTGTCCAATCTCTTTTCGTTTCGTCTCTCCTAGTAAACCCCGTTACGATGTACAGCCAGCTCTTTGCGGACAGCGAGCTGCCCATCGCTCGCCGTCCGCAAGCCCGCCTCTACGGTGGCGGGAGGTTTGCTTTTGTTTCTCGACGTCCAGGGGGTATCCTGCGGCTACCAGGGGGGCTACAAGGGGGGCTTGATTGCGCAGAAAGTACCTCTTCCTCACGTGTTCCGCCTCCTCCTTTACGAGCCCACTTCTACGCAAAAGGACCATGGTCTGCACCAAGTGTTCCTAGTGACACCAGTCTCTCAAAAACTAGTTCTAAGCATGTCTAAATTCGTATAATCCATCGTTTGTGAACAGCAAATAAATCATTTGATAATATCTAGGTTTCTTCGCGTTATTTCCCATAGGAATATCAAAACGGATGCGTAAAATTGCTTTCCCACAACATACACACTTGATTCATACTAGTATCTCATACTTAAATATAATATTTGCCAACAACAAACACTGAAACCACTCCAGTATCTTACGAATTTAAGACAAACACCAGAAAACCAATTGCGCAGTCGCTATCTCCAATCACCGTTTGGTAAAACCAAATAGAGTTCTGATAAAATAATTCGCCGGTAGATACTCGAAGCAGCTACATAGGGGATCATTTACTAAGGATAAACATGAGGCATGCGAGATGTTCGTCAAACGAAGGCTTGAGATTAGCTATCTCTGGGAAAGTATTAGTTCGCAAGACGTTATTTACCGAGCGCCTGATTTCAATCGAAGCTTCGATTTGCAGAGTGGAAAGCTCCTTGATAGAGTTGTGATGGGGTGTCGATAGTAAGTGTTATCGGTAGATTAGTTGCCAGTTGGAAGTGTTATTGATTCTAAATGTACAGAAACATTACTTATACATGTATGATATATTACCGTACCTACATATTGAATCAATAACATTAAGCCCATAGATAACAAATAACTAGAATCAAATCTAATTGGGAATATTAGGTCTGAAAGATGTTAAAGGATATTGTTTAACTAATAATGATTCATATGTTGCAGAAATTTGTCTCGTCAACAATAACAACAATTGTTGTTGAATCGAATGTCCATTTCAGAAACGAAAAGAATCAACATAAATCATGGTGAATCACTCCCAGATATACAAAAACTCCACTCTCTATCAATATCCATGTTGTTTTTACATTAAAACAATTAAGCAAAACTATCGACAACCCTCTTAATCAAATCATATGCTCATCCCTACACCACTATATCTCGATAGAGGAATAGATCTGAATTGATCCCGTCGCGGCTTCACGATAATGATCACTGAGGTGACAATGCAAATTGCACCTTCAGCTCAGGGTAACGGGCCTCTGCACTTATAATTACGTTCATCGATATTTATACGGCATTGGCAGCTCTATGGATTGTTTGTTAGGTATATTGGTAGGTAAGAGATTGGTGCAGTACAGCTTTGTGTGCTATTAAACTAGGTAAATCTGCACACACCTTTGTAAGCGATGCTAAGTATATAGAATATCCTTCCACTGGAAAATTGCATTACTCTTACTTTTACTCGTTGTCAACATACTGCATCAGTAAGTACCTACTAAACAGAATCTAAAGCTTGGTCTTTTAATCTGGTATTCTCAAGGTTTAAAAGACGTTTCAATAGAGAAAATAAAGATTAAACTTGTGATGGTTTTAGAAAGATACAAGATTGTATAAGGTAAGGGTATTTATTGACTTTGCTGACATTAACAGCACTTCCAGATGTGCCTATTTAAATTTGTAATTTCATGGATATGCCCATTAATATTGATTGTATTAATGGTGTGAAAGTTTACATAACAATGAAAATGATTTTAGAAAATTAATTATATACATATTTGTACGCCTCTGGGCAAAACAACTGTTATAATTGGGCCTATATTTACATATAAAACATTCTGATTCTGATTCAGAAAATTACAAAAAAATAAAAATTCATTTATTCAGGTTTAATCAGCACTTTTACAAAATATTGTCCACAAAACGCTCGTCCATTGCAGACAGTAACCTATCCGAAAAAGCATAATGATGCCTATAGATAAATTGAATTTTATATTATTTAATACATTTTTACATCACCATCTGCCTAGTCTTTTCCCAATATTGAAGTCTGCTTTTAAGCGCATTTAAGCGGAAATTGAAATTACTTTCGCAACAATTAGGGTACAGTCATTTCCACACCTCTATACCAAATTTTTAGTTTTATATGTATATATTATAAATTTATATTTTGGTAATAGTATATATGTATGTATAGCTTATTTAATCATTTATTTAAATAATGTTATGAGCTTTCCTTTTTCTTTATATTTTTTTCAACTGAAGCACCTGCCATCTAATTTCTTCACCACCTATGGTTGTCAGTGGCAAAAAAAAAAAAAAACTGAGTGAATGTTAAGGAAGACGGCAGTTGAGCGAAGTGATGCAATGTTAAACCCAACAACACGACCAACGATGCTGCGCCAGAGGGAGATTGATCTGGAGACCCTTTACGACCAAACTCCCGACACAACAACATTTGGTGCATCGTACCCGGCACACATCGCAACACAACTACTCAGACCCGTCCTCTACGGCTTGTCAGACATTATGCCTGAACACGACGAATCGCTTGGCGGCAAGAGTTAGTCTAGTGGGTGGTAACTTCTGCCGGCAGCCGTTGTTATGGCCTACCACCAAAAAAAAAACTTTCTTTATTTGAAACAGCTATTCTTCATTCTTTATGCATTCTTTTATGCGCAAATCTTACTGTAATATTTTGGTGAAGTAACCAGTCAATAGTGTCAATTCACATCATATGGAATGACAACTCATATAAGCTCTCATCATCTAAGTTTCTGTGGTATGATTTTTATTTATTTGCAAATAAATTGTGGAGGTATGAGGAGCAGCGTGTAAAGCTCACTCATCCTCCTTAGAAAAGGGAGGATTCTCCGACCAGACTGGTTGTCTGGAGGGCCACTTGCCCGCCGGTTGCTGTCGCGAACTTGTATGCGTGCTAGTTGCACAGAAAACTTTGATTGCGAGATGCAGGATTCGCGTGACGTCAGTATGACGCGTTGTTCGCATGTTGTGCTGTAGACACCGCTACATTTTCTTAAGAAATAAGCAGCACCTTTATATAATGTGGAGGCATGATGAACAGGGTGTAAATATCACTCATCCTCCATAGAAAAGGGAGGATCCTCCGACCAGAAGGGTGTTATGTCTGGCGGGCACTTGCCCAATGCTTGAAATTGGGAAGTTGTATGAATGCTAGTTGTACCGTAAACTCTGATTGCGAGATGTAGAATTCGTGTGACGTCAGTGGAACAACGCATCATGTTGTTCCATTTGGCGTTTGTAGGAACCGCTACATCTATGTACGTTATTGTATGTCAATTAATAATAGATTTTTACATAATAGAAAATCAGACCTTCGATACTTTTACGTTCACGTCTCTAACCTGTAATAACTTCAATGTTATAGGAACCAATACTCAGATATATATTGGTGATCGGTTATAAAACTCATATTAAAATGTCGAGGATGATTTGATACTGATACCGATGAAAAGGGTATAAAATTCTACAAGTCCGTGATAGGTACTAAAAGTATGCTGGTAATGAAAGATCCGGATGCTAGAACTTTGATAGGATGGGTTTTGTTTCAATATGAGCAAACAAGCACCAAATGTAGGTACATAGAGCGTCAAATTTAACCAACAAGGGAACTCCACAGACGTCATAGGTAACCATGGGCTCAGTAGAGATCCCTGTTTTCCCTTAATGTATTTATTTCCAAATAAACTATTTTTGAAATAACATCTGGTAGACTAATTAGTTTTGGTTTCATCATTTTAAATCGCAAAAAAAATCTGCTGTTTCATATATAATAGTGTATGGAACAGTCAATTATATTTCTATAACCGTTTGTCCTTCGATGTATATAATATTTTAAGTAGCACTGGCGTTATGTACCTACTACCTATAATCCATTTGAAATAAGATTAGATATCCATACTAATATTATAAATGCGAAAGTATCTCTGTCTGTCTGTCTGTCTGTTACGCTTTCCCGCTTAAACCTCTCAACCGATTTTGATGAAATTTGGCACAGACAATCTTTGGATCCTGAGAAAGAACATAGGCTACCTTTTATCCCGTAAAAATATGATGTTCCCGAGGGAAATCTAAACAGCGCGCTATAACCGACATCAACGCGGGCGAAGCCGCGGGCGGAAAGCTAATTTAAAAAAAATCTTCTTTACAGCTCGTTTAACTGATTTTGACTTCTATTGCGTTAGTAGAATAACAAATGTCAGCAGCAGTAAACAGTTGGTAGTATTACCACTTTTAAGCTTTTAAAACCATCCTTTTTTTTTGTTTGGAATGAGAAATCTTACTAAAACCCACCCGTGTTTCTTTACTTGCATATGCGCCAGGGCCACGGTTTCTTTTTTAACGAACCCGCAACCCACGATATGCTGGCATCTCTTTGAGGCGCGCGTGAAACACAACGCGCCGTCCTCGACTCGGACCTGCCCCCTAATCGGGCAAGTGAAGAAACACCGTTGGGTTTTAGTCAGTAAAAGTCTGACACGCCCTTTCTCTCGACGATTTCCCATCCAGAACAAAAAAAAAGTAGTGTTCCTTCACAAGTCTTTTGAATACCTACCTGTAACGACTGCGAGAGTTTTGCGTTATGCTTATATGAAACCTCGTAACTCGTAACCCAACACCAAATCTCACCAAAATCCAGAAAAGCCAGACTGCAACACAACATTATTCACGTCAAACTATTCACCTTTCACCAAATTAATACTGACATAGATTATGCAGATGGTACGGGGAAGATGACGTTTATTCGACACTTGATTCCCGTCGACGGCGGCGGGGCTTGTTCCCGGGGTTTAACCTGATCGTCGCGACTCCATAACGCGAGATATCGATGAGATTCAATCGCGGTGTTCAGCAGATATTGAAAGGGATATAATTTTAGTCTGTATTGGGATGTACTGGGCTTTACTGGGTAATTTGTCTTTCATATGGCTAATGAATTAAAGGTTCGAAGACAAACAATTTACTTTGTGTACCTAATTTATAAATATCACCATAGCTTATGCGTATGCTACCTTGGTATGGTCTTGGAAAGGAAATTTTAATTTATCGAACATATAAAAATAGTTGGCGAAAAAGCTAAAAGGAACTTTTATGCCCTAACTAGAATATCCAAAGCAACTTGGGGTCTATCATTCCTAACTTTAAAAACTATATATGGAGCTACCTACTTAGGATGTATGTGCTACGGTGCACCTGTTTGGTCCGATAGGGCCAGCATAGGGGCGGCGCGACGTAAACTGCTTCAAAGCCAACGTTTGGAATTGATATTTTTATGCAAGGCGTATAGAACAGTCAGTACTGAAGCCTTACCCGTTCTGGCAGGTGTACTTCCAGTCGATCTTGAAGTACAGCGACGTGCTTCAATGTACTACTCCGCGAGGGGGGAGGCCATGGATACTAACTTTGTTACACAACGCGACCTCAATAGTATTTCTAGATTATTTAAACCTCAGACTGACGTCTGGGAGGACCTTCATCTGTTCTTTTCATCCGTTGGCGATCGGCTGGCTAAGACATGGCTGGAGGTTGACCATTGCGTTGCCCAATTTCTCACAGGTCATGGCAACTTTAAAAGTAAACTGTATTCTTTTAAACTTGTTCCTTCGCCTTTGTGTCAGTGTATTACATCGAACTGTGAATTTGAACAGTCCGCACATCACATCTTGTGGGAGTGTATTCTTTGGCAGAATGAACGCAATATTATGTTGGATAGTGTACAAGTTACATCCGGAGTCGTTTATTATACGGACCTTGTAGAAACTGGAACTAATTTCCGTGCGTTCAGGCGCTTTTGCCATACCTATTATTGGAATCAATTGTAACAGCACATACCTACTTAATCAACCTTACTTAATCAAATGTTATTCCGTGGTGCTTGGCAATCTGGGCTTCTCCCAGTTGCAATAATGTCCCTTTGTGCCGATTGGCCTAGTTCTGTTCTGTCTCCTGCTTATTATGGAGGGAAGTGGAAAAATATCTTTTTTCTTACTCCTCCGCTATTCTTTTCTGATTAATTTCGTTGCGGGATCCAAGACAGTTGAATCGTTTCTCCGGGACTCGTTGAGCTTCATTGCTCGGCATTTTTCTGGCGGTCTCCACTGTTGATTCTGGCTTTCAGGAGTTGCAGTGGGTTGGGAACAGTTTGGCGGGTTTTGTCCCAAAAAAAAAAAATATCACCATAGCTCTTAAAATGGTGAAGGAAAACATCTTGAAGAGTCCGGCAGCAAACTCAAAAGACATGTGACATCGTCTAACCCACACTGGACCCGTGTGTCTGTCTACATTTTCAAAACAAATGCTTACCAACAGGGCCTTTATGTACAGACAGCACATCAAGCTACTACAATCTGTCAGAATTATTTATTAGATTTTCAACTTTATCTCCAAAGCATTAATGCTCAAGGTTGATTGGGAATATTTCGGGGAGCTTGACCTACTATCATCTATTCATACAACATCGTCCATATATTAAAAGATCCCTGTCTCACTGTACGCCAAACTTGCTTTACTAACTTTTCTTTTCTACTTCATCCCTGTATTCATTTACTAATATCACTTTTCCAATTCCATTGTATTGTTTTGATTGCGTCGCTATTCGAGGCTCAGGAATTTAATTATCCCTGTACCAAATTGGGAGTGACAAAAACTATGGCGTAATTTAATTTATTCTATATTGAAATAACTATCTTATAAAGGACCTGGCTTAAATTATATAAGCGCAAGTGAGTCTACTCTACACTACTTCTGGTTGTTTACATATGTGCCAGATTTCATCGTAATATTTAGGTTAGGACGTTTCCAACATCCATATTTTTTTTTATTTTTTTTTACATATTATAAACCAGCGCTTGACCGCAATTCTGCCTGATGGTAAGCAGTGACACAATCGTTGATGGTAAAGCGCACTAGTGCGCTAAACTAGTTTATTAAGAGCCCATTCACTCTAGCCTTGAAGACACTCAAATTGTAGTCCGACGGAAACACCGCCGCTGGCAAATTGTTCCAGTCCCTCGATGTACGCGGTATAAAGGAGGAGGCGAAACGCTTCGTCCGGATCGTAGTGGTGTTAACAACGTTATATGGTCGAACCACAGACAAAGCACGGCTCGCATTTGATTAGTTTTCTTTTAATTTTATCGCAGATGATTTCTGAATTATGTACTGAATAGGTAACAGATTGCACATCAATCTCCCTTCCACCTATTGCATTTACGTGGGTATATACAGTACAATTCTATTAATACATAGATATCTTTATATATATAATTCTGCTGTACGTGTGTATGTCATTGAACTCCTCCTAAACGGCTTGATCGATTTAAATGATATTTTCTGTATGCGTTTGAGTGGTGCCGTGGATGGTTTAGATTCACAAATCAGCCCGGCTGATGGTGCTGATTGCTTGAAAAAGCATGTGAACTCGGAAACGTTGTTTTGACTTCTCCTACAGTTTTGTGCTACCCTGGTACCTTGCACCTCTACAAACTAGGCACAATAAAAGTTCTTCCATGTAATTATTATGGTTTAATGATGAATGAGCTTCATTGCTTCGGCTTCTCCTACCAATTTGTGCTACCTTGCATCTCCACAAAGTAGAGAAAATGAAATTTCTGCTATGGTATATTATTGTGATTTAATGATATGAATGTTACAAGGTGGAGGAAAACATCTTAATGAAACCTGGACTTTAAGTCTGAAATCGCCAACCCGCATTGAGCAAGCGTGGTGCTTACGCTCAATCCTTCTCCTTATGAGAGGAGGGCTATGCCCGGCAAGGGGACGACAAAAAAAGGTTGATGATGATGATGATGAGCTTCATTGTTTCGACTTCTCCTACACTTTTGTGCTACCCTAATTATCCTAATTTAAAAGTAAAAAATAAGATCATGTGATATTGCCTTTAAGGCGGAACGAAGTTCGCCGGGTCAGCTAGTAGGTATATAAATATACCATTAAAAACATTCAAATTAAATGAAAGTGTTGGTGCACAAAACGTGCTTATGTCAGTGTTAATTAATTTGTAACAACTGACTTTCCCAATTTGTCGATAGCAAAACGAATTTGTTAAATACTTTTTATCATAACTTCTGTCCTGGGTATTGCAAAGGCTTCGGCAAGGATGTAGTAAGCCCACATTTGGCCATATAATACAATCATATTGCTATCAACGAAGCACAAATCCAGACTCCAAGCTACTACTGGCAAAATTCACAGAATAACTAACAGTAGCCAATAGGCTTGTGTTAGTTATTCTGTCACTAGGCTTGTATTAGTTATTATATGTTAATAAAATTGTTCGTGTGACAGCCTCCGTGGCGTAGCGGTAGCGGACGCAGCCGCTGCGCAGGTGGCGCGGGTTCGATCCCCGCACAGTGCAAGTATTTGTATGCATGAATATGAATATTTGTACTGGCCTGGTCGTGCCTCGGAAAGCACGTTAAGCCGTTGGTCCCGGTTGCCCTACGAACATCTAGTTGCAGTCGTTACGGGTTGTTGGAGCCCTCAAAAGTCCTACAATTGGTCTAACTGCAATGCTTCGATGTCGCCTTCTGGTTGTGGAGGTCAGACGGCAGTCGCTTCATGGAAAATGTCGAAGTTTAGCCATATCAGCAGTTGGACTGGTAAAGCGAACCCCAGACTCCAAAGCTGAAAAGGCTTCGGATGCGACTAGGATTAACGCTGGGATGATGATGATGAATAAAATTGTTCGTGTGTATGTGCGCGTACGTAATATGAGCGTATTCACTCAAGCCTTGAAGACACTTAAATTGTAGTCAGATGGAAACACCGCCGCTGGCAAATTGTTCCAGTCCCTCGATGTATGTGGTATAGGTAAAAGACGAGGCGGAACGCTTCGTCCGGATCGTAGTGGTGTCAACAAAGTAAGGGTGGATACTTACGTTGTGCTACCATACGACGGGTCATCCGATGATGTAATGGAGATGGGGGAATTACATCATGCCACATGAAGAAGTGAGGAAATATGAAAAAAGTGTGTTAAAATTTAAGCGTTTCTTCATAATAATGCCAAAATTTCATAACCACTTTTCACTTTATGTTTTTACTTTATTCAAACTAAGAATAAGAATAAGAAAATTTATTTGCCCAAACATGTGTATACACTATACATACAGAATAAAAAACTCATGTCTGTAGGATCTTGAGAAAGAGTGGCTCACCACATGTCTGCCATTCTCTCAAGCTAAATGAGCTTAGTTTGAATACACACATAATCTATACTAATATATAAAGCTGAAGAGTTCGTTTGTTTGTTTATATGTGCGCGCTAATCTCGGCAACTACTGGTCCGATTTGAAAAATTCTTTTTGCGTTGGATAGCCCATTAATCCAGGAAGGCTTTAGGCTCACGCGGCTTATAACATCACGCTGCGACCAATAGGAGCGGGGCACAACTAACTCCATGCGAACGAAGTCGCTGGCGGCAGCTAGTAATAATATATACCTACAGTCTATAATGTCGCCGTGGCTGGGACACTCTTCTATGTGAATGGACCGTAATCTTCCACCGGGCCCAGTGCGGGTTGGTAGCCATCACAAAACTTGTAAATGTTTGGTTTTATGTTTCCTCGCGATATTTCCTTGTTTTAAGAGCAGTGATAATGAAATTATTTAGACAAAGTAAGACGCCTGTCTGATTTCTTGACAACGACCAACAAATTGTGAGTCGTACTACCGTCACCGGACTAGCTTTAAATTTTTGTTGTAAAACATAAAAACAATCTAATTCCATTACTCTCCAAATTCTAACTTAGTAAAAAATCCTCTTCCAAAATGAAAACCGTAAGCGTCGCAAAAAAAATCCACCTTTTTTTATTCGCAATTAACAAATCTGTATTCCTGTCATGTCCTGTCCGAAAATCCTTTACGCGTTTATCCATAAGCGAGCCATGTAAATGCAAATTTTCGCAACGACACCGCATGCCCACAGAGTCCTGTATTTTGTCAGCAAACACGTTTTTAATTAATTCGCTTATTTATTTGTGACAGTAGTGATGGGAACTGCACTGTTTTCCCGGGATCCCGGGGTGCGTAATACGTTTTGTACAGGGTGTATCTGACATCGCAACGCAAACTTCGCGAAAAGCAAACTAACAAAATTATGATAGTCATTTATGTCGTTAATGAGCGGTTACAGAAATAACAGTGTTTAAAAAGGTGTCGGCTCTGCCTTTGAACGTTGCAAGCGTGCCGCCGTGACTGTTTGTAGGTATGACGTTGACCCCTGATGCGAACTCTATTAAATCAGCTGATAGGATAGTTGTTCTAGTATTGTTCACATTGCGCTTTTTTGTGTAATTAACGAATAAATTAATTTTTACTTTAAAATCTTATTGGGTTATAAAAGTAAGTATAGCAATTATGAACCGTAGGTATAAAGTGAAAAAAACTGCATATTATTTTTTTTTTAAATCGGGTAAAAGCCGACGCATGTTCCACCACGGGAGGGTTCAGAATCATGTACTGGATCCATGGTACTCGTTTGTGCGTCGATGTCAGATACAACCTTTATGTAAGAAAAAAAAATTCTTTCGTTTTTTTTTTAATTCTATTGAAATTAGCGCTGGTTTTGATTTGATATGATCGAAATTGCCCCATGCCAACACAAATACCTTTCGTAAAGCTTTTTTTTATTTTATTTTTGTACTTTGTTTTAATAATTATAAACTAGTGCTTCACCGCGTCCCACCTGATGGTATGCAGTGATGCAATCGTTGATTAAGCCTATTCACTTAAAAATACTTAGTGAATAGGAAGAAAGACGGCAGTTGAGCGAGGTGATGCAATGTTATACCCAACAACACGATCAACTATGTTCCCCCCGAGGGAGATTGATCTGGAGACCCTCCACGACCTAACTCCCGACACAACAATATTTGGCGCATCGTACCCGTCACACAACGCAACACAACTGCTCAAACCCGTCCTCCGTACGACTTCAACTGACATCATGCCGGAACACGACGAATCGCTTGGCTACTATCTACTACAATCTACTAAAATAGTTTTTTATCTTTATTTTTGTAACTAACAGTATGGGCTCTGGTTGTCTGAAAATAAAATACATTTCTTAATTTAACCAATTTTCTTCAAAAAAATAATATTCTTTAGCTCAATTTTAGCGACACGAATTCATAAAATATTTTTAGCTGAAAAATATGTCCCATTGAATCTTTACACATACAATAAAATAATAATGAATTCTAAACTGTAGTGACATGATTATTATTGGAAAAAGCTATGAAGTGTGGGAACGTATCAATTGCTGAAATCATAGTTTTTGTGTGTCTGTTTGTTTGAATGTGCCCCGATTGGAGCGAACGGATTTTGATGAAATTTGGTACACGGACAGTTTTTAACCTGGAGTAACACATAGAGTATTATAATCCAAGTATTATGTCCTCGTAAGATATTTTCGTTTACCACGTAGGCGAAGACGCAGCATACCAAAAAAAAAGCATTAAAAAAAAGTAAAAAAAAAGCAAAGCAGCATAAAAAAGCAAAAAACAAAAAAGCAAAAAAAGAAACAAAAAAAAGCGTAAAAAAAAAGCAAAAAAGTAAAGCAGCATAGAGATACACTTTTGATTTCTATACTGAATAGATTATTTTTTAATAGTCTCTACTTTTGGGAATATATATTGTACTTTTTGTCATTAAGAAAATATTTCAAAACTAAATGTAAATTGTAGTAAATAACTTTATACTTTTACGAATATTTTAAACTAACAACAGTTTCTGTTAGATTAAAAATATCAAACAACCGATAGAAGCCTACGTGATGTTTATAAAAAGTTATTAATAAATATACCTATACAGGTTGAACTGAATACGCAAACAATCTGATAAACAATCAATTAACCAATGAATTTAAAAAATATGTCAAATCCAACTTGCTAAAGAAAACGTTTGTGAGTCTTTGTCTGCCTGAACGAATTTTGTTGAAATTTAGCATGAAGATAGTTTATAACATATGATAATTTCACGGTATTCCCACGCATCGAAACTTATACAGGTGAATCTGCTAAGCGTTTTGTTGCATCGTATCTTTGAAATATATCTCTCCTTAGCAACTTAATAATGCCTTTACTGTGCCGTTCTGAATTTGCGGTTTAATCCGGTAATATGAAGCAATTTGCTTATTGACATACCTATTATATAACTTTTTTTAAGATAAAGATAATTCATTTGACCATAACATCAGTATAAAAAACAAAAGTCAAAATCAAAAGTCGTTTATTCAAAGTCGTTTATTCAAAGTCGTTCGCCACTTCCTAGTGTTTCCGCGTACATCGAGGGACTGGAACAATTTGCCAGCGGCGAGGTACCGTTGGACTACAATTTAAGTGTCTTCAAGGCTAGAGTGAATAGGCTCTTAATAAACTAGTGCGCTTTACCATCAACGATTGCGTCATCAGACGGGATTGCGCTCAAGCGCTAGGTTATAATTTGTAAAAGAAATGGCGGAACAAACTCCCCAACAGCACAGCTGTCTGTTCATGTTAAGCAAAGATTTTACATTAAATCATAGTCATGTTGTGCCTCAATGTCTTATAAATATAAATAAGTAAGTACACGTCCATCAAGGATATTCTAAGAAAAAACTTTACCACCGATTTTTTAATAAGTATTCTACCCCACACTTAGTCAAAGCTTCAAGTTTGCCTCCATGCTTCCCATCGGACTTAATTGAGTAAAGCACCCGACCTCCCAAAAATCCCGTGACCCATTTCGTATTACGAATCCCGGAATTTTTGGAACACTTGCAAACACTAGTCGTCGATATTGATGGTGGTAACCGCTGGCGATATTATCCATTTCGCTACTTATTTGCGTCGTGTTGATTGGCTGTGGCCACCGGTGTCATCATAATTATAAAATTTTGGTATAGCTGCCGTCATAGACCATTTTGTGTATGTCGAAGATAGTTACAGATAGGGTTGTAACGGAGCTTCGCCTCCGCTTCCGTTACTGCGGAAGTTCCGCAAGAAATCGCATCTTCGCTTCCGCCTCCGACTCCGCACAATTTTGCGGAGTTATAACGGAGGTTTATTTACGTATTTATAAAATAAATAACGTGCAAGCTGCGACGCTTGATAACCGTCTGGCGGCGTTTGAGCGAGGAATGGTCAAGAATCAACTAGTGCGAGACGGGAATGCGTTAAATACAATTTGTTTCTTCTTAATTTTCATTAGTAGAAGGTATTTTTTTTTCTAAGTGTACTACTATAATGTACGTATTTAAAATAAAATGTTTTGTTTTAATAAACCATAATTTGTTTCTATATCTACTTTCACCTCCGCCTTCGCCTCCGTTAACCTGCCACGGAGGTGAGACTCGTCGCCTCCGCATCCACCTCCGCCTCCGCTAACAAGGCCTCCGTTACAACCCTAGTTCCAGACCAGCTGGAAATGGACCAAATGCCATTAAAAGGAGGACGTTAAAACTAAACGTTTTATTGTTATCGGATGAAAGACTAATTTACATGCTTTAACCTCCTGTGAGTCCCGTGACGCAAGGGCTGATATTCACCTCAGCCAGAGGCTAAGCATTGCCGTGAAACGTGAGAATATCACCAGTCTATTTAATAAATTACCAGTCGAGAGCGATGCGAATGAATATATCGACGCTATTTTTTAGTTAAATAAACATTTAATATTGTTATTTTTTGTGAGTAAATTAAATATTAATTCGCATTTGTTATTAGCATTTTTGATATTAAGATCTCTTTTCGAAGACATCGTTATTAAGGACCAAGTTAATAGTTTAAATCAACCTTAATCCCTAAATAAAAACTTAGTTCTAATCAACCTATAACATTCCCACTGCTTGAGATAGAGATCTCCTTTCTATAGGAAGTGGGCCGTAATCAACCGCTTACTGTGTCACCCTTTGTAAAATCTTCATATTAATCATCATCTCAGCGTTAATCCCAGTCGCATCCGAAGCTTTTTCAGCTTTGGAGTCTAGGGTCCGCTTTACCAGTCCAACTGCAGATTTTTGGCTAAACTTCGAATATTTTCCGTCAAGCGACTGCCGTCTGACCTCCACAACCCGAAGGCGATATCGAAGCATTGCAGTTAGACCAATTGTTGGACTTTTGAGGGCTCCAACCACCCTTAACGACTGCCATTAGATGTTCGTATGGCAACCGGGAACGGCTTAGCGTGCTTTCCCAGGCATGACCAGACCTGTGCAAATATTCGTATTCATGCATACAAATATTTGCACTGCGCGGGGATCGAACCCGCGCCTCCTTGCGCAGCGGCTGCCTTCGCTACCGCTACGCCACGGAAGCTGCCGAAAATAAAAAAAAAAGAGTGTAAAAGTTCTTCATATTGATGTTTTGTATTTTATATGGTGCACATAATAAAAAGTATTCTATTCTATTCTAAGAAAGAACCCGGAATCCGGATATTAAAGAGTCCGGTGCGGGTTGCTGCTTGTCCTCGAATGTTCGATTTTAGGACAAGCTGGTTTCCTCCCGATGGTTTCCTTCACCGTTTTGAGAGCAGTGATCATAATATAGTTTACATCTGTGCCTTTTTCGGGTCAGCCGAGTCGGGTGACCGTAAATCGCGGCTGTCACACCACCACTCTCGAAAATAGGGTATTTGACTAAAAAAAAACTAATTAGTCCGTCAGTTAGATTTCCAAAAAATACTAGACACGTATTTTTTCTTTTTTCATATAAACAAAAAATGAAGACGACACAGCGCGTTGAAAACTCGTGTGACGTCACTGCACGCTACACTTTTTAGCGGCTAGTGACGTCACCAGACACGACGCCTGATCTTTGATGCCTTTTATTTTTGACAGTTTTTATTGATTTAATAAAACAAAATGTACGTATCCAATATTTTTCCTTAATCTGAATGACAGACTAAATAAAATCAATTTGATTTTACCCAGGAAACATCCCTATTATTTACTTATAAATTGTTTTGATATTTCACCTCCCAATATACGTAACGTCTATGACCGACTTCTAATTTTTCAGGTACACAGAATCACGTTATATTTATTAAGCCAAACTTAGTCACATGTGCATAATTTTGCCTAAAATAATTAACTCCATGCTAATCTACCTTCTTTGACCCCCAAACCTACCTAAAACCATTCCTTGGCAAATGGATTCATGACAGCAGAATAATTAATTTCAGGTGTCTGTTGCTGCCAATCTTCCCGATATCGTTGCTTTATGGCCTCTTGCCTCTCTCTTCAAAGTGGCAGGCACATTGCCCGTACGACTGATACCCGGTGGGGCCGACGGATTATCGAGTGACGACCACGCACCTGAAGACGCAGCGTAGGTAGGCCCCCGACAAGGTGGACCGACGACCTGGTGAAGGTCGCGGGGAACCGCTGGATGCGGGAGGCGCAGGACTGGTCGTCGTGGAGAACCTTGGGGGAGGCCTATGTCCAGCAGTGGACGTCTTTCAGCTGTAATGATGATGAATGATAATGATGACCTGTTGCAACGTCCCCGGGCAGAGAGAATGTAGCTTAACTTTTACCCCAAAACACTAGACATAATTTCTACTGACATCATTGATAATGACTTTTTCACAGATCAACAACCAGGATTGGTGCAAGAAGGGCCGAAAAGGGGGGCATTGCAATATCAAGTGTGAAGGTAACAAAACATTTTTTTTTATATTTAAAATCAAATCAAATTATTTATTAGTTTGCGTTTTTTTATACAACGTTATTTTTTTCTTTATACGAAAACTTAAATACAGTTTGTTCAGTTGTTATATTTTTTTACAAATATATTTTAAAAAAAGTGTAGTGTGGTTACCGAGCGCAGAACATAGTTCACAGCGGATCATAGTATACTAGGGCCTCCGCCGCGCAGCGCCACTGAAGGCGCGAGCGTTGACCATATTTTTGAAGGAACAACCAGGTAACACAGGTAACATAACAAGCTCATAACTTTGTGCTTTTTCATGACAGCTTTTTGAAGTTTCGTACATAAATTCTTTACATAAAAATACTGAACATGTGTTTCGGGATTCGTATATACAAAAATACCGTTGTATAAGAGTTCTTCATGCTCTACCGTCGAAAGGGCAAGCAAAACAGTTAATTATTTAAATTACAGTCATTTAAATACCTATATATTTTAGAAATGACAGCCTCCGTGGCGTAGCGGTAGCGGAGGCGGCCGCTGCGCCAGGTGGCGCGGGTTTGATCCCCGCACACTTGATTTGTATGCATGAATATGAATATTTGCACTGGTCTGGTCGTACCTCGGAAAGCACGTTAAGCCGTTGGCCCGGTTGCCATACGAACATCTAGTGGCAGTCGTTACGGATTGTTGGAGCCCTCAAAAAAGTCCAACAATTGGTCTAACTGCGATGTTTCGATGTCGCCTTCGGGTTTTGGAAGTCGGACGGCAGTCACTTCACCGAAAAATGTCGAAGTTTAGCCATATCAGCAGTTTGACTGGTAAAGCGGACCCCAGACTCCAAAGCTGAAAAGGCTTCGGATGCGACTGGGATTAACGCTGGGACGATGATGATATTTTATAAATACAATTTTGAAAAAATAAGATCATCACACATCATCATCATGTCACATGTCTTCCAAGTTTTTTGCTTTAGGACATGCCGGTTTCCTCACGAAGTTTTCCTTCACCGTTTTGAGAGCAGTGGTGATGAAATAATTTATACAGGGCAAACCTCGTATATAAATCGTTTATTATGCAATTACGATAACTGATCACTTTTACACGTCATATTTTTTTAAACTAGATGGAGCCGGAATTTCCTAACTGACTACCTCTGAGAAGAAAAGCCGAAACAAACTCAGGGATCCTCGATCATCATCTTTTTTCAAGTCCAGACATTAAAAATGAATTTTCTTACAATAATTTATGTGATTTAAAAAAAAACAGTGATTAAAATGTCATAATTGTAGCATAATTGCTTAGCAGAGCGAGCAGCTCAATCCCAAGCTTTATTGTCTTCTGAATAATCTATGATTTTATAATACCCCTTTTTGCAACGTTTGGTCTTAATATAGCTTTTAAATCGTTTGATGAATAAGTTTCGAATGTCCATGGGAAGCTTGTTGTAAAAGTGTATACATTAACTTATGAACGTATTGCCTACTCTGTGGAGACGACTGTGATGTACAACAAAATTGAATTTTAAGAAAATATCTTAAAATTCGATATATTTTTATGTACATACATAAGATTATCAAATATATATTGTGAAGCTGCAGTCAGAATGTTCACTTCTTTGAATTTTTCTCTAAAGAGCCTCACTGGTCAATCGATTAGGTTAAGCTACGCTAGCCAAGGTTAGTCTGTGGATGAGTTACCATCTGTACATACTGAGAACCCTCTGTGTCTCGGAAAGCACGTAAAGCGATTGATCCTGGATGTCAATCGTGTATCTTTGACAGTCGTTACGGGTTGTCAGATGCCCGAAAGTCTGACAACCAGTCAGGTATTTCTTGGTAACAGAGCTGTGAAGGTCAAATAGGCAGTCGCTCCATCTGATATACTGTTTTATATTTTTATAATTATAAACTAGTGCTTAACTGCAATCCCGCCTGATGGTAAGCAGTGATGCAATCGTTGATGTTAAAGCGCGCTGTGGTTTATTGCGATCCTATTTACTTTAAAAAAAACTGAGTGAGTAAGAAGGAGAACTACAGTTTAGGGTGGTGATGCAATGTTATACCCAACAATACGATCAACGATGCTGCGCCAGAGGGAGATTGATCTGGAGATGCTCCACGACCAAACTCCCGACACAAAAACATTTGGTGCACCGTACCCGGCACACATCGCAACGCAACTGCTCAGACCCACCCTCCGTACGGCTTCACCAGCCATCATTACAAACACGACAAATCGCGTGGCTGTAAGACTTTGTCTGGTGGGTGGCAACTTCTGCCGGCAGCCGATGTTATGGCCTACCACCGAGGAAACTGACAGACTGTATTCAAGTGCATCCGGTTAAACTGGAGGCCGAACCCAAATAGAAAAGAGATATGACGACTTTGTTACTTATCTAAGAATAATTTAATACATAAACTCAAAAGTTTTCTCCAACGATCCAAAAAATCTAGTTTATTATTTGGTGAGTTCTCAAAGAGTTCAATATTGTTTAGAATTATAATATTACAGAAAAAGTTCGAAACTTGTTACTTGGTTTTGGTTGTGTTTGGTGTCCATTTTATTCCAAATAAAAAACTTTTTTTATTCAATCTCAGTTTCACAAATTAGGTTTATTTGATAAAAAAAAAAAAAACATTGAGCAAACAAATTTTGTGTCTTTGTACTGGACGTTTTAGAAATCCAAGCTTTTGCAAAATTATTTCAAATCAGTTCTCATTTTTAAAAATTCATTGTAACCAAGTTGAAGGACGAATAATATGTACATGTCAAAACGAGATGAAGCGAAGTAACAACACCACCACCTTCGTTGAGGTCCTAAAGTCCAAGTTGAGCTGCACGATTTAACAACTGCGTATACTGACTGGAAAAATCTCGTGGTGGCCTAGTCGTTAAAACACCAGCGCCTCAAGTAAGAGTTTTCGACCGGTTCGATTCCAGGTCAGGCAAGTGCCAATGTAACTTTTCTAAAGTTATAATATGTACTTTCTAAGTATATCTTGGACACCAATGACTGAAGGTGAAGGAAAACATCTTGAGGAAACCTGGAATTTAAGTCTGAAATCGCCAACCCGCATTGAGCAAGCGTGATAATTACGCTCAATCCTTCTCTGTATGAGAGGAGACCTGTACCCAGCAGTGGGACAGTAAAAAAAAGGTTGATGATGATGATGATACTGACTGGACAAGTCTACTCAATCTGTGCGGTTCTTTTGTCAAAAGACCATTTCAGACACCATCCACATGGTATTCTCAGTCATGATTTGACCAATATTATGGGATCTCCGAGTTCTTTTCGGGCGAAACTTCAACCTCCTCCAGTTTTAAAAAAATAAGTGAATGACATGTAAAATTCTTTGTACAAATCTACTTGCAGAAAATGAATATAAAATTTATCATCAGCGTCAAAAATTTACCAAACAAAACATATCTTTTGGTACGTAAACTGTGGCCGGTGACGTGTTGAAATTTCGTTAGGAAATGTTGCTAGAACCAAAACTTTAAACACAAGTAGCTTCGAGCAATAACCATCATGCGGGCCCAATGCGATTGCATTGGGCCCGCTCATTCGCTCTCACAGAGAGGTTGTCTGTCCTATGTGCAGTGGGGACATTATAGCCTGACTTATGCATTATGCATAAGCCGCTGTTCAATTCCCTCACAACCAATATTTGTGTAGTCTTACAATTATTCCAGGTGACAGTAGAATGGAACGTGAAGGATGTGATAATATATTTCGCACCCGCAATCACAAATCTGACGTTGGCCCCGATTCCCTCGTTCACGAACTAAATTAAATAGTTCATCTTTTTCTTTCAGTTGCATTAAGAAAAGGTCAGAAGATAAAATGTTAGTTTAGACCTGTCAAAATAGTCCGCTCCTGACGTAAATTGACGTATTTTTGGTCATCATATTTATAATCGTCGTCGATGTCTAAGCTGTCTATGGAGTATCCTAATTTGACAGAATTAAACTAAAATGTTATCTTCTATCCTTTTCTTAATTAAATAGAAATAAACCGATGCACTTAACTTAAAATTAGTTTAGTTTTTGATTAAGAGAATCGGCAGAATTCGACAAGAATTTATCCAAAAAATGGGGTAGGTTATTAACTCAAACTTCCAATTATATTTTCAGACCTCCTAAACGAAGACTTGGCAGATGACGTGCGGTGTGCCAAACGTATCTACGACCGAGTTGGCTTCAAGGTTTGGGTGACTTCCTTCGATTACTGCAAGGAGAACAGCCTCCCAGATTTGTCAAGGTGTTAAGAGACCAGTTGGTCCTTCTACCCGCGTGTTCGTTACTTTATAAGATAGATTTAAATATAGATATAGTTTTTTGTTAAGATAGGTAGCTTGACAATAAATTGTTTCTTGAAACATAAACCTGGCAACGGTTTATGTTTTGACGGATTGGTTCATACTAGCTCACAGCAGAGAAGAGTGGAAAGGAGCAAACGAGTCCCTGGTCCTGCGGTGGGACAAATAAGCTAAGAATTAATAAAGAATATTCCTAGATTTTCTTCTGTTTTTCTGTCATTAGTTGATCATTGACAGTCATAACTCTCGTCCGAGCTCCTATGTCTGACAACTGGTACTGTATTCAGCTTAATCCGGTTAGTCTGGGAGCCTACCCCAATATAGTTGAACTATTAGCCATATGCGGATTACACAGGGGTTTGTTAGTAAGTAACTTGTTAAAGCATATCAAAGGACTTATAAACGTTAATCGCCAATCATTTGTGGATATCAGGTACTGCTAACGAATGGCTTTTACCGCCATTTTATATTGGTAAAAAATTATGCCATCGCAAAACTGCATGGATCTTGGATGGATTTAAAAGTTGGACCTTTGTAGGATTGAAAAACCAAATAGTCCGGGTAGACTCAGATAAATGATTTAGTTTCAGTACTATTTTGTTTGTATTAAATCGAGAGGATAAGGTGGCTCTCATATCATATCGATCGTTTTACTTTGTTTCCTCATTTACCTATGCTTTAATTATTCTTTTGGTGTATTTTTATTTTAAGTATTTATCAAAACAAACATGTGAATGGCCTTCAAATGCACATTGATATTTACAATCACAACAGTATATACAACGTGTAACATAAAGGGTATATACATAACAAAGGCATGGCATCTTTACATGATATCAAACGATAGTGGAAGGGTTTTTTAATCTATCTCTTTATGTTAGGAAGTTATGAGGAAAAACACCGCCTGTGATAGGCTACTATCATACTAGTCGCACAGAGATATTGAAGACATTTATCGGATTTTGGCAAGTAACGTGACGGGTAACGAGTAGTTATTAACATATGTAGTGTGCTGCCACGTTTGTTATGATTTTATTTTAAGAAACACACGATACCGAAAATTTGGTACCAATTTTTTGAGTATTTTATTTTGAGTTGAAACCCTTCCGATATCGTTTGATATCATCTAAAGATGCTATGCCCTTGGTATGTATAATACCCTTTTTGTTACACATTGTAAAGGTATATTAGATGTAAGTTTCCCGAATAAAATAAAATACTTAGTTAGCTGGAAATATAAAAACGAGTGAAGAAGGTAAAAGAGAGATTCACAAATCAGCTAACGTATGAATGTATCTGAACGTTTGAATATATGGATATCTGTTACTGAACCTTGCAAAAACGGCTGCAAAATTTTACTAAAGTTCAGAGCCTGGATCCTGGAACATTGAATACTTTTTATTCCATTCCGATATCCATGCGGGCGAAGCCGTAAGCAAAAATATTTTTATAAAAAGCAATCTATCAATAAATTTTGGAGAATCATAAGCAACTGAATGAATGATTTTTAACTATTCTCGCGTTCAGGCGCTTTTGCCATACCTATTATTGGAATCAATTGTAACAGCAAATACCTACTTAGGACCCATTAACTTGATCAAATGTTATTCCGTGGTGCTTGGCAATCTGGGCTTCTCCCAGTTGCAATAATGTCCCTTTGTGCCGATTGGCCTAGTTCTATTCTGTCTCCTGCTTATTATGGAGGGAAGTGGAAAAAATATCTTTTTTCTTACTCCTCCGCTATTCTTTTCTGATTAATTTCGTTGCGGGACCCAAGACAGTTGAAACGTTTCTCCGGGACTCGTCGAGCTTCATTGCTCGGCGTTTTTCTGGCGGTCTCCACTGTTGATTCTGGCTTTCAGGAGTTGCAGTGGGTTGGGAACAGTGTGGCGGGTTTTGTCCCAAAAAAAAAAATAACTATTCTACATTATATATTGCTATTAACTGATTCTAGACAAGCGTGCAAAAGGACTATTTGTGCTTTAAACCTTCGATTATTTACACTATACACGACCGTGGATCCACTCGGACAACGGTGCAGAACGGTATTCAACCGTTCAGCGCCTTTTAATTTTGTGGAAAAAAAGCTGTATTTTTATTAAAGATTAGATACATAATGCACAACCTTTTTTTTAATGTATGTTCTTAGGAACCGTTAGTTTCCATTTTTAAATAATATTTTTTCTTCATTTTAATAAGACCAAATTAATCATCTCCTACATTTTTTTTTCTTTTCTTGTCGTAACCTAGAATAAAAACACGTGTTCACAAATTCTAAAATTGTCAATATTATTATTTTGTGGTTTAAAAATTATCTATGTGTAATTTATTATATTTAGAATTACAATAAGATAAGACCAAAGTTTTCTATATTTATACTTTTAGAATTCATTTGTTTAAATAAAGGTTACATTTACATTTCTTATAATATCTGTGTTTAATTTGATATTAGATTGTTTTCTAAAGATCAATATTAAACTTTTAACAGTTTCATGTTTTGGTTTAAACAACTTAACATACCGAGACAAGTTTGTTCAAAAATTGCTTGAAAGACTCCATACCAAGTAATAGTACCTAGTTACTTACGTTACAAATTAGTAAATTAAAAAGTTAGGCATCGAACACAATATGAATAGGCCTTACTTCTCCATACTTTTCTAACACAGAATACTTGCCACGAAAAACTTCTCAGTAACATAAGTAACGCCTAACAGAAACTCCGTCCGAATAAACCCTTGTGTGTAATACTGCTATAAGTATTTCTGCAGGCGTTTGTAACTCGTTCTCCTGGAAGTCCTAAAAGCTTTACCTCACCGACAGTACTATACGAGGTCAAAAAGGCTTTTGATGTACAAGGATAATAGAGTGCTAAATTTTTCAAGTTCACTTTTATGTTCTAAGTTTTTGTCTGCATGTTTCCTCAATTTGCGAGTTATATTTTAAGTCATCAGTATGTCGAAAGTAACACTGAAGTACCTATTTATTCAGGTGCTGAGAGACAGAAGTTGGAACGTAGGGTTAATAATGCAAAAACAAATGATGACTTGTTGCTCACGCCCTAGAAACATAACAGCAATCTTCTTACATAATTTATTGTAACTTTCTCCCCAAGTATATACCTACATTTAGGTAGTTAGTTACATGAAAGGTCAAGGAAATTAACTGTTGAGCATATTGACAGACAACCCAATTTATCCATGAATTATGTAGAAAAAGTATTGATATTCAATACTTTCTCTACATAATTATGTATTCTATATTAGTTGTCAGCGAGTAGGTATATAGCTGAGAGGATTAGCAAGCCGAAGTGACAATGGGCTGGTCACATATGCCGCAGGACCGACAACCGTTGGGGTAAACGAGTCCTCGAGTGGAGACTGCGTCTCGGCAAACGTAGCGTAGGACGCCCTTCGGTGAGATGGAGCGACGACATCAAAAAAGTGGCTGGTAGTGGCTGGCGGAGAACTGCTCAAGATTGAGCTTGTTGGCGTGCCATGGTGGAGGCCTATGTCCAGCAGTGGACGAGTAGAGGCTGATGACGATGATGATGATGATGATGAGTAGCGATGTCAGTCATTTGTAGGTTACTGGTATTATTGTAGTCGGCAGGATAATTGCTTATTAAATTACCAATAGCATAGGGTTTCATTTTAACAGTTCAACAAAATTCATTGCATCATTACATAGTATAAAACAAAATCGCTTTTTCCTTCCCTATGTCCCTAATACGATTAAATCTTCAAAACTACGCAACGGATTTTGATGCAGTTTTTTAATAGATAGAGTGATTAAAGAGGAAGGTTTATGTGTATAATAACATATATTAAATAGTGGATAAATACTATTATTTCTGAGGTTTCTAATGTGATGTTGTAAATAATTAAATTTCTTCCGCGTTTGCAGTGAAACGTAGGCTGCCCTACGAGGATTATCAAATTAATGTACTATACATATGGTAGACATTGAAAAGGATTACAGAAAAGTCAAACAGCGCAAACAGAATTTTTCAAATCGGTCCAGTAGTTCCTGGGATTAGCGCGTTCAAAGAAACAAAGAAACTCTTTAGCTTTATGAATTGGTATAGAGTATAGATTTAAAAATATAAAAAATAGTAACCCACCGGCATTGGGAACAGAGTCCAAGCTACCGGCGGTCAGGGCTCCAAAGAGAGGAACCTCCTGGCAATGCGAGCCGTGTCCAGAATTATCGCTTTCTGAATCAAGCCCTTGATACAGCTGCCTAATGAGAGCCTCCTGAGGCGTTGGTCGAGGTTCTTGGCTCTTAAGCCATTGGCTGTCACGACTATCGGTACCTACAATGATTGCTGAATTCACATCCCACATGTCGACAACCTCGCGAGCCAATGAAGTCAAGATACTTCATTATTATTTTATGACATAATTGTCATTCTTTGACAGCCGTATGAAAATGACGTACGGTGTCAATTTGCTCAACTATAAATTACCCTGGTAGTATTTCGTTACAAAACGTGTCCCTAAGTTACTTAGGTACTAAAAGAAAGAAACTAGTAATTGTTACCAGCACTGAGTTAAACTTTGTAGACGTAGCTTAAGTATTTATGAGAAAGGTAAGTACTCAAAAGTTATATACTTTATACAGGATTATTTTTCACAGACCAGCAAAATTTAAGGGTATGTTACAGACGAACAGACTGAACTTTTATTCCCATTGTTTTTTTTAGTAATTATAAACTAATGCTTGACTGTAAACCCGCCTGATGGCAAGCAGTGATGCAATCGTTGGTGGCAAAGCCCACTAGTTTATTAAGCCTATTCACTTAAAAAACTTAGGAATAGGAAGGATGACGACATTAAGCGAGGTGATGCAATATTAAACCCAACAACACGACCAACGATGCTGCGCCAGAGGGAGATTGATCTAGAGATCTTCTACGATCAAACTCCCGACACAATAACATTTGGCGCATCGTACTCGGCACACATCACAATACAACTGCTCAGACCCATCCTCCGTACGGCTTCACCAGACATCATGCCGGAACACGATGAATCGCTTGGCGGCAAGACTTTGTCTGGTGGGTGGTAACTTCTGCCGGCAGCCGATGTTATGGCCTACCACCGATAAAGGGTAGGTATATTACAGACGAACAGGCTGAACTTTTGTTTCCATTGTAGGTAAGTTATTAAATATGATATCTAGAGAATTACAGCCTTCGCTTCTCTGAGAGTTTTGGTGTCACTACATATACTATCAGTACCAATGAGTTTCATTTTGACAGTTCAACAATATTCACTGCGTTATTTATGTTGTCTAACAGACACAGTTTTCTAACAAAAGGAGCAATGGAGAAGCAATCTATACTTCAAATTGATAGTAATATGCGTTACGAGGTTATGTTAGGCATCGTTGCCGCGGCACAATCAAGGACTCCCGCGGCTCCGTGCGCACGTGATCGGAGAGACACCGGGGTGGTTTTTAGTCAGTAGGAGTCCCACAGACCCCGTCACCCACCCCAGGACGGCGGACATACATTGAGGATTTTCCACCCCGGAACAAAAAAAAAGGCATCGTGTAACATTATAGGCTGATTAAAATGCTAGGCCCTGTCAGCGTCATTCGAAGAAAACTATCTTTGTAAAAAAACTGGATAGTGTTTTGTTTGACAGTTGAAGAACTACTTCATTATAATATGTAACTACCCTCCACGCAAAAAGATTATCCCCAAGATCTTCATAATGTTTCATGCATACACAAATCCAACTACAGGGTTTGGACCCTCGAAAAACCCAAAAAAGTTCGTCCAGTTCCAATAAACCCAGTAATCCATCAATTTCTCATATCACTAAAACGTTTGCATAACGCTATCAAATTAAAAGCTTGTGCGGTATCCTACGTTGCAAGTCCAGCGCACAAGGTAATTGCGTACAGAAGGTCGATTCCTTATAACAAGCGAGAATGAATACATGCTTCACGTACAGCAAGTTTAAGTGTACTCGTCAAAGTCAAATTACTTCAAGAAGGCAATTAAAAGGTACTTTTGAAGTTTAAAACTGCCTTTTAATTGCTTTCTTGAAGTATTCTTCTATTTTCTCGTTAATTTTGACGTCGAAAACGTCGTATAGAGACAAATGGGTAACACAATTCAGTGTTACCTAGTCTAATTATTGACACAATTATATGTGAGGAATAAAATAGGTTCTAAATATTACAAATTAAACAGTGACAGATAAAATATGCATGTTTTTTTTTATAAATTACAAACTAGCGCTTGACTGAAATCCCGCCTGATGGTTAACAGTGATGCAATCGTTGATGGTAAGGCGCGCTGGTTTATTAAGCCTACTCACTCAAAAGAACTGAGTAAATAGGAAGAAAGACGGCAGTTGAGCGCGGTGATGCAATGTTAAACCCAACAACATGACCAACGATGCTGCGCCAGAAGGAGATTGATCTGTAGACCCTCCACAACCAAACTCCCGATACAACAACATTTCGAGCATCGTACCCGGCACACATCGCAACACAACTGCTCAGACCCGTCCTCCATATGGCTTCACCGGACATCATGCCGGAACACGACGAATCTCTTGGCGGCATAACTTTGTCTGGTGGGTGGTAACAATTGTGTGTTGATATTTTTTTTTATTAAACGTTCAATGTCCGACAGCTGAACATAGGCTCCAAATCTTTCTAGACATCCCTTTCTAAAGCCACCCCGACAAAACCAATAAATATAAGTATATTATACCAATAAGTATAATTTTGAATATGTATGTATTTGTGGATCTATTTTAGTATATTGTATTAATATTTGCACCAACGACAGTCCCATTTGTGGTTCGGGAGAAACTGTCCATTCTTTGGTTGCCTGGAAGAGATTGCATTAGCGATAAGGCCGCCCATTGTATGTACGCGTCCAGGTCGTCTCGGCAACTTCCTGGGTGGCGCCGTCCATCCTTAGGCATCCGTGTGGAGATTGTTACACAGCGGTCACTGTGCATGCTACGGGGAAGTCGTAGGCGTAAAAGCTGCCAAACGGAGTTCCTACCCCAGTTAGAAAAAAAAATTAGCAACTATATGTCGGCCAAATTCGATAAAGAATAGAGGTAAACAAACCATTGCTAGGCAACGAGTAGTTTACGACTTTACGTCTAAAAGACAGATGTTAACAACCTTTTCTACATAGACGATTTTCATAAAAGTAATAATTCTACTTCCAGATTAATGTGATAACTGTTTATTTGTTTAGATATTTCTGATTTACATAAAACACTTAAACGATTTCAATGAAATATGACACACATGTAAGCTAATTTCCTAGTAGGTTAATTTTTTTGATACATGTATATTATACTTAGTCCATACTTGAAAGTATTAAAATGCATGTGTTATGCTGATTTGAAAGTAATTAAAATACGCAAAATCGTATTGACAAATGCCTCAACTTTATTCATTGTTTGAATTCCTCAAAATGTGTTTAATACCTGGATTTCATTCATCTTTCTTTTTTTGTAGGGCTATCACGTCAAATTAATGTCGACTTTTTAATGGTTTTTCGAAATACTAAGTTATTATGCATGTTATTTTAGTGATTCTATTGAAATATACTGCAATAGGAATTGGTAATAAATAGTTAGCATGTTTACATGTTAACTATTTATTACCAATTCCTCTTATTTACATGATTATCGACTGTAACATGTAAATAAGAGGAGCTGCAGGAATACACGGTGACCTGTTTCGCTGGTTTTCATCATATATAGAGAATCGAACGCAGGCTGTGGTTGTGCGTGGGTACACGTCCGGTTGGAAAAGTGTCCCATCGGGCGTGCCTCAAGGCTCGATTTTGGGACCGTTGCTGTTCACAATATTTATCTCGGACATAAAGAACTGCTTTACTAATTCAAGTATTTTACTATACGCAGATGACATGAAGATTCTTAAGTCTATACGTACATTAACTGATACTGAGCTACTTCAGTCTGATCTTGACAAATTCGTTTTATACTGCAAAATCAACAAGTTACAACTTAATATATCCAAATGTTTTCACGTAGTCTACACGCGTCGAATAACTGCTATCGGTTCGGGGTATGCTCTGGATGGTGCGTTCATAAGTAAGACAGACAATGTCAGGGATCTTGGTGTAGTACATGACAGCAAATTACTTTTTGACGATCACATAGAAACCATTGTCAAAAAGGCTTTCAAGGCCATGGGTTTCATTACCAGAGCTTGCTCTAACTTTAGGTCTCTTAAACCAATAAAAGTCCTCTACTGTTCGCTTGTGCGTAGCCATCTCGAGTACGCTTCCCAAGTCTGGAATCCCCAATACGAGAGTTACAAATCACGTATTGAATCCGTTCAGAAAAAGTTTTTGCGCTACTTGGATTTTAAGGCGGGGCATTTCTCGTTAGACAATGAACACCGTTGCAAGCGATATCATTTCTTGCCATTGAACATACGACGTCATATTGCTGGCATATGTTTTTTGGCAAGCATAGCAAATGGCTCAATTGATTGTCCGGAACTGCTCAGTAAAATACTTCTTCGTACCAATCAAAACAACCTACGCAAACGACCTCTGTTGCAGGCGCCACGCGCATCAACTAATTACAGACGCAACGCCTTTATGGTTCGTAGTGCCAAAAGCACGTAATGAAGTTCGTAGTGCTAAAAGCCTTCAATTGTTTACCATCGCACCTGGATATTGACCTATTTTGCACCAACGCACATAATATTAGAAATGTTCTAAACAAGGAATATTTTGAGGATAGTCATGACTAGGTTGAGCTGTTTAGTGGTTCAGTATACTAATTGAACTACTAAATGGTTTAACTGCTTTGATATTACACGATCTTTTATAATGCTCTTTAGTCAGTTTTTTATTCCTCTTTAATCATTTTTTTATTTTATTATTTTTGTTTTTAAATTTGCCTCTTGTTTTGCAAATCGCTGTTGACGTACGTACGTAACGAAATGACGTTTTTGTATCTAGATATATATATATATGTAGAAGCTTGTAATTAGCAATTTGTGTTGTAAATAATGAAGTTTATTGTAATATTAGTCTGTAAGCTTTCTGTAATAGTAAAATAAATAAATAAAATAACAGGAGATTTGTAAAACGTGATTTGTGATAACCCTAAATTGGCTTGTTTATCTCTATTTTATTATTTATTATTATTATATATTATTTCTTTATGGAGCTGGGCGAGAATATAGGTTGATTTAGTTCAGACTCTAGATTCCAATGGAGCAGAATCAGCATGTCAAGCAAGCATTTGTGACTAGAATATGTTCATTTTATTTGTATGAAGATATTATGAGGAACAGAGTGTAAAGTTCACTCATCCCCCTTAGAAAAGTGAGGATCTTCTGACAAGACGGGTATTGTCTGGCGAGCATTTGCCCAATGGTTCATGTTGAGAAGTTGTGTATATGCTAGTTGCAAGGTAAACTCTGCTTACGACTGTTGCAGGACCTTTGTGACGTCATTATGACGCGTCATTTGTGTAATGCTTGTTTATAAAGTGTACTTTTAAAGTATTTTTCTTTCACTCGAGGCTGTCATTTTTTTTTGTGACTGTCATTTGTTTGTGACCATCGTACGTACGTGTATCTATGTGTGCGTGCTCCTGTTTTTGTGTTGTTCCTGTTCGTTGCGTTTAGTCGGCCTTCTGTGCCTAACTATTCCGTGTCCAAAATCTGCCGGCCGCGTTCCGTGGATGGTCCACTCGTTACAGATTTCAAAGCGGCGGATATTACTCCATGCGTTTATTTTCTGTTTTATTTTCATATACGTCCAGGGCTTGCATGGGTAATAAATTGTCCAAAATTTTAGGCTTTGGAGGTAGTAGGTAACATGGCAGAAAAAAATCAATTTTGACATGTGAGGGTACTATAGCGTTATTTATTGTTTTAAAGCATATGCATAAAGAGGTATGCATAAAGAGAAATTTTATTACAAAATTTCTAATATGCAGTTTAGTTTACCAGCGTCTTCTTCGGTAAAAAGAGGCTTTGGCTAATTATACGGACCGCCTTATGAATCGTAGGTCGTACGTCTAACAATTATGCTTCAATTTATGAAAAATTTCATCATCATTGCTCTCAAAATGGTGAAGAAAAACATCCTGAAGAAATTTAAAACCCAGAAATTCGAAGCCATTTATTTATTTTTCCACCGTCTATTTTTCGCAATCTTATTTTTTTTTCAACTAAGATGTAAATGGTGCAAGATCATGCAGAGTTAGGAGCCTCTTGACCTCGTATTCTTTTTCTTTTTGCTATTGGTTGCTATCTTTTTTTTTTCACTTTTTTTAGAGATTTTCCGGTACGAGTCGTAATAAATACAAAATGCATATATTACGACTCGTACAGGAAACTTTCTCTCAAAAAAGCTATCATCTATTAAACCGGACTATTCGTACAACTATTCGTAGAGGCATCCTTAGCAAGGATCTAGCATAGCGTGTGATTGAAGCCTCTGGGATAACCGCCAGCTCGGACGTCTAGCTACATTACAGCCGCGGCTTATGATATAAGTCACTACCTCTCCGGCGCTCATCTCTCTGTGGCCAAATTATTTTGATAAAGCTGTAGTAGTTACGGATTAAAAGCAGTAAAGTCTATATGTATGCAACGCGTAGCGAAATAGTAGATTGTTAACCTAAGGTCGAAAGAATAATTCCCGAGGTAGGCTAATAGTCCGAGTAGGAATTGAATCTGTTACCTGTGTTAAGCACTCTACTTTCTATTTCAAATATGTGGAAAAAAAGTAGTTGTTTATTTTTTTTTAATTTCATCGCAGATACATAACAGATTAGTATCCCGCCAATTTACGGCGTCTTTTCAAATTTTAAATATGGAACTCACGGAGTAATTCACGCGGCTTATTCCGCTCAAAGAACTTTGCGCTAAGTTCACACTGACTGTTTAGAAACTCACATGGCCGCAGCATTTTTTAAATATTTTTTCTTAGTGTGACTACGATCATATGTCAGATCGAAAAACGATAGAAAAAAAGAAGTGGTTATAGACTCAAAATACAATACACGTGATGCACTGAAGACTCAACTCAGAACATTCTGTATCGGATGCGAAAATAAAACGCAAAAGTTTCGTTCATCGGTTTGTTGTGTCGACATAAACGAAATCAATATTGAAGTTTGATCTGCTGAACTATTCACAACCATTTGAAACATAAAATAGAAAATCATATTTCAAACTTTCCATAATAAAAGTGTGGAGCGTAACACTCCCGCCTAACGTTCGTGATTTAAACACTATTTCTGTATTTAAATGTCGATTAAAAGAGCATTACCTTTCTGCTATATTGTGAGAATTTGTCCATTTTATGTACATTTACATATTTTAATATTATGTATTTATTTTCTAAGTATATTTTTACCCAATGTGAACGACTACGTTTCCGTAAATCATTACTGGCAACACACACTGGTCAAAGACTTTAGTCTTGAGACAATGTGGTATGTTTGTCATGCTCACTCACATATCTTGCTGATGGTGGCGCGTGTTGTTGGGTCATTTGGTTCCCTTCAAAATGGTTGAGCTAAGTGGGGCTGATGCGCGCGTCATGCTCGTGAACGGGGGCCGTCAGTGGAGACTGGTCATCTCTTAGCTACCAGTGGGCTTAATTAATTTTCTATCTTTTCGTTATTTTTTATAATTATACATTGTGCTCACATGATAGAAGCAACAGAAATATGTAACGAAGACATGTAATCCATATTATGATTTTAAAAGAGTGTACATGGAGTTTCTTGCACGTTCTTCTCCATAGAGATCTACGCTTTGGAACGTGCAATTTACCTTCACTTTTCTTGGACTGACCGACATTGACCATTCAAAAGCACCAACTGTTGGTTAATTTGAAATAAACAATTTTGATTTGATTTGTATCTTGGACGACGAGAAGATGTAGCTAGCTTCCCGAACGCTGCCTAACCGGGCTGGATTCGATGAGACACCTCTTTCTCGAAGTTGGTTGGAAAGGTAGTTAGATCTTAATTTTGACATATCCTTCTGTATTTTATTGTGTGTGCATCCATATTAATATTATAAATGCGAAAGTAACTCTGTCTGTCTGTCTGTCGGTCTGTCTGTCTGTCTGTCTGTCTGTTACGCTTTCCCGCTTAAACCTCTCAACCGATTTCGATGAAATTTGGCACAGACAATCTTTAGACCCTGAGAAAGAACATAGGCTACCTTTTATCCCGGAACAATTTGATATTCCCGAGGGAAATCTAAAAAGCGCGATATAACCGAACTCCACGCGGGCGAAGCCGCGGGCGGAAAGCTAGTAAATAATAAAATAAATAAATTTAGCCCAAAAATATATGGACGATGAACAATCTCCATTCATCCAAATATAAATTGATGCCGCCTTTACTTTCGATGAGGTTTTAACGTTCATATGCTCTAAAGTTAAGAGATAAGTCGGATGCAAGGAGCATTGCCGCTACTCAAATTTCCGGCTAGCCAGGAAGAAAATCGATATAAAGGTGAAGACAGATTCTATGTACCTAGCTGCAAAGCTAAGTTACATGTACCTAAGTAGGTATACTTACATCTTTATAAATAATGTGCTTATGTGAGAATTTATCGTTGGAAAACTCTGAAAACAAGAAAAGTTGATAACGAATTCAAGGAATCAACTTTTTCTTTTGCAAATTCTGATAAAACACTAAAGCACTGGCAGGAAGCTACCATTATAAGCTCTCAGATAACTTTTACAAGATTACTCAACTAATTTTGAACTAAAACCAAACACTGTTCAGTGAGAGCATTCGTTTTTGACATCTGTCAGTTTCATTTAAATAACTATTTTGGGAGTTTGATTTTTAATAATCTATCTATACTAATATATAAAGCTGAAGAGTTTGTATGTTTGTTTGAACGCGCTAATCTCAGGAACTACAAGTCCGATTTGAAAATTACTTTTGCTTTCGATAGCCTATTAATTCAGGAAGGCTTTAGGATATATACCATCACGCTGCTACCAATAGGAGCGGAGCATAAATAACTCCACACGAACGAAGTCGCTGGCGGCTGCTAGTATAGACATAATTTGGTTCAAAAATCACACTAAAACTTATAAAGCAATCCAATAAAAGGAATACGGAGACGACTATAAACAATTTTAAACATAACTATCTACAACTCACGAAAGTTCATATCAACAAAAACAGGATATAACTGGATTTATTTAAGCCCATAAACTGAACCAGAACAGTACAATAAGACAGGCCCATGCTTATCCATTCACAGTGACAGTTAGTGATGTGTTCGGCCCATACTTATCGACTTCTGTCGCATCACTCGCTTCCGGATAACCTGGCCATGTAAGAGACTGTATTTATTACAGAGGGACTTTATTTTAAGACTTTCTTTATAGGAACAGATTTATGGGGACTTGTTGGAGACCTAGCAATCACGTATAAGTACATAAACTCGCTACTTTTTCAATTTTTACTAACTCCTTTTTACGTTTACCTTCATTATCATCATCATCACCAACCTTTTTATCGTCCTACTGCTGGGCACAGATATCCTCTCATACAGCGAAGGATTGAGCGACATTAATTTTAAAAAATATTATATTTATGTAATTTAGAAATGAAAAAAATGTATGTAATCTAATTTTTTTTTTAATACTAAAAAAAAATTAGATACAGCGAAATATTTGCCATCTTGCCTAGGTGCATACACCACTGTCGACTTTAGAAGCATTATCTAATACACATATTAGTATTAAAATGATCAGAATGTTGAAATTGCCAAAAATACTTTATTTTACATACAGCGAAATATTTAAAAAAATGTTTTTTTTTTTTTTACATACAGGGAAATATTTGCCATCTTGCATAAGTGCATACACCACTCTCGACTTTAGAAGCATTATCTAATACACATATTAGTATTAAAATGATCGGAATGTTGAAATTGCCAAAAATACTTTATTTTTTACATACAGCGAAATATTTAGAAAAATATTTTTTTTTAAATACAGCGAAATATTTGCCATCTTGCATAAGTGCATATAGCATTCTCGACTTTAGAAGCATTATCTAATACACATATTAGTATTAAAATGATCGGAATGTTGGAATTACCTGAGTTTTGTACCCAAAACTGTAATCGTAACCCGTTTGACATAAATAAGGTAACAATGACCTAATTCCAGCTTAAAAGTGGTTTCCGAATCCACACTGATTTGCATTCGGGTCCCATTAACGGCATTATCTCAGGTGCCATCTAATTGACATTAATTAAGAGATCTCCCCTTGAGATAAGCGATATACCGCTTCTAATTAATTGTGTATCGATATTAAATTGAATAATTTAGGTAAGTGAGCAATAAAATTAGTTGAAGTTTTACTTTATTAGTCCTATATCTTGTTTAGGATGATTTGTTTTAATGCCTTATTAAAAACTAGCGGCCGTCCGCTACTTCGTTCGCATGCAGTTAGTTATTATGCTCGGCTCCTATTGGTCGCAGCGGGATGTTATATAGCCTAAAGCCTTCCTGGGTTAATGCGGTATCAAACGCAAAAAGATTTTTTCTAATCGGACCAGTGGATTCTGAGATTAGCGCGTTCAAACAAACAAACTCTTCAGCTTTATATATTAGTATAGATGTATAAGTGTCAGATCCGTGGGAATATCGGGATAAATAGTATCCTATGTGCTATTATAATACAGAGTGGTGCTGACAATACGACAATAAATTAAACATCGTGTACCTCAACACTTTATTAGTCTACCCATAAAATCATTTACATATATCCCATATTTTAGTCACAGGAAATTATTTTGCATTTTTCACATTTTCTACATGATGTACATGTAGATAAGGAAGCGCTTACAGGTTGATGACCGCCGCGTCCAGCGGTACTAAACTTTAATAATAATGGCGCGAAAAGAGCAAGTCGATACAGGACCGCGCTGTCGCCGATCGGAGGTCAGTGAACCAATATTTATAAAGGATGTTCCGTTTGCAATTTTATGCGATTAAGCTTGTTTGAAATTTTTATTTCTTTATTTTTGATGTTTTTTTCTATGGTTTAGGATTATTCCTGTGAACCAGCATTGTTTGTATTTTCATTTATTGTCGTTTTGTCAGCACTACTCTGACGCACAACAACGTATACAACGTAGCGTATACAACGTTATTTTTTGTATACCCGAAACCCGAAACACGTGTCCAGTATTTTTTAAAAATAGTGGGATAGGATGACGTGTTGTTCGGAGATGTCGGTATATCTAAATGAGAAATGAGAGAAAAAATGTGTAGCTGGATATACAATATTTTTTCTCATTTAAATAATATTTAATAGTCAGCAGTTTGGACTGTATTATCATAATTATCAATAAGTGGGTTCAACCATTAACCGGTTTTAAATACATACATTTGACACCATCTGACTAATACGGGTTTATGAATGGAATAACAAGTGAACAATACAAAGCCCATATCAGTGAGTGACATGAAGTATTTATATACATAAAACACCAATTATCTGCAGAATACAGTAGAATTAACCGAATCGCATTGAACATAACAACGAAAACCGTTTTCCTCGTAAATAAACATTTTAAAAATTAATTCGGCTACTTTTTTACATACCGAATAGATTACCATATGGAAAGTCATCGGTGGTCGGTAAAATAAGATATCTACTTCTATCAAACCTACGCCATACAACACTATTTTAAAAGTGCCCAACAATCGTTAAAATTCAAATTTCACTACTTTCCCACAGGAAAAATAAGACAAAGTTACGAAACTTAGTGATGCGAACGAGTTTATTCGTAGTAGGTAATCGAGTGATTTTAATTCCAATTCAATTGCTTTGAAATCGAATAAAAATTGTGTGCGCTTAATTTAATAATTCTTCATTTTGGAAATAGCTTCTACATGTAGGTATGTATTTTAGAAGTAAATAGTTAGTTGTTTTAAATGGGTGTTAATCAAATTACGTTTAGATATTGGCATTTTTTATTCAATTTCATTGCTTTCAATTTGACAGTCCTACGTCATTCGCTAAGCCCGCGTGCAGTTCGGTTATATCGCGCTTTTTAGATTTCCCTCGGGAATACCAATTTTTTCCGGGATAAAAAGTACTCTATTATTTAAACCGGACTTTTAACTAAAAAATTTCAAAGCAATCGGTTCAGTAGTTACGGCGTGAAAGCGGAACAAACAAACTCACTTTCATATTTATAATATTAATAAGGATGTAGAGCAGACATTTTTACGAACATAATTATAAAGCAACTAGCTGTGCCCCGTGGTTTCACCCGCGTAAGATTCTAACCGAAAGACCTCAGTTGATATAAAATAAGCGCCTGTTAAAATAATGGGAGCAATATGTACGCCCGCGTTTGCTCCCGTTTTGCATCATTTTTTGTTCCTGCTCTGCTCCTATTGGTCATAGCGGGATGTTTTAGCCTATGTCCTTTCTCAGGCTCTAGACTATCTGTGTACCAAATTTCATTACAATCGGTTCAGTAGTTTTGATATATATATACACACTTTCGCAGATACAGATACTTTCGCATTTATAATATTAGTATGGATGTATTAGCAATATTCTTCAAAATGACCCAGTTTGTGGTTGAAAGTGTGATACTGAATTTTGGCGCCGGATCAGTCAAACACTTTTTATTCAAACACCAAGATACCACATAAAGTTATCCATTAACAAACGTTATGGCAGAACGTTGCATCAAAATGGACGTTTTCAACCTCACACCTATAATAAACATTATTTTATTAATAATAACTATGATTTTATTGCCAGCTTGCGGGAAACCGCTTCACTATTATTTTAAAGTAGCATAGCTTTTATGGCCATCTGAATACGTTTACAAGGCAAATTGAATATGGCCCTTGTCAGGCTTGTCTCAGGCAATATTATAAAGGTTCGAAGGCGTAAGAAATGCAGGCCGGGTACAAAACCGCATGGGGTGTATTTGACCTTCCAAATGTATTTAAAATACGATCTAAATTGGGTAAAAAATATTTTAATGTCCATCAGATAGATTTATAAAAAATATTGAACGGGTATTTTTTATTTTTCTTTTCATTCAAATACTTAGGAAGATATATTGATTTGAAATGTCACATGACGTCACGCCGTGGTACAAAATATACCACGGCGCGGCGTGACTTAATTAGCCTCCACTCCGTACCTAAGTTTAATACGCTATATCTCAGTAGTTTTTGGTAATTTCGACTAAATAAAAAATACGGGTCTTAATTTTAATTAAGTTAGTTAATTAACTTAAGTTAATTAAAGCTCGGTAATACTTACGCAAGAAATTGGCAGATTCATAAAAGATGTAATTTATTCTTTTTCTCTATCTACAATTTTTTTTTATCACTCTCTACTGTTTAAATTTTTTATGTATGCATTTATTTATTATATACAAGCTTTCCGCCCGCGGGTTCGCCCGCGTTGAGTTTGGTTATATTTAGATTTCCCTCGGGAACATCAAATTTTTCCGGAATAAAAGGTAGCCTATGTTCTTTCTCAGGGTCTAAAGATTGTCTGTGCCAAATTTCATCAAAATCGGTTGAGAGGTGTAAGCGGGAAAGCGTAACAGACAGACAGACAGACAGACAGAGTTACTTTCGCATTTATAATATTAGTATGGATTTTTTTTTCTCTTTTTACTTTAATATCTTTGTACCTACCATGTTTTGTCTCTGCATCACCTCAAGGTAGATTGGTAAAAAATGCCTGAGGCATTAAGTCCACCATTGTGCAATGTTTTTCTTTGTGCATAAAGTTTTAATAAATAAAACTAAAAAAAAAATGTAATAAGACTAGGTATATATTTAATTTTCATACCTTGGACACATCCCTATTAGTCTGAATAGGATTTCTGTTTAAAAGTGACAAAAGTAAAAAAAAATCACCTTTGAATAACATCATAAAATTAAAATATCATCCATTATCTTTATAATTTATATTTTCGGTAGTAGGCCATAAGAAAAAGTCTTGCCGCCAAGCGATTCGTCGTGTTCCGGCATGATGTCTGGAGAAGCCGTACGGAGGACGGGTCTGAGCAGTTGTGTTGCGATGTGTGGCGGGTACGATGCGCCAAATGTTGTTGTGTCGGGAGTTTGGTCACGGAGAGTCTCCAGATCAATCTCTCTCTAGCGCAGCATCGTTTGGTCGTGTTGTTGGGTTTAACATTGCATCACCTCGCTCAACTGCCGTCATCCATCCTATTTCTAAGTTTTTTAAATGAATAGGCTTAATAAACTAGTGTGCTTTATCATCAACGATTGCATCACTGCTTACCATCAGGCGGGATTGCAGTCAAGCACTAGCTTATAATTATAAAAAAAAATGCATTATATTTTAGCTACGATACAGACGGCAATACAAGAAGCTACTACAATCTGTCAGATTTCTTTATTAGATTTTCAACTTTATCTCTAATGCATTTGGCTGGGAACATTTGGCAGTTTGGGGTAGCTTAACCTGCTGTCGTCCGTAAATACAGAATAAACATGTTTTCTTCCTTTCACTGCCCTACTGGCTTCCATAAATAATTATAACTCGCGCAGATAAAGAAAAGATCTGAAAATCGTGGCGGATACTTATGGTACGGTTGACAAAACATGCCATTGTTCAATCACAAACCTAATGCTAAGATAGTAAAATGTCAAATTTACGCTGTAAATATTGTTAATTACAACGTAAATTTGACATTTTACTTGTTTGTTGTTGTGTTTGTTTTTATTGTTGTTTTTGTTGAGTTTGATTGTTCAAACTCAACAAAAATATCAATATCAACAAAAACAACAAAATAACGGAGACTTAGAACTTAGACTTAGAACAAGATAACTCGGAGTGCATAAAGTACCTTGGAAAGGGAATCCTGAATTCCTGATCGATGATTATTTTTTTTGCAGCGCTTACTTCACTGTGTGAGTATAGACAGCGATAGAGAGTGAGTGTGAACGCATGCGAGCGGACGTCATTTACAGATCTTTTCTTTATCTGCGCGGGTTATAGTTATGCTAGTACTCAAATACTTTTTACCAACTGTTCTTAAAAATCTCCCATTAAGTCTCATGTTTATTCGCTTATTAACGCCACAGGTGGTACACACGTGATAAACTTTCCCATAATGTCTTCTTGACACTCAAAAACCGGAATTAAGCATCCGATCTTAACACAACACGACGGTTGTAAGATTAAAAAACAATAGTGGCTGCAGAATGGCAAGAAATAGCTGCCCTGTTTTCTCCACAGGGAAGTACTTTAGTAATTCGAGTCAATCTTTTATCACGACAGCATTCAAAAATATTTAGTATAGAAACTTATTTAGGAGTTTTGACTGACCTGTATAAATTGTTCAATGACATGAATCTCCAACTGCAAGGCGATAAACTAAATTTAATTAAAACAGAAAACGTCGTTGCTGCTTTCGCAGCCAAACTGCTTCTACACAAAAAGAATCTGGGCAGACGTTTCACAATTTTCCAAATTTATCAGTATGATGCAGTAACGACGAATTGTTTGGCTATAACTGCCAACATTTGGAAAACCTCCACATTGACTTCACCGAACGATACCAGGACATTTTGAACTTGGAAATACCAGACTGGGTGTTGGATCCGTTGTCAATGTCACCTCAGCTGGAAGAAGAACTTATAGAATTGACAACAAACGAGGAAATAACAATCAAGTTTAAAATGGTTGCCAAAAATATTCGCTACAAACTCCAGGGTACAACCTGGATTGTGGTCAATCGTTCAACGATTCTTGATAGCATTCCCATCGTCATATTTGTACTCGCCACTGTACTTGCACACTGTACTCGCCACTGTACTTGCACACTGTACTCGCACACTGTACTCGCCTACTACAATCACCCTCTGTACTCGCCCACTACACTCTCCCATTGTACTCGCCCACTAAACTATCCCACTGTACTCGCCCACTACACCCTCCCATTATACTTGCCCACTGAACTCTTCCACTGAACTCGCCCACTACACTCTCTCACTGTACTCTCCCACTGTACTCGCCCACTACACTCTCCCACTGTACTCGCTCACTACACTCTCCCACTGTACTCGCCCACTACACTCTCCCACTGTACTCGCCCACTACACTCTCCCACTCTACTCGCCCACTACACTCTACCACTGTACTTGCCCACTGCACTCTCTCACTATACTTGCACACTGTACTCGCATAGAGATCTACGTTTTGGAATTGGTAATTGACTTAAATTTTCTAATTAACTGATTTACTCTTCACCATCAACCTTTTATCGTCCCACTGCTGGGCACAGGTCTCCTCTCATACAGAGAAGGATTGAGCGTAATCACCACGCTTGCTCAATGCGGGTTGGCGATTTCAGACTTATAAAGTCCAGGTTTCCTCAAGATGTTTTCCTTCACCTTCAGTCATTGGTGTCCAAGATATACTTAGAAAGTACTTATAACTTTAGAAAAGTTACATTGGTACTTGCCTGACCTGGAATCGAACCCGCACACTCATACTTGAGAGGCTGGTGTTTTAACCACTAGGCCACCACGACTACAACTAGGCCACCACGACTACACTCTTAAATACTACACTCTTAAATGTTGACAATTCCAAAATGCCTGATAATTATCAGGCATTTTGGAATCGTCAACATTTAAGAGTAAATCAGTTAATTCGAAAATTTAAGTTTAGTGTAAGCAATTGCTTAGTTAAAATAACTGCTTTGAGTTTGAGGAGTTCGTAGTCCTTATCTATATAATCCGTCTCAAATATTGAGTCGGATTAGGTATATAGACATTATCCCAATTCTCCCGATCACAAACTAAAAGCTAAGATGATAAGTTCTTAACATCTTTTTCTTTCTATTCTAGTAAGAAAAGAACAGAAGAGAAGATATTAGTTTCGACTTTTTTTATTGTTTAATTATAAACTAGTGCTTGACTACAATCCCGCCTGATAGTATGCAGTGATGCAATCGTTGATGGTAAAGCGCGCTAGTTTATTAAGCTTAAAAAACTTAGTGGATAGGAGGAAGACGGCAGTTGAGCGAGGTTATGTAATGTTAAACCCTATTGGGTTTAACAACGCAGCATCGTTAGTCATGTTGTTACATGACCAACGATGCTGCGCCAGAGGGAGACCCTCCACGACCAAACTACCTACACAACATTTGGTGCATCGTACCAGGCACACATCGCAACACAACTGCTCCGACCCGTCCTCCTTACGGCTTCACCAGACATCATGCCGGAACATAACGAATCGCTTGGCCGCAAGACTTTGTCTGCTGGGTGGTAACTTCTGTCGGCAGCCGATATTACTTTCGTCTTATCAAATTAAGATACTCCATACACCAATAATTAAACGTAATTAAAAACATGCCGACATAAAATACGTGAATTACTTCAGGCACTTACTAATTTGAAATTTAAGTTCTAATTTAAATATCATACCTACTTAAACATCGTGTATTCTACAGGCTTTACAATAAACATAACTAAAGCACCTCCTTTTCCATGTCGCGCACAAATTAACAATATAGATGACTCACAGATTCGGAATGATTGAGCTCTGTTTAAACCAAACGAACGGAGTATCTAAAATAAACCTCAAAGTTTTCAAGCAAGTAGCCGAAAAGAGACAGAAATACTTGAACACTTACTAAAACAGTGTTCATAATCTCAGATAATCTACATTTCATCAGTACCTAATTACTTAATCAACTTAGAATACATCCATCAGTACCTACTTAATCTAATCAACTTAGAATACATTTTACTAAAATTACCCACTTTAGTAAAATGTATTCTAAGTTGATTTTTATATGTGATTTTTAAATAGTTGCAATGGAATTCAATCTTTGTTAAGAATGGCATTCAGTTTGTCATTCCATAATTTTAGATGATGAATTTTAGATTAGATAATGATTGAAAATGATCTCAAATTCCTGCCCTGATAACTTTGAAAGGCACCTTCATTTTCTCTCTCACAAACCGTGATAGAATATGTCATGCTGCATTGATAATTTTATCAATGTCATGCTGTGATAAAATTCTAGCCAGTTTCCATGGTGGAGTTAAGACACTGGCAGAATAGTAGACATCGGCTCAGTAGCTAAAGAAAAACAAAATGGTGGAGTCGGACCCGCCATGCGTACAAAAACTGAGTGTTCTAATTTCAATTTTATGCAGCCTGAGTGTTCTAATTTGAAAAAACTGTGTTCTAATTTCATCCATGGAGCTGTTTAAACGAATGACATTGGCGTGACGCTGGTGGTAAATATTTGCGCAATTATTTTGTGAAATATATTGAAAAACCCACTTTTGCTTCTCCAATCCACTTTTGACATTGGCAGAATAGTCGACATCGGCTCCACTTGCCATAAATAATAAAATCTCTAGAAGCCGGTGGCGAGTTAAACAACAGAAACCTCGAGACACCGACTTCTAGAAATCCGTGACAAAAGTAAAATTATTTTTTTCCTTTTAAGTGTTTTTTTGAAGTCGGTTTCTATTTTTTTGTAAAAAGTTTTTTATTTAATGCTTTTCACTGTCTTGGTTGAAATTTGAAAATTACTTTTTCATCCCACCATCTCGGAAAGAGTATTTTTTACCCGACTACGTTTACTACTACTTACTATTATGTATGTATATATGTATGTATGTTCATCTGTTCCCTCGTAACTTCTAAACTACTTATTCGAATTCGATAAATGACATATCATTAGAAGCGTCTTAATTGTCTGCTGGTTATAGGCTATATGGAGTTTCACAAAATCTAACGTGGCGCCCTCTAGCGGACAAAATATACAGAGTAAAAAAATAAAGTTAAGATAAATATGCCGTGTTTGGTATCATTTGAAAGGGCTTAACTTGTACATTTTGATATATATATATTACTAGCATTTGCTTGTGACTTTACCTGTATTCATGGGCTGATTGCATATAATTCACATCTTTTCGTTCATAGATAGCTTCTTTACTACTTATCAGAATAAGACCACTGCAGAACCATTAGAAGGGCCTTGATATTCTGTTGGTTATGAGCTATAAAGCTTGTCACCAAATTTAGTATTAGGCCCTCTAGCGGACAAAAAGTTCTATGTTAATACAAAATTAAAATAAATATACCGTATTTGGTATCATCTGAAAGAGCTTCACGAGTAGGTACTTTATGTTTGTACATAATCCCTAGTAATGCTTCGTAGAAATTTGAATGTAAACCAGGGTTTGGTAAACGGAGCGATGGAAGTGGTGAAGGCCTTCGAATGGCCTGCTCTTCGGCGCGATCAGTTGGAACAGGAGAACAGCCAAGCGCTCTTCTCATACAATTTGACGACGCATCCATAAAAGCAGATACTAACGGACTTATCAAAATCGAGCCTTGCCTCACTGAATTTGACGTCTTGAGGGGTTCTGGGCAAATTCAGCGTAAAATGCTCCCGCTGATTCTTTCTTGGGGTTGTACTGTACATAAATTACAAGGTTGTACTCTAGATAAAAAAGTTACAGATCTAGGAAAGTCATTGTTTGCTAAAGGACAGGCCTATATCGCTCTCAGTAGAGTTAAAACCATAGAGGGATTATTTATAAGTGCCTTGGATCATAATAAATTACTTAAAAATCCACATGACAGTCGATCGTTAGCAGAATTAGATAGATTAAGAAATCTTCCCAGGTCCTCTTAATATAAGTTTTTTTTTAATAATTATAAACTAGCGCTTGACTGCAATCCCGCCTGATGGTAAGCAGTGACGCAATCCTTGATGCCTGCGCACTAGTTTATTAAGCCTATTCACTTAAAAAACTTAGGAATAGCAAGGATGACGGCAGTTGAGCCAGGTGATGCAATGTTAAATCCAAGACCAACACGACCAACCATGCTGCGCCAGAGGGAGATTGATCTGGAGACTCTCCACGACCAAACTCCCGACACAACAACATTTGGCGCATCGTACTCGCCACACAACGCAACACAAAGTGCTCAGACGCGTCCTCCGTACGGCTTCACCAGACATCATGCTGGAACACGACGAATCGCTTGGCGGCAAGACTTTGTCTGGTGGGTGGTAACTTCTGCCGGCAGCCGATGTTATGGCCTACCACCGTTAGAAAAACATCCAATCTATTTATACTAACGGCCTCATCCACTAATTCATGACCCATTCGGTGCCATCGACGCAAATGTGCGTCGCTACTACGAAAAACCGGGAGCTTCATATGGGGAAACCGTTGCTATACGCGCTACGCTCCAAGCGCTACGAAATAGTAAAATAGGACATCTCTACATATTACTATACGCCGATACATAAGTCAAAAGAGATGTCGTATGTTAACTACCTAGTTTTTAGTTCGTCAATTTACCTTTTATTAATATTATGCGCCACAAATACACTTTAACACCAAAATAGTACAAATAATAAAAAGTTAAAAAAACTAAAACCCAACTACGACAAAAAACGACGCTGAAAAAGTATAAAACAAGATTTTCAGAATACTGAACTGAACAAAGTTGCTAATATAGTTGCAAGTAAATGGACACAGTAGACTCTACCAAGATGCCTTCGTTGTAAATTAACAATAATGTCTTACGATACTATTCTGAAGTATGCAATATTCACTATTTAGAGATAAATTTTCATGTTTGGAAAGGCGTAGTCACACGTTACATATACCTACCGTAGCACATTCATAAAGTGTGACTGCGGTTTTCCAAACATGAAAATTACAAGTAAGTATTAATTAGAAGTACATATATTAATCTCAATTAAATAGTATACTTAGTAAATGTTGATAGGCATAATTATGCGTTCATATAAATTTTATTCATTTATCTACTACAATACTCTTTACATTGCAGGTTGTTCTTATTATTGGAATAAACGGAGCATGTCGAACGAATGAACTAACACAACTCAATGTCAAAAACATTGAGAAACATTCAGATGACTTACTATTAATTAATTTACCTAATACAAAGACAAAAAGAGACCGCAACTTTGTCATTCGCAAGGAATACGTAACGATTGTTGAGAAATATCAAGCCTTACGGCCGCCTAACACTCCAATCAATCGTTTTTTTCTACAGTATCGCAATGGAAAGTGTGTTAGACAGCCTATGGGTACTAATAAAATTGGCAGTATCCCACGAGAAATAGCAACATTTCTTGAACTTCCAGAACCCCTGTTGTACACGGGTCATTGTTTCCGACGAACTTCAGCCACACTTTTGGCTGATTCCGGAGCTGATCTCCTGTCCCTTAAGCGCCACGGAGGCTGGAAGACCAATGCAGTTGTAGAGGGATACATAGAGGATTCCATCCAAAATAAGTCTAAAATATGTGAAGGCATCGTAGGAGCCATTACACTGAAAGAGCCTCAATCGGAAACTTGGACTGGCCCTTCTACATCAAAAATAAGCCGTTATGAAACACCTAACCATCTCCCTCTCTCTCCAACATTCACGCCAAGGGAATCCGATGAATCGGTACAACTATTAAGTATGACAGACAGTTTACCGAAAAACAGTACACAAGTGACTAACACCAATATTACAGTACCAAACAAAAATATTACACTCAATTTAAATAACTGTTGCAACGTTACTTTAAAATTTTCTTAATTATACTTTAGTATTATTTTATTATAATTTAAAGATTATTCTGTAATACTTACCTGTCATAATGTAGTAATTAATACCTAAACTGAAATAAAAGTGTACCTATCTTGTGATTGTAAACATTTTTTTATTGCATTTAGTCATTTCCTCGCTGAGGTGGAATGAAAAGTTACGTGTTGCACTCGAGTGCAAAGATTTTTCACCTCGTGTCCTTTTGATTCCCTCGCTAACGCTCAGGATTCTAATTTAGAATCACTCGCTGCGCTCGTGATTCAATTTTAGAATCCTTCGCTTGCTCGGTCATCAAAATTGAACACGCGGTTAAAAAGCAACTTTGCACTCTTGTATAACAAATAACTATTTTTCTCCTCAAAACAATAATGGTAGCCATAACCCATGTTAGAAAAAGTTCTCATCAATACGAAAAAAATCCCTATCTCAAAAACTACTGAACTGATTTATATGAAACTTGTAGTACCTATTCCCTAAGTTGAACAACACATAGTTCAACAAAAAAAGAATTACTTAAATCGGACTTTTAGTTCTGGAAATATGCGCGCACAAACATATAAACATAAGTACCTACATACACTTGATATTTGGCTTACATACAAACGGGTCGAATTGATAACCTCCTTTTTTTTGAAGTCGGTTAAAAATAGAATAGAATATTGAAAAGCCAAGATGGCGACGTTAGATTCGATTGTAGCCACCCGCCAAAAGAGCCTCGTAGCACTATAAGCATAAGACTACCAGGTAAGAAGTGGCCAGCACCAATAAAATGACGCCCTGTTTACACCGCAGGGAGTACGATAATCATCGCAGCCTTCAAAGAACCCAAAAAGTCGGACAATGCAGCCAGTAATGTCACTCGAACAAGATTCCCACGTCCCCTGTTAGGTCATTGACTGTCGTTCGTTTATCGATTGCCTCGCGATAGTTTTTGCAATCGATTCCAACGATTCTTCGGCTTACCTTGGCTAACGAGAGGTGATTCGATACCTATATTTATTTTGTTGAGTTTAGTGCATTCTTTGAAATGATGGAGTGTAGTTATTGTTTGTGGTGGTCCTGTGTCATGAAAATATTTGATTTCATTTTGTTTTAATCTCAGACGAAGAAGGTTTCTAAAGTGTTAAAATATCATATTGTCATAATTTAACAATACACATAAAAGCCTACAATTTGTAGATGATTTCATAGTAGATGGCCGAATTTTGAAATGAATTCCACTTCTTATTTTCAGCAAAAGCACTAGGAAGTGGCGAAAGGCGGGCGTTTTGAGGGGACGTCTTATTTAATATTTTCGTTCAAAAAGTACTGATTCTCAGCCTAATTTGAATAAATTACTTATTTTTATTTTGAAATAGCAGCCGCCAGCGACTTCGTTCGCGTGGAATTAATTATGCTCCGCTTCTATTGGTCGCAGCGTGATGTTATATAGCCTTAAGCCTTCCTGGATTGATGGGCTATCCAACGCAAAAAGAATTTTTCAAATCGGACCGGCAGTTTCCGAGATTAGCGCGAACAAACAAAAAACAAACATACAAACTCTTCAGCTTTATATATTAGTATAGATGGGATCTGCACCCTAATTGCGTTTTCACTATTCCTCTCAATTTGAATCATATTGCTAGTCTATTGCTCTTTACATTCAAAAAATGTATCTACTCAACAACGTAAATAACGCAATGAATGTTATTGAACTGTCAAAATGAAACCCTTTGCTACTGATAGTGTGTTACCACATATAAGCATTTTATTTGCTTACTTCGTTGATTTTTTCATTTATCTCAACCACAATCCACCAGGAATTTTGGCCATTCGTAACCCCATAATCTTGATAATCAACTGGGCTTAATGATATGACGATAAGAAGGAACTTCTTTAAGACAAACAACAGTGTTATAGAATAATAGGTAATTCTTCCTTTCGGCTTATAGAAATATATGATCGAAGATAACAGACATGTAAACACCGACCCCTAATAAAACGAAAAAGCAGGAAGGTAAATATAGTGATAGCATGTTGCATCTAGAAAACTAAATCCACGGGTACTTTCTACCAGGATCTCGTAACAGTGACAAAGTAAGGCGTTTTGCTCACTCGAAATATAGTCAAGGCGGCACGGCGCGGCGCGCCGCTTGTACGCCCGCGCCTTGACGCTCGCGCTCCTACGTTTTCTATAGGAATAAAGGACAAGGTCATAGCCCAATTATACGACTCTGCTCCCACCTGGCAAAAAGAATATAATTTAAATATGGGCTTTAAATATTGTTCTTTAGATATATATATCGGAGATCGTCGGTATAATTTTAATAGAGGTTGCTGATTTGATTTACATAGTGGAGGGGCAAACGCTTGTGGCGTTATTTTGTGATGACGGCAAACCGACAGAGTCGCTTTGGAAAGTGGGGTCCGTCAAACGGGCACTTTGGATCGAGACAAGGACCAAGGCACTTCTCCGAACCGAAACTGTCGGTTTGCTTATTCAAATTGTTATTATGAAGATTGGAGGGTATATCCACACGTCGTGCTTCAATTCAAAACTCACCAACGAAATGGACCCTACCGCTCTGCTGTCGCTGTCGGCGACACATATATTTTTTTATAAATTATAAAAAAGTGCTTGACCGCAATCCCGCCTGATGGTAAGCAGTGACGCAAACGAGGGACTAGAACAATTTGCCAGCACGGTGTTTCCGCCGGACTACAATTTAAGTGACTTCAAGGCTAGAGTGAATAGACTCTTAATAAACTAGCGAATTTTACAATCATATATTTTATATTAGCGTCATAAATTAGCAGACAGCTCGCTGTCAGCGGGCTTACCGCCTTCGGACTGCTCTGTAGTTGACGCCTCGCTGCCCCCACGTTGTAAACGAGTTGTCGGTGCGGTGTCGGCGCGCTCAATGTCGGAGCACTCTGCTTGGCCGTGATGCGACTCCACTGCCGATTTGAAGTTTTTTTTTCAGGCGTAGGCGCATTTACAGAGCTCAAATGTATGTAGAAAACATAGCCACCTGCGCTTTGACTCCATATATACATAATTATGTAGACCGTGCCGCGACCGTACCTCGACATACCAGTAAGCAAAACGCCTAACAGCAAACATAACACATTTATTTTCATCACTACTACATTATGTACGTATACATCATTCATGTCACGTACTAATCATAGCCGATAGCTTATTACTACAAGCAATTGTATGTGCTTGCCCATTTATCTTCAATACATGGCGATAAGGCGATGTATTGAACAGGGATCTATCAGCTATCAATAGAGGTTGGAGTATGAACGCGAGATACAGAGTGCGAGTAAACTTTAGTACCTCACGTAGCGAGATCGACTTCTACCTAAAGTATAGACTATATTAATTTTTCATTGCCGTATATAAAAATTATAATGAATAATGTTGTGTTGTCAAAATCCTTGGATATGGCAATGTAATGGATATTAATACTTACAACTCAGAACATACTTAAGTTCGGAGTTCATATTAATCAGCACAAAAATAAAAGCTATTGGTGCTATTTACAAAACTTATTTAAATCCTCTCTGGAGATGTTAAATAATGATTATGAATAAAATTTTCATTGAAAAAAGAACGGAACTTTTTTAAAAGATCTTTTCGAAAATAATCTACTTTTTTATAACCTCTTCTTGTAACTACCATTCCAATATTATTCACTATTCATTAGGGATGACTTCAAAAAAGTCACCTTAGCATTTAAATGCTAAGTTTACACAGTGCATAGGAAGGAAAAGGCTGTAGAAAGCGTAAATTCTAAAACCGCTGCGCTGTATGCGCCGCTGAGCGACGTGTTCATTATAATAATGCCACGATGGCATGGGGATATTTGTGGATAATATCATGGATAATTTTGCTACCATTATTAGAAAAAAATATGCTACCCTGCTAAGTTAATCCTGTATAGCAATTCACAACCACTTGATACGCTTCCGTGCAAGTCTTTTAAAACCCTGTTCTGTAAGTCCAAAACCCGTCAATTTTGTCCGTTTATAACCAATAAATGATTACTATTCTTATTTTACAAGTAACAGGTGTCGGCGGCAAGGCAAACCAGATTATCGAAACGTGTCATTTTTGACACGACAGCCTTTAGGATTATTGTGAATAGCAATGCGGAAGACGCGTGCGGGCGACGCGGGCGCTAACAGTATTCCTACTGTGATCGCAGAATGCAGATCGGTGGGACTCCCCGAGGTTGCAGAGATGGATGCAGTCCCACGCTAAATTTTAATTGTATGGCGTAGCCATAGCAAAACTTCGTAGTGCTCCCACCTTTGCCTTATTTCATGTTTTATAAACAAATATCAACTTTATTTCAATGATAATTCAGCTGTTTAGCTTCTAACATGTTTGAAGTTCTAACGTAAACTGAACTGTATTGTCTATAAATTAAAGTTATGGTTCCATAAACTCATATATGGTTTACTTTGGCGAACAATCGTAAACGCAGATTAGGTATGTTATTCTGTGTCTACCTACTAACTTGAAATGTTAATTAACATTGTCAATAGGTCAACAGGTTTAATTTAAATTAGGTAACAAAACTGCAGACGTGATGGGCACATCTTAACACATCAAAACATCAAGTTTTAATGTGCTACAATCTAAGAAAGTTACACACAAAGATATATTTTTCAAAACGAATATTTCAAGATAACACATCATTCAATACTGGAGAACCAACACCAGGAAAAACAACAACGGAGTGGTAAAAACACTGGGAATATCAGCAAAAGTGAAAACTTGAACATTGACGTTAACGCATTTTTGAATATTTTGGAATGGTTAGGGAATAATTTCACACGAATAACGGGGAAGCCATCAGCAATCATCATCTGTGGATGCGCACACGTACCTACACGCACATGCGCAAACGCCATGAGCGGCACCCTAATTGTGTTAATATTGTGTATTTTGAAATTTATTGATATTCCATTGCTCCCTATATTCGAAAATGTGCTGCTCAACAACGAAAATAACGCAATGAACGTTATTGAACTGTCAAAATGAAACTCATTGCTACTGATTATGTGTTACGAAATTACCCTGCAGGCATACATTTTAATCACGCAAGAAAGACAGGGGATATTACTTCCTCTCGTAATTGTCTTACGAATTTTATATCAGGGTCACCAGACGCTAGTTTATGATTTTCTACCCATTATACTTCGTCACATTTGAAGAGTTTATTCAAAATGACTCTGTAGTACTTTGTCTTATTCATACCCTGGAGCAGGTGCATATATGCGAATCAATCGAACTGTCACATTGTAAACTGCGCTGAGCCATAGAAGGAATGCCGACGTGTACAAAGATCAGGTTTTCTTTCTTTAACTTTTTGCTTTTAAAGCAAAGAAAAGCTTCCCAAGTATGCGTTTGTGTAAATATGCATTTAATCAATTAATGTTTGCTGTGGGAGTCATATGGGAGGAAATTTACATTTAGTGATTCCCAAGGTTTTTAAGAGTTCTTGAGAAATATGTATGTAGTTTCTATCGCGTTCAGGTTATAGACCGTTATTTAATATTGTCACATAACCTGCACATTCTCATATAACCTGCAGCGACAGAACACACGACAAAAATGGCTTACATTTTGACAATTCAACGTCATTCATTGTACTATTCGCGTTGATGAGCAGACTTATTTTTCCAACTTAAGAAGCAATGGATTCTTCAAAATGATTAAGATTGTGATTGAAAGAGTGCTACACAATTAGGGTCTAGCATTTTTTCAACAGCGCTTCTCCTATGGAATATCAAATTACTGCTATCTCCAACCCGCCTGCCAAGCGTGGAGGTTATCTAAAAATATATGGGGGAGCCCCATTGGATTGAAAGCCTTGGGCCTTTGTCCAACAGTGGACCTCTGTAGGCTGAGAAGAAGAAAATAATCTAGAATCATAAGCGCAATTCATGGTTAGGTAGGTACAGCTGATCGATTTTGTGCAGTTAAGTGAAGCTAGCTTGGAATTAGCTGTCAACAGTGTCAATCTTTAGCTCACTCCACGTTAATTCCATCTATGTTTCATGATGACGTGGTTATAGAATAAGACGGCTAATTGCACGTCAATGTGCCTGCCACGCTGTATACTCCCTTATCATTTAGACCGGTAAGGTAATTGCGTACAACTATCTGTAGCAATGGGTTGCATTTTGACAGTTGAACAACATTCATTGCGGTATTTACGTTGTTAGCAGACACATACACACATATATATATATATATATATTTTTTTTTAAATAAATTATGAACTAACGCTTGACCGCAATCCCGCCTGATGGAAAGGTGATGCGATCGTTAATGGTAAAGCGCGCTAGTTTATTAAGAGCCTATTCACTCTAGCCTTGAAGACACTCAAATTGTAGTGTGACGGAAACACAGCCGCTGGCAAATTGTTCCAGTCCCTCAATTTCGAACGCATAAAGCAATAGATTAGCAATGAGCTTCAAAATGAATCAATTTTATAGAAATAGTGTGCTACGCAATTAAGGAGCGGATTATGTTAATAGCAAACCTAAATGAAGTCAAAAAATTCGGGTATAATGTCTGGTAAAGCCGTACGGAGGACGGGTCTGAACAGTTGTGTTGCGATGTGTGCCGGGTACGATGCGCCAAATGCTGTTGTGTCGGGAATTTGGTCGTGGAGAGACTCCAGGTCAATCTGTCTGGCGCATTATCGTTATACTGCGCCAAAGGGAGATTGATCTGGAGCAACACGACCAACGGGTCGTGTTATTGGGTTCAACTTTGCATCACCTCGCTCAACTGCCATCTTCCTTTCTATTCACTTATTTTTTTTTTTTTTGTAAACGATTGCATCACTGCTTACCATCAGGTGGGATAGCGGTCAAGCACTAGTTTATAATAATAGAAAGAAAATAAAAATACACTTTTCTGAGTACTGTCAATCTTATTTCTATAGAATGAGAACGGTGGAACTTTTAAATTGCTGTTACGAAATACCTCAGCTAGATGATATCTTAGATTAAGTTTCAAAACGTCGTCACTTGAGCTCGTGGACATCTGCCTCGTTTATTTTATGAATCGATAAAAAAGTTATAAAATGTCATTCAGAGCTTACCACGTAGTAACTCGTACCATATTATACACTAGTTTGAATCGTGATAATATGGGCCCCAATTATCTCGTTCATAAATCTAACTAAATTTAAGTTCAATGCATACTGTTCTTTATTTATTTATTTATTCTTTCGCACAAAAAAAAAATGTACAGAGGGGGACTTAATGCCTTAGGCATTCTCTACCAGTCAACCTCGGGTGGTGAAGAGATTAGTAGCAGGTGCTTTAATTGAAAACATTATAATGAGAACATACTCCTAACACTATTTAAATAAATATTTAAATAAGCCATATAAATATACAATATGTAAAGAAAACGCTGTCCGATCCGTGAAGGTATTGTTAGGTATCGATAACCGATTCTAATAATGCCCACAAAGCCAGGCAAAACTTAAAAAAAAAATCCCCCTACAAAAATAAATATTATTTCGCAAAAAGAGGTAACTTAATACATGTGCGGTAAGCAACCCCATTCCGCGGACGGCGGGGGGCAGAGCACGCGGTACCTGTGACGTAGTCGCGTCGCTATTCGCTTATAATACCGGTGTTGTCATTTTTTTTTTAAATTACCAAATTTCGGGGAAATTGGAATTAATTCCCCGGAAAAAAGGATTATTTCAAAATTCATTAGTATTGTTACTATGATGATTACGTAAAATTTTATATTAGGTATATTTGGTCATGTGTTTACCTAACCTGTACTATCCTTATGGGTCGGACAGGGTTTTCTTTACATATTGTATATACATATTATTACTACACACACACACACACATACTATTCCTTTTATTTCTTTAAGAAAAGGACAGTAGATACAATATTATTAGTTTAGTCCTATCAACTTAAGATAAATTCATATTCCTTCATAAACAGCTGGGTAATTACGTAACACACTATCAGTAACAATGGGTTTCATTTTGACAGGTCAACAATATTTATTGCGTTATTGAAGTTTTTGAGTAGGCTTATTTTCGTACACATGGAGCAATGGATTTACAATATGCTTCGAAATGATTCCAACTAATATTTAGTAATAGCACAGTCTAAAAATCATACAGTCGTCCGACGAAGACGTCTAGACAGAGCAAACGTGCGGGGTGTGAGGGACGAGACGCGGGTAAGCGGCACCCGAGCTGCGAACAAAACGATGTTCGTAGCTCGGTATCTATCATTAAGGGCTAACACGTGTTTGTTTTTTTATTTGTTTGTTTTATAATTTGATATGAGTGTCAATTTTGAGTATAATTGGGGTGCTTGTAACGAAGAAGCCATCCTTTTTGACATCCAAAATGGCGGTCGTCATTTTTTTATAATTTAATATGGGTATCAATTTTAAGTAAATATAATTGTGGAAGCACCACAGTTACGAAAAAGCTATTCTTTCTGAAATCCAAGATGGCGGACGTCAATTTAAATGTATATTAATATGATATGGGTGTTAATTCCGAGGTCGATTGGGGTGCTGGTTACGAAAATGCCATATAAATAACTTAAATCTATATCGAGTTGTTCCCTTAAAAAAATAGCAAATTAATTAAATATAATACAGCTATCGATGTTGATCTGCAATAAATAAATAATTTCATAAATATTGTTTATTTGTGACAACCCTGGCCGATGCGTTACTGTCTAGACGATGTCGGCATTTTACACGAGATCAAAGGCGTCGGCCAAAGAATTTGTATAAATACCTAGAAAGCTGACGAGCCGGCAAAGGCGTTCCTAGAAAGAGAAACGCACGAAGGACCCCTGTGTCCCTTTCTAATAGGGTGTACACAGTTCATAAGAAAATTGGGACATTTAATAAACTACAAAAAAATTTTTTTTAGTAAAAATCTAATAACAGTAAGAGGTAGCTACAAAATAAAACATGAACTTTATTTATATTGTATACTAGCGACCCGATCCGGCTTCGCTCAAATAAATGTTTTATATTAGGTATATATATATATTTTTTTTTTTATTAGTTATAAACTAGTGCTTGACTGCAATCCCGCCTGATGGTAAGCAGTGATGCAATCGTTGATGGTAAAACGCACTAGCTTATTAAGCCTATTCACTTAAAAAAACTGAGTGAATAGGAAGGAAGACGGCAGTTGAGCGAGGTGATGCAATGTTTAACCCAACAACACGACCAACGATGCTGCGCCAGAGGATGATCTGGAGACCCTCCAGGACCAAACTCCCGACTCAACAACATTAGGCACATCGTACCCGGTGTACATCGCAACACAACTGCTCAGACCCGTCCTCCGTACGGCTTCACCAGACATCATGCCGGAACACGACGAATCGCTTGGCGGCAAGACTTTGTCTGGTGGGTGGTAACTTATGCCGGCGGCTGATCTTGTTGCCTACCACCGAGAAAACAACAAAGATATATAACTTTATCTTGAATCACTCTATCTATTAAAGAGAAGCGCATCCCTGTTACTTAGTTTTATGGATCTAAAAATACATAGGGACAGTTACAGGCTCGCGTTGCCCCTGTGCGCCACAGCCTCTATGTCTCTGTAATATCTTCGAAAATAATTATTAAATTACATGCTGTAAAAGGCAATATTGATATATATAAAATGCAAAATGAATTTAGTGAATAAGGTTTTCAGTACGTTGACTTAATAGAAATGCTTGGAACGCAAGTCATACCCACGCCCACGCGCCTCAATTCGGGTGCCTTCTCGGTACTCTAGCTAGCAGTCTAGCTAGTAGTCACGCACCAAAGAATATAATAATACTAGCACACACCGTTGTGATAAGTGGACGACGCGGCGCGCTACGCTACGTAATATAATTAAAAAATGACAAAAGGCATGTTCAAGAAATCAACACATTTATTTATACAAAGTGTTACAGACGTAACAAATACAATACACTTTGAAAGACAAAAAATTGTCAACCATCATACCGCAAATGTATAAAACCTTGTTTTAGTTGTTGGTTCAACTGGAATAACTTTATGCCATTATTCTCGAATTCCATCATCATTTGGAACACTGCAAGAAAATTATGTTCACCAACATTCAATAAATATCGAACCGGACGAAGCGTTTCGCCTCGTCCTTTATACCGCGTACATCGAGGTACTGGAGGAATTTGCCAGCCGGCGGTGTTTCTAAGGCTAGAGTGAATAGGCTCTTAATAAACTAGTGCGCTTTACCATCAACGATTGCGTCACTGCTTACCATCAGGCGGGATTGCGGTCAAGCGTTAGTTTATACAGTATGTTAAATAACAGAGGGCGTTCCCTTAAACTCGTTAATATATATCATTAATAGATTAAAATAAAAATATCAGCATAGAAGAATAAGCATAAAAAAATCCGAATAAAAAAAATTCTAATTGGAAATAAATTTGAAACCTCCTGTGTTAAATCAAAATAGTAGTCGTCATGTATAAATAAATTGCGACGTAGCCGTATTTCATGTTCGCGTGTACAGTGTGTTTCTTTTACATGTCAATTTAAAATTTTTATTGAATATTTTGTTATTGGAAAAAATTTTAAAACATTTTGTTTTCGAATGGAAATATTTTTTTTAGCACGTATGTATGCTATACTATTTCGGGTTAACGGGAACGCCCTCTGTTAGTTAACATACTGTATATATAGATATTTTTCATTATTATAAACTAGTGCTTGACTGCAATCCCGCCTGATGGTAAGCAGTGATGCAATCGTTGATGGTAAAGCGCACTAGTTTATTAAGCCTATTCACTTAAAAAACTTAGGAATAAGAAGGATGACGACAGTTGAGCGAGGTGATGCAATGTTAAACCCAACAACACGACCAACGATGCTGCGCCAGAGGGAGATTGATCTGGAGACTCTCCACGACCAAACCTCCGACACAACAATATTTGGCGCATCGTACCCGGCACACATCGCAACACAACTGCTCAGATCCGTCTTCACCAAATATCATGCCGGAACACGACGAATCGCTTGGCGAAAAAATAATAATAATAAAATGGTTAGGTGAGTTATTCAAGTAGGTTAAACTTTTTGTAAAAGTGTAAGGTAAGTATAGCTAATACAGATAGTTGACATACCTACACTGATACGCTTTTTTTACATTTTCTTTAGGACATATTAGGTATAATTTTTAAAAATATAGAATTTGTTTCTAGTAAGTCTGTTCACTTTTTTAACAAACTTAAAAAAGGAAGATGTTCTTTGTTCAGCTGTCTTGTCTTTTTTACAGAACATTATACTCACCCTACACAAAAAAAAAATTGCATCGACCATATTGATTATTTTACCCAATATGTCATCGGTGTTGCCATTTAATAGTTCATACTATCTGCTAATATTGTTTTATTTTTATTTATTGATCACAATAAATGCATTGATTAAATGTTGAGCTAAGCAGTTAGTTATTTTAATGCTTAAACAATCACGAGTCACTGATATAATATTGTATATCAGCGTAAATAACAAAACGAGTGGATGAAGTTTATGTATCAAAGTTACCAAATAGTAGTTTCATTTCACACTGGCAGTCTGCGGGAAAGGGACACAGGGGTCTTTCGATGCCTCTCATGCGGAACTTTAGGTATTTATGCGTAAGCTTTGTGGCAATATAAGCTTTATGGGGTAGGCTTTAGGTTTATTTTTGAATGTTGTTGTTTAGATATTATTATTACTCGTAATCATTCTATATATTTAAAATTCTTTGGCGTCGACCTACTGTATGATTTTTATACTGTGGTAATAGTGTGTTACGCAATTAGGGTGCAGTTCTTTTTTTGGCTTCTTACGGTTTGTGCTTTTAGCCAATGTCAAGTAATGAATTATTTTTGTCGAAAAAGACGGCCGCTTGAACCGTCTTACGAGGGAGGTTTGAGACAAAGTCATGATGTGGCCACTATGCTGCGATATTTCACTGTTCTTTACGAATTATTTACTAAATGCACTTTTACTACATAAATCACGCACTTTTATTTAGTAAACAACACTATAAATAATTTTAAAAGTCCAATGAAAAGTTAGCGTGATACTCAGTTTGACTTTCCCGCCAAAACTCCAAGGGTGCAGTTTAGACGCGATTGTAAAATCGTGAGTAAACATGTTAAAATTTTACACATGTCAACTCAACATACGTCAATAACGTCAGGCGCGCACTAATTTGACAGGACTAAATACTTAATATTTCTTCTATATTTTTCTTACTAAAATAGAAAGAATGAAATGAAACTTAAGTTTCGTTTGTGAACAAGGGAATCGACGCTATTAGCAGTGTTTATAACCTCATCCAATTAACATTCCTTTTACTTTGTATTTTAAGTTTATTTTTGACTGACCATTTATAACAAAAAGGTCCTGGGTTGCAATGGAATTCGAACTTTGTTATGTATGTCGTTCAGTTTGTTGTTCTACAACTTGAAAATCATCTCTCAAATTTATTAATTCACAGTTTAAGTCTAAAAAATATCGTATGCGTATGTACAAAATAGTCTCAGACAACTCTAGATGAAATGATGGGTTTGTCTAAAAGGTCCTAAAAAAATTCAGACCAGAAAATCCTGGGTCAGTTCTGCGGGTTGTTTAAAAAAAACCGTGGCCCTGGTGCACAGGCAAGTGAAGAAACACGGGTGGGTTTTAGTTAGTAAGAGTCTGACACGCCCTTCCGCTCCGCCCAGAGCGGGAGAGGTCATTTGATGATTTCCCATCCAAAAAATAAAAACCGGCCAAGTGCGCGACGGCCTCACACACAAAGGGTTCCATACCATCGATTTATGAAATTAAAGGATTTAAGTTATTTGTATGAAAGATTACGCGGTAATAAGCGGTTTACGATTTACGAGGTATTAAAAAAAACTACTCACTAGATCTCGTTCAAAACAATTTTCGTTGGTAGTTTTTTTATAGTAATGTAGGGTGAGGTGTTCAACAGTGAAACATGAAAAAGTTGCAGATTCATAGCTCAGCTGGTTCTACAGATAATGAAGATTTTTCTTTACTATTGGACTGCCTATATATCTGGCTATAATTTGGCATTTTAATTTTAGAACCAAACGTAATAAGATAGAATATATTTAAGTTTTTTTTAAAAGATGGCAATTGGCTCACTGAGTGCACCACTTGGGACACTCTGAACCGGGGCCAGGTCAACAGTGAACCAATATGTATACAGTGAAGCTTCCTATTTATTTTACGGCAAATTATGACTATATATGCTTCAAAACTAAAGGTGAAGCAATAAAACGCCTTGTAAATGTTACTAAGTAATCAAATTTTTTTTTTGACAAAGTTTTTTAATTTTAAACACGAAACGTCCATTTTTTACTAGCAACACATGTGTTCTTTTCTGTGGCCTCCAATTTTCCTAGGCGCTGCTTTGATTCGCCCTATTCTGAAACAAAAACAGCATAAAATTAACCGGCTCACTGTTCCAATTACGTTCGTGGTTCACTGTGTACTACACCCACCATTCAATGTTTAAGGTGATGTTAAAAACAAATGAAAAGAGTTACTGTAGTAATTTCAGTTGTATACGATAGCCAAATAAACGCTATATTAGGTATAATAAATGTCAAATGATATAAATAAACATAACAGAAGTAATACGAAAAGGTAATACTTACGTTTTATTGCGTTTTATCGTCGAAAATCATATTGCGATCCGCCAAGCGGACGTCTTTGACGCTAGCTAGTTCCCGACTGACCAGCAGGCGCGGCAGTAAAAACTGAGTATATTCGTGTCCAAGCACGGTTCGAAAACGTAGCGTGTACAAAGTAAGAAGGGTGGCTCAATGTGTACCACTGGTTCACTGTTGGACATCTCACCCTACATCATATGTTTTTTAGATCTTTCATTTTCTTATTTTAGAAGTTAGAGGGGGGGCGGGGGCACCTTTTTCCCACTTTGGAAGCGTTCGTCACGCAAACTATTCGGTTTAGAAAAAAAAATATTTTAGAAACCTTGATATCATTTTTGAATGTGTCTAGGTATCCATAGATACCCCACACGTATATGTTTGATGAAAAAAAAATGTTTAAGTTTCAGTTCTAAGTATGGCGAGCCCCCAATATCTATTATTATTTATTTATTTTTGCATCAAAATCTTAATGCGGTTCACAGAATATATCTACCTGCCAAGTTTCAACAACTCTTATAGTTTCGGGAGAAAAAAATACTGTGACATATGGACGGACAGACGGACAGACAGACATGACGAATCTATAAGGGTTCCGTTTTTTGCCATTCGGCTACGGAACCCTAAAAAAGACTACAAAAACCAGTCGGCATATCAGCCACTTCCCTCATTATTCATAGTTACAAACCTACTAACTCATACATATAGCATCCAAAATTGGAAAGTAAAGGTGCTGGTTCACTCGCGGGCCGCATCGCCCACGCATGCGTAGGCGCCGACTACAATGACAGAACGGTCGTGTTTCTGTTTGGAGGCAACGGTGACTTGTTTAGGATACAGTGATAGGCTGAAGCGATTTTGTAATTTTTTAATGTTAGGAACTAGCTGGCAGTGATGCAATCGTTGATGGTAAAACGCGCTAGTTTATTAAGAGCCTCTAATCTCTCTCCTCACTCTAGTCTTGAAGGCACTTTAATTGTAATCAGACGGGAAGACTGCCACAGGCACTTTTTTCCAGTCTTTCGATGTACGTGGTAAAATAGACGAGGCTAAACGCTTCGTCCGGATCGTAGCGATGTCGGCAATGTATTGGAGGGTACCTACTTTTATAGGTTTCTCGTATAATCAGAGGTCAGCGTATACTGGTTAAGGCCAGTGACAGTGTGAATAGCTTGATACAAAGAAAGGAATTTATTTTTTTGAATTCCTGGAATTAACGAAAAAACCACTTACTTACACACATTTGGTGCAATGGCGGAGTGATTGACTTCTGCGCTGGATGTCGCGGGTTCGATCCCCGCACGGAACAAATATTTGTATGGCCTATAGGTAGTTGTTCCGGGTTTGGCTATCTGTCTATGTGAGTTTAAATGTTTCTGAACACACCCACGAAAAAGAAGCAGGTAGTTCCTAGAGTGGGGAAATGGTATTTTTTTTAAAGAAATTTATGTTACGGCTAGGTACTCGCCCGCTACCGCTTGTCAACAAAACCACGGTCTCTAAAAATACATAATTATTATAACAAATATCCCACAATTTATTCGAATAAATTAGGCAATACATTCACCATTAGAAGGCGATCGAATGTAGACCAAGCCAAACATGGAAGTAATTTGGCGTAAACTTACAATCCCAAACTGGTTTCCAATTTATTCCGTCTGATAAACCATCTGTTGTTTTTCTTTGTAACGTTAAAACACAACTCCAATATTCAAGTTAATTATTATTGAGTAGGTATTTGGAATTGGTTGTATCTTCATTTGTTTCTAAATCGTTTATTGATGAATGTTGTTTCGCAGTTACCAGAGAGGCAATTCTATTAATTTAAAGAATACACGGTCTGGAAACCAATTCTCGTAATCAAAAACGGTCAAAATCTATCCTAAATCGTCATATTGGCGACAGTCCATGTCAAAATATGTTTTATTTTTTGTGATGGCGCCCGATTGTTTTGGAGGACTGATACCAGACGGGATGGGGGAAAAAAAGGGGTAAATATATTAGAGATACGAGTTTTTTATAATGATTATAAACTAGTCTTTGACCGCAATCCCGCCTAATAGTAAGCAGTGATGCAATCGTTGATGGTAAAGCGCGCTAGTTTGTTAAGAGCCTATTTACAATCAAGGGTCAAAAGTGCATTACCACTTTTGAACTTTATTGCATTAACTATAAGGGTCAAAAGTGGAGTACCACTTACACAAACGTGTTTATTCTGTATTTACGGACGACAGCAGGTTAAGCTACCCCAAACTGCCAAATGTTCCCAGCCAAATGCATTAGAGATAAAGTTGAAAAGACATCTGACAAATGGTAGTAGCTTCTTGTATTGCCGTCTATAAAGATATAGACGGAAGGAATATCATGCATTTTTTTTTATAATTATAAACTAGTGCTTGACCGCAATCCCGCCTAATAGTAAGCAGTGATGCAATCGTTGATGGTAAAGCGCGCTAGTTTGTTAAGAGCCTATTTACAATCAAGGTTCAAAAGTGCATTACCACTTTTGAACTTTATTGCATTTACTATAAGGGTCAAAAGTGGAGTACCACTTTTGACCCTTATTGTTATTGCAATAAAGTTACTTTAATACTTACTCAAAAAAAAAAGGATGGTGTAATCAAATATTTTTTATCAATAGCTTGACAATTTAAAAGTGTGTCCATGAAGTTTCTTGCCCGTTCTTCTCCATAGGTACCTACTCTTTGGAATGGGCGACTAGCTTCACCTTACTAACTGACCGACCTTCTGACAATTCAAAAGTGCCTGTAACTGGTTTATTTGAAATAAATGCTTTGATTTGATTTGATTTGAACTGAGTAAATAGGAAGGAAGACGGCAGTCGAGCGAGGTAATGCTATGTTAAACCCTACAACACGAGTAACGATGTTGCGCCAGAGGGAGATGTTCCTCTTCCTTTTGATTTTTATTTTTGTATGTCTAATCTGTTCTTCAAAAAAACAGGATTTATCACATATCGGCTTTTTTATTGTTTTTTATACAACTATTCGCTCTTTAATTTATTTGAATTTTATGTAGATTACTATGTCTTTTAACTAGCTGCCGCCGGCGACTTCTTTCGCGTGTATTAAGTTATTTGAACCCCAAAATATACAGCATACATTTAAAATTTTTGTTATGCTCCGCTCCTTTTGGTCACAGCGTGATGTTATATAGCCTAAAGCCTTCCTGGATAAATGGTCTCTCTCCGATTTGAAAAAGAATTTTTCAAATCGGACAAAAGGACAGTGCTGCCAAGACCGGCCTAGAAAAACATGGCCTATTGCAAGGTTTTAAATCGAGGATGGGAACGCCTTTGTTCAGCCGTGGAAGAATGTAACCCAAATAAAATTTAAAAAAAAAAAACTGTCGGGACTGTCGAGTCTTCCTAAAGTTGGTACACAAATGTTATGCTTGTTGGGCGAGATTTGAAAAAGAATTTTTCAAATCGGTCTAGGAGTTCCTGAGATTAGCATGTTGAAACAAACAAACTCTTCAGCTTTATATATTAGTATAGTTTAAAAAAACAGCCCAGAAAGATACGAGTTTAGTAGAATTCGAAACAGGGATTGATTTGAAACATCAGTTTACTCTATCGGCAGACTAAATCTCAAGGTTGATCCTGCTAATGATAAAGAACGCAAATTAATGTGTCTAGACATTATTTATGTGATTCATATCAACACTGATGAATGGCACAGTCAATTAGTCAACGCCTTTTAGGATGAGATTTGCGAGTTTAGCCCTGATTTCTGAGAATATTGGTGACCTAGAATATCCAAATTTGTGTATGTATATCGTAGGATGTTTGATGAGGGCTATCAGCGAATAATTATAAATTTCCGGCAGCGCTGATCCTATAGTGATGATGCTGATAATCTCAAACATCTAAACAACAAATAATTATAACGGTATACGCATAATTATTCAACATATTACGTACCCACTGCTGGGATACATGGCTCTCTCCGTAAGAGGCAAAAAATTATACAGCGATTATCCACTAAATATATTGTAGTTATCGATACAGGCTTAAACGATTCGTCGACTCTTTGCATTACTGGTCCTGTGAAGAGTCAACGCTAATTCTTTGGCCTTTAAATAGGCTAGCCCTCTGGAACTCAAGAGTACACCACACACATACTTAGAAAACCGGCCAAGTGCGTGTCGGACTCACGCACAAAGGGTTCCTTCCGTACCATTGATTTATGAAATTAAAGGATTTAAGTTATTTGTATGAAAGATTACGCGGTAATATGCGGTTTGCGATTTACGAGGTATTAAAAAAAAACTACTTACTAGATCTCTTTGGCCTTTAAATAGGCTAGCCCTCTGGAAGGCTAGCCTCTTTAAAGGCCAAAGAATTGGCAATGCCATACAACACGGCAATGCTGCCAGCCTTTTTGGGCAGTTTGGTCATTGACTTTTTTATCTAACTAGCGGCCGCCAGCGACTTCGTTCGCGTGGTTTAGTTATGCTCCGCTCCTATTGGTCGCAGCGTGATGTTATATAGCCTAAAATCTTCCTGGATTAATGGGCTATCCAATGCAAAAAGATTAAATCGGACCAGTAGTTCCTGAGATTAGCGCGTTCAAACAAACAAACAAACTCTTCAGCTTTATATATTAGTATAGATAGTATGCTAGACTGGGTGAGGTCATTATGTCAACGCGTTATTGAAAAAAACAGCGCAGGAACTCTGAATCGTTTTCTATGAAAAGAAAACAAAAAAAAAGAATAAAAGGAAAACAATTACAGAAAATGTGTTTTTTTTTTGTTTTCTTTTTATGCACCATATAATGTTTGCAGCAAATAAATGTTTTTTTTTTTTATTAAATTTTAAAGGAGACAATTGTTTTGATTTAATGTAGGTTTTTGTTCTCCCCTCTACTTTCACACACGTTGCCTGCATTTCTCTTTTGAACATAAATAGTTCCATAAATAAATAATTAAACAATTGTAATTGCTTTTGCTACACAGAAGACTTGGTATCCCAAGAGTACACCACACACATACTTAAAAAACCGGCCAAGTGCGTGTCGGACTCACGCACAAAGGGTTCCTTCCGTACCATTGATTTATGAAATTAAAGGATTTAAGTTATTTGTGTGAAAGATTACGCGGTAATATGCGGTTTGCGATTTACGAGGTATTAAAAAAACACTACTTACTAGAACTCGTTCAAAACAATTTTCATTGGTGGTTTTTATAGTAATGTATGTGCATCACATGTGTTTTTTAGATTTATTTTCTTATTTTAGAAGTTACAGGGGGAAAGGGGGACCAGCTTTTTTCACTTTGGAAGCGTCTGTCACGCAAACTATTCAGTTTAGAAAAAAAAGATTATAGAAATCCTGATAACATTTTTAAAGACCTATCCATTGATACCCCACACGAATGTGTGTGATGAAAAAAAAAATTGCGTTTCAGTTCTAAGTATGGGGACATATTTATTATTATTTTTTTATTTTTGCATCAAAATCTTAATGCGGTTCACAGAATACATCTACCTACCAAGTTTCAAAAGAACCTATAGCTCTTATAGTTTCGGAAAAAAATGGCTGTGACATACGGACGGACAGACGGACAGACAGACATGACCAATCTATAAGAGTTCCGTTTTTTGCCATTTGGCTACGGAACCCTAAAAATCAAGCAAGAAGGTCAGAAACAGTCAATAATGAATGAGCACTTTGGGTGGGTAGTGTAAGGCAAACGAAGTCGTAACATTTTTTCAATTACCAATCCATTGCGACAGGACCATTATCTTCTATCCTTTTCTAAGTGAAATAGAAAGAAAGAGATGCATAGTGTATGATGAGAATTGGCGCCATTGTTAGTTTTGAAGGGGCTGGAACAATTTTCCAGCGGCGGTGTTTCCGTCACACTACAATTTGAGTGTCTTCAAGGCTAGAGTGAATAAGCTCTTAATAAACTTGTACGCTTTACCATCATCGATTGCGTCGCAGCTTAAAATCAGGCGGGATTACGGTCAAGCGCCGGTTTATAATTTATAAAAAAAAAGTGAAAATTTCTTTTGCGACGTTGACTAGGTACTTTTGTTCGGACAAATTAAAACCTTTGAATACGCGTGAGCATGACCGATACGACACCGTGATAGTATTTTTTTTTCACTTTTTATGTACTTAACCTTCATACGTTCCTTAATGACGTAAAAAAGTTTTCTGTGGTGAGATTATGACCCTTCAGACTCACAATGAAATCAAGAACTACTCGCTGTCCCTGGTGAAGGTAAGGTTGAATATTCCAAACTTAACTTGTTGCAGAATCACATAGCACCCAAAACTTTATGCCATACTTTGCCGGTTTTGATGGCATATATTGTCGGAATGGGCACTTGCGACTAATTATTCGTCTACTGTCACATTTTCGGAAGGATTATAAAGCTTCGGTAATACCTCAATCCGTTGATTCCACAGCTCGAAAGGGAGCAAATTTATCCGATAGTCGTCGTTCACTTCGAGTTAGTCTATTATCAAACTGTTGATATTTTTTTAAATGATTTTTGAGATATAGTTGCTCCTAATATAGGTCTACCTTTTTTATAATCCCATAAACTTTCAGGACTTTTGTTATTTGATTTGATCGAAAAACACCAGCTAACAGGAGTAAACCTATGAGGCTATAAATGCAAATAAATCCGTATTATCAGTATCAGTTCATTCTTTATCAAATACACGTCTTCCCCCAATATTTGTGTAATACAAAATAGTGTCTATCAACGGAGGCGGAAAAATAATTCAAAACTTGATCTTTCTTCTTCTGTGATTCTTGAAGAAGAATTATCTAGTCAATCCTGCCATCATGCTGATGATATTTTCTCTAGCGGTTTTTTGGAATAAGTTCTTTGGCCATTCTTTGATGTCATTCTTTCAGAGGGATCAAATGTACTTTCACTCTCACTAAAACTAGTGCTAGATGAAGCAGCATTCTCCACATGATCCTCAAACTCTGAACACGGTTCTTCTTCATTGGATACTTCGTTCAAAAAGCTCTCAATCTCACTGTCCCTCATTTTCAAATATAAAATAATACTCGACAACACTCTGACTTTCTGTGTACTCAAAACTATAATACTGCTTTAGCAGTATAACTACAAAATGGCGGGTAATCCAATAACAAAAGTGACAGATAAGAGTCCTGTTGGTAAACACATAATTCAGAGGAACTGCAATCTATTAATACGTATGGTCAATTTTGACCCGAGGACCTTAAGAGTATAAAAAATTGTAAATTAAATATTACAATATAATTTTATGAAACAATTAAATATTTAAATTGACCGCAAAACTTCAGAAAAAGTCATTAAATATCAAGTGTCAAATAAATATATTAAAAGAGAGAACTTAGTTTCTTTCCTAAAATGGGTCTAAATTGACCCAAAGACCGTATAAAGGTTAATGTGTTTTTTAATGATTTCAGTAATAACTTCTGTCGGTCAGTACCAGTAGTAGGAGACGGGGGAATTAAATCATGAAATTCTCTCGCTGACTCCAAAATGCATCCTATAGAACACCGACAGGCTGGCTACTCTACGCCTGTGCTCCAGGCTTTGGAGACCGTTTTGAGCTAAATTTACTTGACTTATTTTTCTTTATTCTAAAGTTATATGTACTTTCTAAGAATATCTTGGACACCAATGACTGATTACAAGGTAAAGGGAAACTAAAATCTTGAGGAAGCCTGGACTTTAACTCTGAAATCGCCAAACCGCATCAGATAAATTATTTGCATTAAACTGTTTCGAATCACAATTTAAACACACCCACATTAAAATCTTTTCATTCAGTTTCCATGGTCCTAAATTAGTGCTGCGATCCATAAGTTATAATTATCAGAGAACTGATTGCTATTTGCGGTTAGCTATGAAGCAATGTTTTTAATTACTTGCTCCAATCAAAAGGGCCTTTTGAGTCACGGTTCGAGTATGATTGCATGTTTGTAAGGGAGTCAAACAATCAAGGATTTATATTGGAGGTGGTCTTTTCTTCATTTGTTTAAATGTGACCATTGTCTCCGGTTATGAAATGGAGAGCTATACTTATAATTTCGCTTTCTCTCGTAAAGGAACGAACTGTGGAAGGGAGTAGCTCAAAACCAAACTTATAAAATCAAATCCAGCTCGCAACTGAAAAACAAAATTAAATGACTCAAAATTACGAGACATTGAAATAAAGTAAACACTCGAAAATTAAAATTAAGTAAAAATTAAATTATAACCTGCAGAAATAATACTGATTTACTGATCTCTAGAAATTTTATTTTATCACCTAGGGAAAGGCTTTTTCGTAGTCCACAAACGCCAAGCAAAGGGGTAGGTTATACTCCTCGGTATTCTGTATAACCCACCGCAGCGTATGTTTGGGTACTGTGGCGGAGGCGCAGGACCGATCGTCGTGGAGAACCTTGGGGGAGGCTTGTGTCCAGCAGTGGACGTCTTTCGGCTAAATGATGATGATGATGACATAGGGAAACTTTAAGCATAACCCATTTAGTTCTCTGGGCCAGTCTGCTTCAACATTCCTGGAAACTATTCAATGCCTTGAGGAATTAAGTCCACCTTTTTTCAATTTTACATGCCTATCTGACCTTGACAACCCAGTTACTGTGTGAAATGATACTCCTTTAATAGGTAGGTACTCATTATATGTCGTGGCGGCCTAGTGGTTGAAAAACCAGCCTCTCAAGTATGAGTGTGCAGGTTCGATTCCAAGTCAGGCAAGTACCAATATAACTTTTCTAAAGTTATATGTACTTTCGAAGTATATCTTGGACATCAATGACTGAAGATGAAGCAAAACATCTTCAGGAAACTGTATGAGAGGAGGAGAACTGTATGTTGTATGAGAGGAGACCTGTGCCCAGCAGTGGGACTATAAAAAGGTTGATGTTGATGATGATGACTCATTATTCTGTATGATGATAATATCTAATCCATACTTCCCTACTAATATTATAAATGCGAAAGTAACTCTGTCGGTCTGTCTGTCTGTTATGCTTTCCCGCTTAAACCTCTCAACCGCGTTTGATGAAATTTTGCACAGACAATCTTTAGACCCTGAGAAAGGATACAGGCTACCTTTTATTGAAAAAAAAAAATGATATTCCCGAGGGAAACCTAAAAAGCGTGATATAACCGAATTCCACGCGGGCGAAGCCGCGGGCGGAAAGGTAGCCCATAAATTCAAAGAATTCGTTTGTAATAAATATATTCATTATGTTTATAGACTGTCCTATTTAGCATTTTACCTTTATTAAACCTCTGCTGTCACTAGCAGTTAAACCTATAAACAGCTTTATTACGTTTTTATTACACTTTTTTTTATTGTCGATGGAGCTAAAATATTCTCTGTAATACCAACCGAATGTAAAATTTGAGATGACAACACTAGATTATGGTAATCCGTTGATATTCAACGTTGGCGCTTAATAGTGACGTCAAATTATCGATAAAAAAATATCGAGAATCGATCTATTGAAATCGGGTGCTACAAAATTTAAATGACGTTTTATTGCATATTTAATACAGTAGGTACGATGAATTAATTATAATATATTTGAAATTAGTTAATTCTAATCGGGAATGTTTTAATACACCTGGTTAATTATTTGCAGGTACTTATCAAAATGATCGATTTATAGCTGTCAGGTATGTGTTGTTTACGATTTTTTTATTAACCAAAGATATTGTTTAAATTATGAGAACTACCTTATACGATTTGTAACTAGATCATATATAATTTTGTCGACCTCCGTGGCGCAGCGGTCAACACGCCTGCCTGCGACGCGGAGGCCCCGGGTTCGATCCCCGGCCAGGTCATGATGGAAAACAATCTTTTCCTGATTGACCTGGGTCTTGGATGTTTATCTATATATGTATTTATTATAAATATAGTATCGTTGAGTTAGTATCCCATAACACAAGTCTCGAACTTACTTTGGGGCTACCTCAATCTGTGTGATATGTAAAAAAAAAAAAAAAAAAAAAATGTTGTCTACATTTAACGAAAATAATAATGCATATATTTTGGACAGCTTTCAAAAACCTAAAGGCAGTAATAAATCTGCTTCAATTCAATTATGCACTATTCAGCACAGGCCAGCCCTACATTAAGCATAAATTACTCTCAAATCCATGAGCAGCAAACAAATCTAAGCTCATATCGATAAGTACAATCGATTCAAACACCGATAACAACAATCGATTGTACAACACACTAGTTTCATTGATCGCCCGCCGTGGCCCATTCACAGTTCGCGTAGGCTTGACGCCCGCAGCCATTGTACGTAAGCGTAGGCGGTTTCATAATCATTAATAATTACACACAGACACGACGACCCGTTGACATGTAAATTAACGCTTTAAAATCGATGTAAATACGAATCATGATTTTTAGTTCAATCGATAAATAATTGATTGATGGACTAGCATTTTCCCACGAGATGCGTTTGGGACGTGCATTTTTTTTTAAATTAATTTCTTGAACCTCTCTCTAATTAATTTTGAGCTATAATTTATCAATTTACCGTATTATAGCCATACTAACGTTATTTTTGTAAGTATCAAAGTTGATTCATGTTTATATATTTATTTGCATTCCATAATTTTGTAGAGGCGTCACAAGGCTTAAAGCTAATGTAGAAACTGTGGCCCTGGGCATCCCACGGACAAGTGAAAAAACACAGTTGGGTTTAAGTCAGTAACAGTCTGACACGCCCTTCCGCTCCGTCCAGAGCGGAAGGGGTCATTTGATGATTTCCCATCTCAAACAAAAAACAGCTTATATCTAATGTACAATTAATTAGTTGAATGTGAGTTGATTTCAATATACTGACAATTCAGTTGCTGGTTATGCATAACAGTTTACATCTTTCTTAATGAAAAGTCTCGTTTTACCAAAATACTAGCTATATCTTTGTGAAGGTATTTCTCACTCACACCAAAAAGTACCAACATTATTATATGCCTAGCTTTTCCAACCTATCGTCTGCCAACAAGTCAAGAGCAGTAAGAATATTTTAAGCTGAATATGCTAAGGAAGTGACATGCAGTATGCGCGGCTTATTGAAAGGATGTGCGGTCGTGGGATAGGCCGTACTTGGTGATGGCGCCGGATAGGGTTGGAAGACTGATACTAGACGGGGTGCAGCAAAAATGTACAAGAATCTGCGGGACTCACGGTACTGGTAGGAATAGTGGGGTGTTAGTCGGTAGAAGTCTGACATCATCATCATCATCATCTCAGTGTATAATCCCGGTTGTATCCACGGCTTTCGCGTTGGAGCCCAGGGTCCGCTTTCCTACTGTTGCGGGAGGCAGGTTGTCTAGGTCTTATTTCAATGATTCCTTTAATTTGCGCTTTTTAAAAATTCGTTTATTCTACCAGAAATTACAGTTATATTTAAAACATAAAAATGGCTAATTAGCGTGCGTACGTTGGCTGTCGTCGGTGAGAGAGTGTCGTTGAGGGCGCGGCGCGGCCGCGGGGCGATCGCCCCCCTCCCGCGTCCCTCTGGTACCGCGCTCTGGTGTAGTGTCTCTTTCGTCGCATCTTCATTAGATGGCGCGAACATGCCGCCGGCCTTGGAAGCTCCAAGCTTCCAAAGAAGTCGAAATTATGTCGATTCCGTCGATGACGTCTTCGATTTTCCAGTTGTGGGCAGTGGCAGCGGGCATATTTTGGAGAATGCTCGCTGCACGGAGCCAGTTGCTGTTCGTATGTCAGCGACTCGTGAAACTCCGTCCTTACCAGGGAAAACTCGGATTATCCTCCCCAGGCGCCATTTAAGGGGTGACTGGTTATCTTCCTTGATTAAGACGAGACTGTCAAGTTGTATGTCGTTCGCTTCCGTTTTCCATTTTGTTCTGCGCTGTAGCTCCGCCACATATTCCATTGACCAGCGCTTCCAAAAGTGTTGCCGTAGTTGCTCGACCCGGTCGTAGCGTGGTAAGCGGTCGCTCCGCACCGCGGTGAAGTCTGCGCAGGCCGGAGCAGTCAACGGTCGACCAATGAGAAAGTGGGCTGGAGTTAAGGGTAGGTAGTCTGAAGGATCTGTGGACATAGCGGATATAGGTCGGGAATTCAGGACGACTTCGATTTGTGCCAATGTCGTACTGAACTCCTCAAACGTTAATTTTGCATTACCTACTATGCGTCTGAGATGATACTTACACGATTTCACCCCAGCCTCCCAAAGACCCCCAAAATGAGGCGCGTATGGAGGAATAAAAGTAAATTTTATACCATCATTGGCAGTAAAGTCTATTATTTTATCGAGATCATTTTGTAACAATAGTGGAAACTCTTTTTCCGCACCAATTAAATTTTTCCCGTTATCGGAAAATATTTCTGCGGGTTTTCCGCGTCTAGAAATAAATCGTTTTAAGGCTAATATGTAATCGTTTGTGGATAAGCCACTTACTAATTCTAAATGAATAGCTTTCGTTGCAAAACAAACAAACAAACAAATATATGCTTTCATCAACCTCGAACCCCGACCCTTGCGGTTCAATATGTAAACTGGCCCCGCGTAATCTACGCCAGTGCGCATGAAAGGAAAGCCTGCCTCTAAGCGTTCTTTAGGTATATTACCCATTATCGGCATCAAGGTCTTACCTCTCATGCGTGTGCACGTCACGCACTCATGCACGGTTTTCCTGGCGAGATTCCTACCTGACAGCGGCCACCAACCCTCGCGTATAGTGCACAACAGGAGCTGAGGTCCAGCGTGGAGTAAAACTCGATGTTGATATCGGAACAAAAGTCGAGTGAAGTTGTGTTTAGAACATAACAACGCGGGATGTCGTTTATTATAACTAAAAGTGGGTGAATCGCATAGCCTACCACCCACACGAATTACTTTATTGTCATCTAGAAAAACATTTAATCCTATTATTTTATTCGCATCTTTGCATTTCGTTAAGGGAATTTTATTTAACAAACACTTATATATCGTAGGAAATGACTGCGCTTGCGCACAGCGTGTGATAAGCGCCTGCGACTCGAGTAACTCGGCGGCTGTTATCAAACCCGTTCGCTGCGCGTGTTTATGACGAGTGTTATGAATGAACCTGAGTACGTACGCCCCGGCCCGTTTTAGCTTGCTAAAAGATGAAAACCTATCAAAATCAAACGGTATTTCCTCAGCTGTACAGATTGCACTAATAGTTTTATTTTTTAATTCAGGTAAATCATTATCTTTACACACAGACATGATTTGATCGTTGTTTGACCAGCTAGGATTTTGCAGAAAGACTGGACCGTGCCACCACAGGTTACTATCGTTTAGTGCATCGATATAAAGGCCTCTTGACACTAGATCGGCTGGATTATTAAGTCCATCAATATGTAACCACACTGAATCACCCGTTAACTCGTTTATCTCTGTAACTCGATTTTGTACAAATGTTTTTAATAAATGTGGGGACATACGTAACCAACCGATCACTATTGTCGAGTCCGACCAAAAAAATACAGAGTCAAAATTCAACCTAAGCGATTTAATAATCTTTTTGTACAATCGCGCACCAATTAAGGCTCCACAGAGTTCCAATTTTGGAATAGTAAGTGTTTTTAAAGGTGCTACTTTACTTTTTGCGCATAATAAGTTAATTGTAATAAGCACATTATTTTCTATTGTACGAATATATGCACAAGCTCCGTATGCATCTTGAGAAGCATCAGAAAAAATATGTAATTCTGTTCGCTGAGCATGGACACTCCTTACAAATCTTGGAACCTTTACCTTATGTAAATGTTTTTTAATCGAATCTATAAATTTATGGAATTTTTCTATGACGTCGTGTGGCACAGGGTCATCCCAACCGATTTTACATAACCACAGCTTTTGTAAAAGAATCTTTGACACTATGACAGAAGGAGCTACAAGGCCTAAAGGGTCATAAATTTGCGAGATAACTGACAACATTTTTCGCTTAGTTAATTGTAAAGTGTCAGTCCTGTCTAACTTGGTGGTAAAATGAAGCTGATCGTCTTTACTATACCAACCTAGCCCTAAGGTCTTAGTTTGTACGTGCTCACCTATAGCTAACTCTTTAGATGTAGTGGCTGTGACTTCATAATTAAATGTCCACTTACGCAATGGATAACAATATTCTCCAAGAATTTGTGAGGTTTTTTCGCATATCTCTGTTAATTTTAGAGGATTATCGTGTCCTGTAATCAAATCATCTACGTAGAAATCCTCTTTAATCACGCGTGAGACCGTCTCGTCATCACACTCGCGCGCGACTTGCTGCAGGCAGCGCATACTGAGGTATGGCGCTGACGCGGTTCCGTAGGTGACGGTGTTCAGCTGATAAACGTCTATCGGATCAGAGGGGCTTTCTCGCCAGAGAATGAGTTGCAGATTACGCTGGTCTGATTGAATAAGCGTCTGTCGAAACATTTTCTCGACATCTGCACATGCTACCGCTTGATATTGTCTAAAACGCAATAAAATCGAAAAAATATCGTTTTGTAAACTAGGTCCGACAAACTGAATATCATTTAACGATTTGCTGTTAGATGTAGCACAGCTGGCATCGAAAACTACTCTTAAACGTGTGGTTGTACTACCCTCACGGAACACCCCATGGTGTGGCAGGAAATAATGTGGCTCACTGTACTTATATATCTTAGACATGTGGCCTAACTCGCGATATTCTCGTATAAAATCCGCATACATACATTTATATTGAGGCATACGCTCTAATTTCTTTTCTAAAGAAACAAATCGCTTATAAGCTGTGGTGTATGAATCACCTAACGAATCAGCTGATTCTTTTAATGGTATGCGTACCGAAAACCTACCGTCTAATTCACGTTTTGTCGTTTTAAGAAATATTTCTTCACATTTACGTTCTTCCTTATTAAAAATATTCTCACGAGAATTACAATCTTCTATTTCCCAAAACATTCGCAGTTGTGAATCGATAGTTTGTGTGAAATTGCATTGAACATTATTTTTGTTATGCAATTTATTCGCATAAATAGGTCCCGAAAGCAACCACCCTAATTTCGAATCTTGTAGGAATGGACCGCATTTTAATCGTATTTTGTTATCGCTTAAAAGTTCCCAAAACAAATCCGCACCTATCAATAAATCGATTTCAGAGGGTAGATGATAAGTGGGATCAGCTAGTTCAATGTTCTTAGGAATTTGTATAGAATCAACATCAATACTCACAGACGGCAAGAATGACGTTATACGCGGTAAAACGAAACATTGAATATTCGCATAGTAATCGCTTACTTTCGATCGAATAACTAAATCGCATAATCTATTCGAGTGTGTGACCGATTGTCCTACACCTGAAATCTGCACAGTGGACTGTATAAAATTCGTATAATTAATTCGCTTACAAAATGCATCCGTAACAAAACAATGTTGACTTCCGTTATCTAGGAGCGCCCGGGCTGTGTGTCGTTTATTGTTTTCGTCCAACACCTCGACCCGTGCAGTACATAATATAACCGACTGTAGGCTCGGCTGTGGTAGCCGTGCATTGCAATCATTATAATTTGAACCTAATGACGAATGCAATACAGTTGATTTTACTGGAGGCGTATTAGAATTAACTGATGAAAAATTAGAATTATCGTAGGCATCTTTATGTAGCAAACTGTTATGTTTACGATTGCATTGTTTGCAAGGACCGAAACGGCATTCGTTCATCGAGTGGCCTGCACGCAAACAGTTTTGACATAAGCCTTTATCTGACGCTAATTTCAACCTATCATCAACGGATAAATTAAGAAACATGTTACACATATACAACGCATGATTCCCGTGACACAAAACACAAACACGATTACGTTTAACTGACTTCGCATTATTGGCGGCGGCATAACTATGTGTATGTACCTGCGCCTGAGACTTTACCGAAGAAGGTGGTTTGTGCGCCTTATTAGAATGCGTATTATTCGAATTATTGCTATTATTGAAGTGTATCGTTTCTAATAAATCAGCTCGGTTTCTAAGGAAGGTCAACAAGTCATCTAGCTTTAGTTTCCGCTTAGTACCCTCACTTTGGGTATTAGAAATAAGTGTTCCCTTATAATCTTCCCACTCGCGTTCCGTAGAACTATCTAACTTACTCACTACCAAGTATATAATAAGTGTGTCCCATGATTCCGTTGGTTCTCCTAAGGATGACAAGGCGCGTAGATTGCGTAAAATAGTGTCAATTACTTTCCTAATTAGTACTGGAGACTCCTTATGCATATTCGACAACGAAAACAATGATTTCACGTGATTTTGAACCAACAACCGATCATTTTGGAATCGTTTAAATAATAAATCCCACGCGTGAACGTAATTAGCAGGAGTAAATTCTAATGCGCTTATCACCTGAAGTGCACCACCGCTGAGCGATGACCGCAGATAATGGAATTTTTGTATTCCGTCTAAGTCTGTACGTTTATGAATCATCGTTATATAGGAATTTTTATATTCAAGCCAGTCATCATATGAACCGTCAAATGTGGGTAATTTGATATCGGGTAATTTAATTTGTGACGGTTTACTTATTTGAGATAAATTGTCGCTATTACTATTTATGATAGTTTCATTGTAATTATTATCATACAAAATCGATTTAGCAATGGAAATAGAACCGTAATATTGTTCCTCAAAATTTTCTCGATATTCCATTTGAGCCAACAAATCTTTTTCTTCTGAAAAATCCTCAATTTTAGTCTGAACTTCATTGAATTCTTTGTATATTGATTCGAGTTGTGAAGTTCTTAAATTTAATTCTATCAACTGTGATTTAGACAAAGTTACATTTTGAAATTTTGCAATGAATTTATCAAAATAAGACAATCTAGCTTTAAAAACTCCTCTTTGCTTTTTAAAGTCTGTACCGGTTCTAGGACCTTCTTTTGAAGGCGACCGACTACGACTACCCTCCTTTACCGATTTAGGTAAAGGAAGTCTGGAACTAACATCCTCATCACTCATTTTGGGGAAATATGGGAAGCAAAAGGTACTTACAATCGCTTAGGATCACCTCTAGAGACGCACAGCAGGCAGGCAGTGGAAACCGTTGCCACGTTAAACTGTTCTTCCGTCTTCACGATGATGTTCCACAGGACGTGATGCAGTCGCTCGAACTTCTGATGATGCTCCGGCGTCGAAGGATCACTATGTTGCGGGAGGCAGGTTGTCTAGGTCTTATTTCAATGATTCCTTTAATTTGCGCTTTTTAAAAATTCGTTTATTCTACCAGAAATTACAGTTATATTTAAAACATAAAAATGGCTAATTAGCGTGCGTACGTTGGCTGTCGTCGGTGAGAGAGTGTCGTAATGTCGTTGAGGGCGCGGCGCGGCCGCGGGGCGATCGCCCCCCTCCCGCGTCCCTCTGGTACCGCGCTCTGGTGTAGTGTCTCTTTCGTCGCATCTTCATTAGATGGCGCGAACACCTACAATTACTCCTCCAATTCGCACGATCTTTGGCATCCCGTGGTGTGAGATTGTTGGCACGCATGTAATCTCTTACAACGTCAAGCCAGCACTTCTTTGATCTACCTCGCTTGTTCCGGCCCGGCGGAGGCGCCATGGCAAGACATTTGTTACCCACGTAAGATGTTTTCGTAAGAAGTGACCGTACCAGCGTGCCTGCTATGTCACGGACACGAAGACTGCCACGGATGCTGGAGTTCCTGATGCGGTCTTTCCGCGTAACTCCACACATCCACCGCAGCATATTCATTTCCGTGACACGTAGCTCGGTAGAATTCTGACATAATCTTCGTTATTCCTAGAAGGTGAGTATGCATGAGGATATCCCCACAATAAAAAAACCGGCCAAATGCGAGTCGGACTCGCACACCGAGGGTTCCGCTGTACAAACGTAGCGGTTTACAATTTATGACGTACTAGCTTTCCGCCAGCGGCTTCGCCCGCGTGGAGTTCGGTTATATCGCGCTGTTTAAATTCCCCTCGGGAACATCAAATTTTTCCGGGATAAAAGGTAGCCTATGTTCTTTCTCAGGGTCTAAAGATTGTCTGTGCCAAACTTCATCAAAATCGGTTGAGAGGTTTAGGCGGGAAAGCGTAACAGACAGACAGAGTTATTTTCGCATTTATAATACTAGCATTGATTTAGAATTTTTCACAGTTTAGAGGCAATTAGATTTAAGAAGTGTTTGATATGAATTTCAACTTTAATATCTCTACGCGTTCATGTGAAAAAGGGTAGGTAGTAAGTTTATAATTATTAAAAAAATATTTTATGTCATGTAAGCAAAAATAATATTTTAATATTTTATGTAACTTCAAATTTATCATTTTCACAATTTTCCTTTATCTGTCTGTACTATAATATAACGTTGCTTCGTGCCGAATTTCAAGATTCTGAGTTCACGGGAAGTACCTTGTAGGCAAAGAGATTTAGGATTTGAAGAGAGGGCATGTGTCAAAATGGCATAGAAAAACTGTGATCCCATGGCTCAGTTCCGCCATCTAGTACAATATATCAAAATTAGATCGACAATTGGAGACATCAAATAGTAAAAATGAAATAAGTTTATATAAAATATATTCATCTATTGCCCGGTAGGTGGCCAGTGTGGTCTATGTTGCCAGATCCTATTTAATACCCTAGTATAGTTCAAATCGGGTAAATAAATATTGAAAAGTAAATAAATTAAGTGAAACTTGTCTTGTACAAACAAAAACTGTTTTAGAATTTTATTCGCTACTATTCATTTTCCGTGACACCGTCTATTGGCATTTTAGATGTTTTATGCTTACGAATTATTTTAACGCTCAGTTTATTGCGATTTTTGAGTGGAATAGACCTTTTAGGCCATAAAGCGCATTTTGTTTTGCAATTTTCGTTTGCATTTCGTTTTTAGCAAAATTATTCTTTTTACACGTTTGTTTGCAAATATTTTTAAATGGCAATGCAAAAAACTGTGGTAGGGTTTGTATCATTTCGATATAGAGTTATCGATAATATTCAAAGAAGTTACTACGACGATGTTTTTTCGCATTATGATAGCTTGAAACAAAAAATTAGGAAGCAGAATAATTATGGGTAATTTCAAGTTTACAAGTTTCTTATTTATATAATTATTTTAATATAATAGGCGTTAAAGTTTAAAATTGCCGATTAGTACTGAAAATCTAAATAATTGCTTATTTTTTAATTTTTAAATAATTCATTTATAATCAATATATAGGAAGGTCGTTTATGCCTTTGTGATAGAACTCTGAGGATCTAGACTGCACAAACTGTGTGAAAGCAGAACTGCCTCCTGGGAAGAAAACTTCTTGTCACGTAGATAATTGTCCAAATCACGACAAAAATGGTAGTCTGCTGGAGCAAGACCTTTACAAGATTCGTACGCCATTATCTTTAAAAACGGCAAAAAAATCACGGTTATTGTATGGGAGCCCGCCTTCAGTATTTATTTTATTTTAATTATTAATTTGTAATTTGAATATATAACCAAATATTCTGTGAACATTTTAAGCGTCTATCTGTTTCCGTTATTAATATGGAGCAAAAAACGGCAAAAATTCACGTTTGTTGTATGGGAGCCCCCTTAAATATTTTATTATTTTTATTCTTAGTACTTGTTGTTATAGCGGCAACACAACTATTACGGTTTATGAGGTTTATGAGATACAGCCTGGTGACAGACGGACAGACGAACAGAGAAGTCTCATGAATAGGGTTCGTTTTACCTTTTAGGTACGGAATCCTCAAAATCACAAAGTAGCTCGCAATCATTGTACTACATATACGTACCTACATATTTTATGAATATATTTCATTATAAATAAGTTATGTAATCTATGTACTTATCCACTTAACCGTAAATTTTATTCCAATTTTTACGGATATGTAGAAAAGTACTGAAATTAATAACTTACTATTTCATTTCTAATACAAGGTACCGATCTTTTTGTTTTTTAATTTGATCGACAAGTCTTTCCAAAGTAGATAACTTCTCTTTTAAAATGCATTGAGCATAATTTCGATGAATGAGACGGAAGCCAATTTTCTTCTCTACGGTCTATCTGGACAAATCGTATCCACTTTTTCCCTACGACATTATTTTTATTCGGAAACCAAAAATAACAAAACCTAGGTAAATGAATAGTAATTGTTCATTCAATTTTGTTTATTAATATGATATGATTATGTTTAAATAGAGTTAATAATAAATAAACTTGAAATATAGTAATATTTTAAGTTTATTTAGCTATATTTTTAATGTCAATAAAATACAACAAAATGTATTCATCTTAATAAGTATTATCGATAACTAAATCGATAAACAACATTACTACATCTCTACAAGAAAATAGTAAAACTACTCAACAATAGAGGGCGCTTATTACAATAATGGAAAATTTTCTAGAACTAAGATTTTTTTTAATTTGAATTGCAGACGAAATATAAATAATTCATAGAAAAACATTCCGAAGTTAGGTCCAGTCGTTTTACTATAACGAGATGTACAGTAACACAAAGCGCAACATGGCATATTTCCTTAGAAAATGTTTATTCTTAGTGGACACAAATTACGTCCTGACGCGCAGACTAGACTGAGCGACTTTTAATCAAGTCGATAAAAGTATTGGCTTATGATTTTGTTCTTGATGTCCTGTCTATTGTAAATATAATTTTAATGTCTTTGCGTGTAGGTTTTCATTCCCTAGCGTGTGACGAAAATTCGTCTAAGGTGTCGGTATAAACTGCTGTATCTTTTGATCGCTTTAACTTAGAAGTTTGATTTTTTCACTGCATAAAGGGACAATAGACTTAGGTATTTGGTATAAATTTCAATTTGATACCTTTATTAGTTCGTGAGAAATAAGGTAGTAAGTTTCATTTTATTAAAATATGTTTATTATATTATATAACTAAAAAATTGTGACTTTCGCAATTTTTCCTATAATTGCATTATATGACAATCCTTCATGCCAAATTTCAAGATTCTGAGTTTACGGGAAGTATCCTGTAGGTTTTGATTCCTTTGCGAGTGTCGAAAATTTGTTGAAAATATCGACATATCAGCTGTATCTTTTGATTAGCTTGGCTTAGAAGTTTGATATTTTCACAGCTTAAAGGAACAATAGACCTAGGTATTTGGTATAAATTTCAATTTGATAAGTTTATTCGTTCGTGAGAAATAAGGTAGTAAGTTCCATTTTATTAAAATATGTTTATTATATTATATAACCGAAAAAATGTGATTTTCGCAATTTTTCCTATATTTGCATTATATGACAATCCTTCATGCCAAATTTCAAGATTCTGAGTTTACGGGAAGTATCCTGTAGGTTTTGATTCCTTTGCGAGTGTCGAAAATTTGTTGAAAATATCGACATATCGGCTGTATCTTTTGATTGGCTTGGCTTAGAAGTTTGATATTTTTACAGCATAAAGGGACAATAGACCTAGGTATTTTGTATAAATTTCAATTTGATAACTTTATTCGTTCGTGAGAAATAAGGTAGTAAGTTCCATTTTATTAAAATATGTTTATTATATTATATAATTAAAAAAATGTGATTTTCGCAATTTTTCCTATATTTGCATTATATGACAATCCTTCATGCCAAATTTCAAGATTCAGAGTTTACGGGAAGTATCCTGTAGGTTTTGATTCCTTTGCGAGTGTCGAAAATTTGTTGAAAATATCGACATAATCGGCTGTATCTTTTGATTGGCTTGGCTTAGAAGTTTGATATTTTCACAGCTTAAAGGGACAATAGACCCGAGTATTTCATGAGAATTTCAGCTTGATACGTCCACGCGTTCTTGAGATAAAGGGTGGTGACAGACAGACAGACAGACAGACAGACAGACAGACAGACAGACAGACGGACAACAAAGTGATCCTATAAGGGTTCCGTTTTTTCCTTTTGAGGTACGGAACCCTAAAAAGAGGCTGGATAACCTATAGGTGGTGGAGAACATCTACCTTTAGGAAGATTGTTTGCGACCCACAGCACCAAACCAAATAGCAGCACTATAAGTACCTACGACGTGAATATTACTGGAGACACAGTAATGAGGTGTCATTTTGTATGCAAATTGAATGCTGCAAGTCTGGGCTCCTACGAGCTCATCTTAACTACAATGGCCTATTTGTACGCCCTAGTGTCTGCAGACAAATAGCTGGGTAGATACTTTAAATGGTATAAATACAAAGAATGACGAAAATTATTACATATTATAACCACAAAATCTATTATAATTTGTAATATACAACGTTATTGGTTGTTAATGCTAAACCTGAAACACATGTCCAGTATTTTTAAGTAAAAAAATTATCTACAAAATTTCAAAAAGACATCATGAAAAACTACAAAGTTATAAGCTTGTTATCTTACTTGGTTGTCCCAACTAAAATATGGTATAACGTACCGCCCGGCTAGGAGCTAGGGGGTAACCACAGCAATTATAATACAATTATAACAAATACTAGCTTTCCGCCGTGGCTTCGCCCGCGTTGAATTCGGTTACATCGCGCTTTTTAGATTCCCTCGGGAGTATCATTTTTTTTTTCAATAAAAGGTAGCCTATGTCCTTTCTCAGGGACTAAAGATTGTCTGTGCCAAATTTCATCAAAATCGGTTGAGAGATTTAAGCGGGAAAGCGTAACAGACAGACAGACACAGAGTTACTTTCGCATTTATAATATTAGTATGGATTAGTATAAGGAATTAAATGGATTTATTTTTTTATTTTAATGGATTTTAAGGAATTTAGGATGAATTTATTATTCACTAGCTTTCCGTACGCGGCTTCGCCCGCGTGGAGTTCGGTTATATCGCGCTTTTTAGATTTCCCTCGGGAACATCAAATTTTTCCGGGATAAAAGGTAGCCTATGTTCTTCCTCAGGGTCTAAAGATTGTCTGTGCCAAATTTCATCTAAATCGGTTGAGCGCTTTAAGCGGGAAAGCGTAACAGACAGACAGACAGACAGACAGAGTTACTTTCGCATTTATAATATTAGTATGGATTTAAATCCTATCAAGATTCTGGCGATGGTAAAAAAGAATATGGCTGAGTTTTTCCATCAGCAAACCGAAACCGCTGCCTCAAGAAACATGAAGTTTTGTACAAAAGTTCCTTATGTAACGAAGGGGACCACAAGGGAACGATTTATGATAATGAATCCCCTAAAGGAATTAAATAGGGAACGGAAGTTTACAGGGAAGTTCGTTCGGAAATCTCAACGGGTACACAGCTTGTCTAAAATAATCATGCAAAATTTCAAAGTTATTCCTAGTATATTCATAAGCAACGATTAAACGCCAGTTTAATTAATTTTAAATCTTTAGGCACAACTGATCTGGCGGAACGCGTGAGGCAACAGGAATCCCAGCGCCCTCACGCCACTAGCCGCCGCAAGAGACGCCCTAGTCAGGACACTAAACTCCCAGCCACCGTAGACGCGGGCCTAGGGGCGGTGAGCAGTAGGCAGCTCGCCGCTCGGTAAGGACAGGCCCGAGTCGACGGCGCGTCGTGTTTCACACGCGCGTCAAAGAGATGTCAGCACATCGTGACGAGGTCCATGAAGACAGATGTCTCCTGGGTCAAGGTTGCCGGTTGGTTAAATAGGAAACCGTGGCCGTAGCCGTCGCACAGACAAGTGAAGAAACACGGGTTGGTTTTAGTTACTAAAAGTCTGACACGCCCATCTGCTCCGCCCAGAGCGGGAGAAGTCATTTGATGATCTCAAATACCAACAAAAAAAAGGCACAACCGATCTAAAAGAATCGATCCCTGGTATCAGAATAGTCCATTTGAATGTACCACATGACGCTACAGAACCAGTCTGAATCAATATTGAAATGAACCCACCCAATATCACCTATACGTTACACCAGAAACATTCCATTCACATTCATTCATTTGTTTTAATGAGACACGCGAGTTTTCTCACCGTTTCGTCACGGTCTGTCGTCATCGTGCCCACGCGCATTGCATTGGTTGACGGAAGTGTGCCCTCGTAGATTTACATTTTATAGGTGCAATAGCTGGAAGGTTATCGAAGGTGATGTGTCATTATGGATTAGAATTGATTATGGTCTCTGATTGGTTACCTACGGCAGACAGTTTGGAGTTATAAAGGTAAGAGAAACATTATGTAAGTTCACTCATCTATACTAATATATAAATCTATACTTATATATAAAGCTGAAGAGTTTGGTTGTTTGTTTGAATGCGCTAATCTCAGAAACTACTGGTCCGATTTGAAAAATTCTTTTTGCATTGGATAGCCCATTAACCCAGGAAGGCTTTAGGCTATATAGCATTGCGCTGTGACCAATAGGAAAGGAGCATAACTAACTCCACGCGAACGAAGTCGCTAGCAGCCGGTAGTTCTCCATAAAAAGATAGCTCCTACGACCAGAAGATCGCTGTCGGGAAGTTTATATGTCAAGCAGTAAATTTTACTTGTGAGATACAGGACTTTGTTTTTATTTACGTTATTTCAGTATGGAGCATTGTTTGCATGTCACATAACTACTACAAAGTTGTTAGTTGTCTTCATCTATCGGTCCTTAAGAATCTTAATTTAACGAATCAATAGTGACATGCCCGCCAGCCCGCATAAAAATCGGACGCGTACTTAGTAGGAAGTTTGAATGGACAGATGTTTCAAGGTAATATACAGATTCCTTTGTGCAAATAAAGTTCACTTCTTTATGTATACTTACTTGTAACGCATTTACTCTAAAACGACTGATCAGATTTTGATGGCCAAGCTAGTATGTCCTGGATTATGACTTTTCTGAACAACGAAAACACGCCAAATATCGTCGAATTGTTAATAGGAAAAGCATTGCAATTCTTAATACCTATGTTACCCAACAAAACCCGATGTTTCTGCCAATAAGTTTATTGTTTGACAAACAATAACTATGACTAGTACACAGAACCAATCCTATTGTGATCTATAACACATTCTTGCTAATTGTACTCGAAAACCATTCCACTACCGTGAGATTACACAACATTTAATCAACTGGCGCTGATTGTACTAACATCTGTATACACAATTAATTAGTGACCTGATACATTGATTGTTATAACTGGTTAACACTTACACTTGCTTCATCTGCAGAAGGCAGTGGTCTAACTAATGATTCGCTAATCAATGCTGTTAGCTTGTAGCATATCTAGTTTATCGTCTTGAGTTTCCAATTTCCGAAGTTTCGTAACTTTCTTATATACGAACCCATTTATTCATTAACTTTGCTTAAAGTTAAGTAGTGATTAGCGAATATTTAACCATAAATTTTGACTTTTAAACGTCTTTCTAACTTTAGGGAACTTTATTACTTCCTGATTTAAAATTAAAGATATTATTTACCAACTTCTAATACTGAATAAACATCAAATTATTAAAAAAAAATAATACTAATAACCTACCCTAACTAAAACTATTAACAAACTAAATTAAAGGACTGGTAATGTACCCAAGGGACTGGCAATATTGCCACGTAGTATGGCAATGCTAAGCATAGGCTGATTTTTTACCTTGGTTATAGGACCAAAGTAAAAAGTCAGCCCTTAAATCACGGGAAGTGTCATCAAGCCGTTTGGACAATTCATTGAATAGGCAATGAGCACGGCACCGCTATCAACTAGTAATGTACCCAAAAGACTGGCGGCATTGGCGCGTTGAATGGCAATGCTTAGCCTCTGGCCAAGATAATAGCCAGCGCTTGGGTCACGGAAAGTGTAAACAAGCCACTTAGATAGTTCATTGAATAGGCAATGGGCACTCGGACCCCACGGCCTGAGCGTTTTAACCCCAAACGGCTCGAAAATGTAACTTTGTCGTTTGAGGTTTTCTACGGCCGTAGCAGCAAAGCTAGCACAGTACGCCAAACCAGGAAGACGGGATGGGGCAAGGGTTCATTCATCAGTAAGGAATCATTGTATAAATATACCCTAGATTGCCAAAGATTCACAGTCTCCCTTAGTCTATACAAAATTCCAAAAAGATATAATGAAAAACCACAAAGTTCAAGTTTAAAGCTCGCTATTCTACTTCTTCTTCAGCCTATAGATGTCCACTGCTGGACAAAGGCCTACTTATTCTTAACAAACTACATTCAGGTTTCGTATAAACAAAAAATCATCTTCATCTCAGCGTTTGTCCCGGTTGCATCCGCGGCTTTCACGTTGGAGCCCGGGGTCCGCCTTCCTGCACATTCTCCTCCATTTCGCACGATCTTTAGCATCCTGTGGTAAGAGCTTGTTGGCACGCATGTCATCTCTTACAACGTCAAGCCAGCACTTCTTTGGTCTACCTCGCTTGTTCCAGCCCGGCGGAGGCGCCATGGCAAGACATTTGTTACCCACGTAACATGCCGGTTTGCGTAAGACGTGGCCGTACCAGCGTAGGCGACCCTCCTGCAGTTTGTCTGCAATGTCACGGACACGAAGGCTGCCCCGGATGCGGGAGTTCCTGATGCGGTCTTTCCGCGTAACTCCACACATCCACCGCAGTATATTCATCTCCGTGACATGCAGCTCCTGCTTGTGTCGCTCAAGCACAGGCCACGCCTCACTGCCATACAGGAGAACAGGTCTAATGATGGTTTTATAGACCTGCCCCTTAAGCTTAACCGGCATTTTGGGGTCACAAATGACACCCAAGCTCAATCCAATCTGCGGAAATACGTGCCCTGACGTCGCAATCAATGTCGCCGGACGCGTGGAGCACAGACCCCAAGTATTTAAACTGGTCCGTGCACTCGACCATGTCTCCGCCTATGCACACAGACATGGGGTCTGTCGTGTTGCTGGCCAAGTACACGGTCTTCGCCACGTTGAGTTTCAGACCTCCGTTCTCAAGCGAGTCCTTCCACGCATTCACACGCCGCACCAACCGTTCCCTGTCTGGGTTCGCCAGCGCGATATCGTCAGCATACATGAGTAGCCAGGGAGGCTGCTCATATGAGTCCTTCATCATCATCAACCTTTTTTATCGTCCCACTGCTGGGTACAGGTCTCCTCTCATATAGAGAAGGATAGAGCGTAATCACCACGCTTGCTCAATGCGGGTTGGCGATTTCAGACTTAAAGTCCAGGTTTCCTCAAGATGTTTCCCTTCACCTTCAGCCATTGGTGTCCAAGATATACTTAGAAAGTACATATAACTTTAGAAAAGTTACATTGGTACTTGCCTGACCTGGAATCGAACCCGCGCACTCATACTTGAGAGGCTGGTGTTTTAACCACTAGGCCACCACGACTTCGAGTCCTTGATGCTGTCTGAATATCGTATAAACAAAAAATAACGTCGTATACTGTAGAGATTAAAACATGCTTAGTTTGTGGCATGCAGTGGTAAGGGTGAAGGTGTCTTCCGAGTGGCAGGGGAGAAGTGAAAACGGAAAACATCGTGAGAAAACCCGTAAGTCTTAAATCAAAAAATTCGAAGATATGTGACATCTTTCAGCACCAGCAGTTGGGGCATTACGGGCTGAATATAATATTTTAAACAGTCTTATGTATTTTTGAAGTGAAAACTTTTTGAGGGCGTTGTGCACTTTTCTTGGGGTGGGTAAAAGATGTTAAACTCGTATCAGGCTACGTGACCTGGTTCATAATATGAAGGGAGAAAAGATCGCTGGTTCGAAATTTAAGCCTGTTCCTGCTGTTTCCTTTAATCGGCGCTGGGCATGGGGCCAGCAACGCGCATCGTTTTAAAATTGACATTTTTGTGTTAAGTAAATTAGTATTGTATGTTACCGCATAAATGATAGCACTTTTAAATATCGGCTGCCGGCATAAGTTACCACCTACCAGGCAAACTCTTGCCGCCTAGCGATTCATCGTATTCCTGCATAATCTCTGGTGAAGCCGTACGGCCGTTCGTTGCGACGATGTGTGCCAGGTACGATGCACCAAATATTGTTGTGTCGGGAGTTTGATTGTGGAGGATCTCCAGATCAATCTCCCTCTGGTGCAGCATCGTTGATCGTGTTGTTGGATATAACATTGTATCACCTCGCTCTACTGCCGTCTTCTTTCCTATTCACTAAGTTTTTTAAGTGAATAGGCCTAATAAACGAGCGCGCTTTTCAACGGTTGAATCACTGCTTACCATCAGGTAAAATTGCGGTCAAGCATTAGTTTATAATTATTTAAAGCAAAAAAACCTATTCGTGCGGAATTGATTAAATTCACGACGTTAATGTTCAAAGGAGATGTTTTAGAAATGTATCGGGCCTGGGCCAGCACATTGTACACCTAATGCTAGGTATAGTTACGCTATAGTTAAGTGTTTTAATGTTAATTTCCTATATTTTGGCTTAGTTTTTATACAGATTCAATTTAACTCGGCCAAGGAGTGCAACACAACTATTAATAAATATGGTGGTCAGCAATAAGCGAAATAAGATTTTGACAGTGACATTTGATTGACGTGTCATGTATCTAAGGCTATCGTATCTATATTATCTACCATATGACTGCGAAAAAACAAAACATGAATTCCGAACATACGGCCTATTAAATAAACACAATCAATTCAAATCAACACTCGACACGAACACAACGGGAAAATAGAACTGTCAAAGTCGCCAATCAAACGTCATAAAAATTGTCATGGCTACCTTTAAAAAGGGTTATCTGACTAAAAAAAATTATTATTATACAATATGTAAAGAAAACCCTGTCCGACCCATAAGGATAATAAAGGTTAGGTAAACACTTGACCAAATATAATATAAAATTTTACATAATCATCATAGTAACAGTAATAATGAATTTTGAAATAATCTTTTTTTCCCGGGAATTAATTCCAATTTCCCCGAAATTTGGTAATTTTTAAAAAACTGACAACACCATTTGTGATGGAGCGAATAGCGATGCGACCACGTGCCGCATGCCCCGCCCCCCTTCACCCGCGCATGCATGCGCGGGTGAAGGGGGGCGGGGCTATCGGGTTGCCTACCGCACATGCATTAAGTTACCTCGCTTTTTCGAAATAATATTTATTTTTTTTGGGAGATTTTTTTTAAAGTTTAGCCCGGCTTTGTAGGCATTATTAGAATCAGTTATCGATACCTAACAATACCTTCACGGATCGGACAGGGTTTTCTTTACATATTGTATACTTGTATTTTTATTCAAATTAATTTAGTAGTATTTTTATGCAAATCTGTTATTTTTTTCTTTTTTTTCTATATACTGTACATAGTGGGGGCCCAAAATTAAACATCTCCTTTTCACTTCTACCGGCACTCCCGGAGTGCAACCCGTTGTTTTTATTATAGGTATTAGATTCCAATAAGGGGTTCATATATCTGTAAAAACAGGACCCTTCAATCATAGGCATATTCCCTGTCTACTATCCTCTACCCTTCACTCTTCTAGATCGACACTAACAAAAAAGCTATTAACATTCGTTGTAACAAGTTTACAAATCCATCCATCCAATCCATCAAAATTTTAAGCATTTGCACTCACTAGTAGTTTGATCGATCACCGTAAACTTCGATACGTCAAGCTATCACATATCCAGTTTAAGCTGACCTCACTCTGTATAGGCTTTCAGTACATTAGAAGACGTACATGTATTTAGATATGTCCTCATATGTACGCTTTTGTATCCTTATCGGTTTGTTTAGAGATTACAATAATGTAATCATGTCGTGATGTCGTGATTTCTGTCCCGGATATGTCGTGAAAATTGGCTTTAAATGAGGGAGGAGTTTTCAACATTCTAATCTCAGTTCTGGTGATTACGTTACTGTAAGTTAATGGATGGAGAGGTAAGTCCAGACTCCAGAGGAAAGACGAATGGGTTGTGTGGCGAAAATATGAAAGATAAAGGTCTGAATGATAGTGTTACAACTTATGAACTTGTTTGGCTAATTATTATGAACAGCCATGACGTTGTCACTGCTGGAATACACACCTCTTTTCAGTGAGAGTGGGTGGGCTATGTCACATAGCTTTTTCCAAAATCAAAATCAAAAGCACCGTATCAGGTAATCCATTGCTGTTAAAAAGTCGAAATTTAAGAGTCCTCTACTGGCCTTAAATGCTAAATTAAATGGCAGAATATGACGGACCTTGTACGGTCAACCTCGTATTAAACTCAAATCTATTATCTATTCACTATTGTACCCAAAACTTGTCAAGCCCCAGTCAGATCCCCAACCCAGTCTAGACCAACTGACCTAATTAAAAAGCTAATAAGTTATTTAAACCCTCTAACTGATACTAAAAACACACACTTTCATTTAATTAGGTCCCACATTGGCCTACTGTGCTGTTTGAATTTATCGTACCGCGAAAGAACGGTGATTATAAACTCCGAATTTCAACATCATCATCTATCTTTTATCATTATACAACTCTATCATTCTGGCACCCCTTTCACGCGTTTACAACTGAACGGATTTTGATGAAAAACTTGAAAGTTGCAGATCAAAAGAGAACAATAATTTCCAAAAACACCACCTTCCACTACTTTCTTTTTATAAGTTATAAACTAGCGCTTGACCGCAACCGCCCTGATGGTAAGCAGTGACGCAATCGTTGATGGTAAAGCGCACTAGTTGGATTGCAGTCAAGCGCTAGTTTGTAATTTATATAAAAACTAGTTTATTAAAAACCTATTCACTCTAGCTTTGAAGACACTCAAATTGTAGTCCGACGGAAACACCACCGCTGGCAAATTTCCAGTCCCTCGATGTACGCGGTATAAAGGAGGAGGCGAAACGCTTCGTTCGGATCGTAGTGGTGTTAACAACGTGTGTTAACTACATTCGATGATAAAAAAAACTAGCTTGTAATCTGCGGAGTTGCATTCTACTATTACTATTTTTCTATTGGTATTCTATTACAGTATTGTATAAAGTCATGTGTTTTTTTTTTTAATAAACAGACAGCTTTGCTGTTGGGGAGTGTGTTCCGCCACTTCTTCTTCCCAGCGAAAGCACTTGAAAGTGGCGAAGGGCGGGCGTTTTGGGGGAGTGTCTTATGTAATATTGACGTTCAAAAAGTGCTGATTCTCAGCCTAATTTGAATAAATGACTTAATTTTAATTTGAACAATCCTTAAAACAGTAAATCCTTTTTTTTATTAGATACTCTAATCTCGATAGTATTCTCCCGTATGATAATTACCAACAACGCACGTAACTGTCAAAGTCATAGATATAGTAATTCCAAGTACTATTGTTGCTGGTAACCCGTGATTGGCATACAATTCAATATATTTTACAATTAATTAGTCAGTCCTAGGTGTGAACTCAGAACTCATTACTTAGAACCTACTAACTAATTGCTTCAATGAATAACTGTGAATTAGCTACACTATTAAGGCAATGAAAACAGTAGTCCCAACTCGTAATTAGTAGACCAAACATTTATTAAGTTGTAAACTAAATAATCATTTGGAAAGCGTGAATAAACAAGTTTAATACTCGTGTATTATGTATCAGAGACAGTCTGGGGTTAACAAGATAATGATAGAGGGTGCTTTGTTTTAGCTATGATCATTACTTTGTTAGATTCGCCCGACAGCGTTTAAAGATGATCATGTTTCAAGCATAGCTTTCGTTCTTAGCTACTCCATAGGTATCACCCATAGACATAAGCTTAGTACAGAGCCCGACCTATGAATAAACGACACCTTGATATGACAGTTTGTCCGTACATTCTTATGTCGCGATCACGGCCGCTGCGCAAGGAGGTGCGGGATCGATCCCCGCGCAGTGCAAATATTTGTATGCATGAATATGAATATTTGCACTGGTCTTGTCGTGCCTCGGAAAGCTTGGTCCCGGTTTCCATACGAACATCTAATAGCAACCGTTGCGGGTTGTTGAGCCCAACAATTGGTCCAACTACAATCCTTCGATATCGTCTTCGGGTTGTGGAGGTCAGACGGCCGTCGCTTCACGGAAAATATTGAAGTTTAACTAAAATCAGCAGTTAGACTGGTGAAACGAACCCCAGACTCCAAAGCTAAAAAGCTTCGGATGCGACTGGGATTAACGCTGCGATGATGAGATTCGTTTTAATTGATCAATAACTTTCGGATGGTTCCGTAACTTCGTTGACTGCTCGTGTTTTTTTTTTATATAATCATAGAGAATAGACCCCCTGTTTCGTTGACAGTGACATTTGATTAGTATTATCTCATTCGCTTACACAAATATCACAACTTTCGTCCCATACAGGATGTGTGGACTTTATCGCGGGACCTTTTTTTTTGTTGTGTGGTTTATCATCAAATTTCTTCTCCCTCACTGGGCGGAGCGGAAGGGCACTTCAGAATTTTACTGACTAAAACCCACTCGTGCCGTCCTTCATTTGCCGTGCCAGGGTCTACGGAATCTCTTTCAAACAACTTGCGACCTTGGTGGCATTAGTCCTAGCAAAACCGTTACTATTTATACATGTACATAATATATAGTACGGTATTTACTAGGGCCTGCTACGTACGCTATCGCGACCGTAACTATACTATGGAAAAAAAATTGTGAAATATTTTGTCGGTTATACAAGTAATGTTAAAACCCAGCACATCCTGTATTTTGACTGATATCTAACACTGATCGTACACTTAATAATTGCTTGTCGGCCGGTTAACCATTTGACTATTGTCTTACATTTAAAAAAATCACTTATTTGCAAACAACAGAGGAAACAATGACAATGGAGTCAGATTCCAATCTGTACATTCACCTTGAAAATAAAAAAATTGTATCATTAACGAACGTTAAGTACGTTTTCCAAAAGTAAGCTTATGGATAAGTAATAACAGCTGTACGGTTCGATCGATCAAGTTAAGCTACGCTTGCTACGGTAAGTCCCAAGATGGGTGACTATCTTTAGATACCGAGACTACTCCATGTCTCAAAAATTATGCTCCGTTGATCCCGGCTGCCGTTATTGAATCTCGTCGTTACCAGTCGTCCTAAGCTGGCTGGCCAGTCTTAACAGGAGGTATCGTATTAGTAACTGGGTTATTGAGATCAGATAGTTCCATTTAAAATACTCTTATTCAGGTACATCCAGTTAGTCTGGAAGCTGACCGCATCATAGTTGGGAAAAGACTGAGCTGATTGATTGACTTTTTGCCAAATGAAGTAACTATCGTCTGTGGTTTCTGACTGTAGTGAATAACTATACAATAATGACTGTATAGTAAAGAATAATAATGACTGTACGTTTAATGATTTACTGTAGTTTCATCGTCATCAACAATATTTCAGCCGAAAGACGTCCACTGCTGGACATAGACCTCCTCCAAGGATCTCCATGACGATCAGTCCTGCGCCTCCCGCAACCAGCAGTTTCCTGCAACCCTAACCAAATCCTCGGTCGACCTCGTCGAGGGCCTACCCACGCTGTGTCTTCCAATGCGTGGTTGCTACTCGAGAACCCGTCGGCCCCATCGGGTAAATTACGATCCTACGGGCAATGTGCCCATAGTTCACGTTTCGTTGTAGTTTAAACATAAAATTCAGCATCGATAGCATCACACACCATTATTTTCTAATGGTTAAACGCACTAAAAAAACTGAACAATCCTTCACAGTCAAACGGGACCCACGAAGCATATCGCCGGTCTAGTCCTGTATTAAAACTAAATACCGCTTTACTAGGTTAATTTACACATATTAATGAAGGTGGTCACAAAACAGATGGAACAGAATGCCGGCTCCATACACGAGTGTGAACCACGCACACACTTGTATGTGTGCGTCATGCCACGTCACAATAATACGCTTCTACGTACCTACTGCATGTGCAAGCGCACTCGTGACTACAGGCTTTCTTGATGAGATATGGCACAACAACGATGCACGTATGAGCAATCCAGACGCCCAGCAATCATACTCAGGACACTGCTGGAGCTGGCCCGCACCCTGCGCACAAGATAAGCACACATCTTTCGCATAAAAGCAATCTACATGTGCGTCAGCAAACGTCCCCGATGCGCTACAGAAGCGAGGCAGCCCCACCAGTACCCTAAACGCATTATTATATTGAACGCGGAGAGCGCTGCACCCAGTACAACATGGCAGAACATTTTCTTATTTAGATATTATTTTTATAAGTATTATAAACTAGTTGCTTCACTGCAATCCCACCTGATGGTAAGCAGTGATGCAATTGTTGATGGGAAAGCGCGCTAGCTTATTAAGAACCTATTCACTCAAAAAAAAACTGAGGGAATAGAAAGGAAGACGGCAGTTGAGAGCGGTGATGCAATGTTAAACCCAACAACACGACCAGCTGCGCTTCAAGCAGTGCGTTGAGCTGTGGCGTCAGCGGTTGCGCGCCAAGTACCTAAGTACTATGATCTATCGTAAACTGAATTGAGCGCTCGGTAACCACACTACAATTTCTAAATGTATTTGGGAAAAAATATACCATGCTGTAAAAATGATTGAAATCGATTCAGTTGCTTATTCTGAACACCTAATATCATCATCATCATCATCTTCATCATTATCATCATTATCAGCCACATTATCCTCCTACTTTGTTATCCCAACAAAAATATGGTCAACGCTCCGTTCGGGCGTTCAAGCAGTGCGTTGAGCTGTGGCGTCAGCGGTTGCGCGCCAAGTACCTACTATGATCTATCGTAAACTGAATTGAGCGCTCGGTAACCACACTACAATTTCTAAATGTATTTGGGAAAAAATATACCATGCTGTAAAAATGATTGAAATCGATTCAGTTGCTTATTCTGAACACCTAATATCATCATCATCATCTTCATCATTATCATCATTATCAGCCTCTACTCGTCCACTGCTGGACATAAGCCTCCTCCATGACGCCAACAAGCCCGATCCTGAGCAGTTCTCTGCCCGCCACTACCAGCCACCTTTTGGATGTCGTCGCTCCATCTCGCCCAAGGGCGCCCTACGCTACGTTTGCCGAGACATGGACACTAACGGACAGACTAGTCCATAAGTTTAAAGCCGCTCAGCGATCTATGGAGCGGGCTATGTTGGGCGTCTCTCTGAAGGACCACATCAGAAATGAGGTGATCCGACAGAGGACCAGAGTCACCGAAGTGGCAATGGGCTGGTCACATATGCCGCAGGACCGACAACCGTTGGGGTAAACGAGTCCTCGAGTGGAGACCACGTCTTGGCGAACACCTAATATAATGGTGTTTATCCTGAACACCTGAAAAGCTGAATATAATCAGGTATCGTATAAAGAAAAATAAAGTTGTAGAGCCAGCCTTCTGAATTATGTATCGATATTTTATTATGTGACTCACTTGTGGGCGCCCATGTTCTATCCATCACGTACTTTAAATGGGTGATATGTACAACCAATTAGGATTTGCTTATATTATTTGAGGTAGGCTTAGGAACATTGTTTTAACGTTGTACAAATGTTTGTGAACGAAAATAGAAAGGTTAGATGGAACAGAATAAAGAGCTAATTGGCTACCGGGTTATTTTAATAATATGAAGCGAATATATTTTTATGTTTCTTTGTTTTGCTTTCATGCTAAAACGGCTTTAGATGATATTTTTTCTTTATACGAAACCTGAATATAGTTTGTTCAGAATATACAACGTGTAACAAAAAGGGTATATACATACCCAGGGCATGGCATCTTTAGATGATATCAAACGATATCGGAAGGATTTCAACTCAAAATAAAATACTCAAAAAATTGCTACCAAATTTTCGGTTTCGTGTGTTTCTTAAAATCAAATCATAAAAACTATACATACGTTAATAACTACTCGTTACCCGTCACGTTACTTGCCAAAATCCGATAAATGCCTTCAATATCTCTGTGCGACTAGTATGATAGTAGCTTAACACAGGCGGTGTTTTTCCTCATAACTTCCTAACATAAAGAGATAGGATTAAGAAACCCGTCCAATATCGTTTGATATCATGTAAAGATGCCATGCCTTTGTTATGTATATACCCTTTATGTTACACGTTGTATAAGATTCATACACCAAAATAACATTTATTTTTCTTTCTATCTATTTGTTCCCGCTAATCTCTAAAATGGCTGGATCGATTTTACGTGATTTCATTGGCACTGAGAAATTGTTGTCCGCAGGGTCATTGCGTCACACTTCACAACCTATTAGTAACAGTGGGTTTCATTTTGACAGATCAACAACAATCATTGCGTTATTTACGACGATGAGCTGACACATATTTTGTAGAACATATTATGTATTAATGTAGTAGCAATGTGCTTCAAAATTTCAATCGATAATAATGAAGCACCCTTGACAGCCTTTGTGGCGTAGCGGCCACTGTGCAAGGAGGCGCCGGTTCGATCCCCACGCAATGCAAATGTTTGTATGCATGAATATGAATATTTGCATTTGCCTCGAAAAAGCACGTTCAAGTTCTTGGTCCCGGTTGCCATACGAATGTCTAATTGCAGTCGTACGGTTTGTTGGAGCCCTCAAAAGTCCAACAATAGGTCTAACTGCAATGCTTCGATATCGCCTTCAGGTTGCGGAGGAAAATTTAGCTAAATCAGCAGGTAGACTGGTACAGCGGACCCCAGACTCCAAAGCTGAAAAAGCTTCGGATGCGACTGGGATTAACGCTGAGATGAGGAGTAATAACCCTTAAATTTAGCTGATCTTTGAAAAATAACGTCGTGTACCTAGAGATCAACTAATAACACAATAAAAAGCCTTTACCAACACACTATCTACCTTAACAAAACAAACTATTAAGGGTAAAGCTAAAGCTCAGACTATTGATCCGTAGGGAACAATTGTGGGCTTACCGGTCGCGGCTATTAGAACTATATTTTTCTATTAATCCCAGCTATAGGATCGTAACAGGTGAAATATCGTCTAGTACTTTTTATCTCGAATGGGACTCATACTGCACATAGTGGTTGAATTGCTTGGAATTTGTATGCGTATGGAAGAAACAAAGTTCATTCCCAATTGTCTACATTATTCACATGTAACTGAACATCGAGCTGTATTATAATTTTATCGAACCGCGCTTTGAACACGACCCTCGATATTTTGTTACAACTTGAATTAAAAAACCCTATACGTATTAATTAAAAAGTACGTTATTTACAACACTGAACTTTAACATAGAACAAACACTACCTACTCGTCATGCTTATGCAACAATCAGTTAAAATCAAGAGACTGAATTTAAGTTGTGTTATTTCATTGCGTTATTTCTTACACTGCTCATACTTTCATTATGGTCTCATAGGAATTTTATAGAAATCGATTCAGTAGTTTGGTTTTTAAACCAAAATGACAGTATGTGTATTTACTAAATACACATACTGTAATTTTGGATTGAAAATTGCTACCAAAATTATATGGTATGTATGTGTATTTGTTATTGATATTTATTTTGATATTAGATAGTTTTTTGGATTAGTTAGATATTTTTCTGCGAAAGGACGCTATTGTTTTGACAAAGTAAGATACAATTTTATCAGAATTTTTGTAACTGATATACAATTTACGTATTTGTTTTATTAAACGAGAATAATAATATAATTTCTCAGTCTTACATACGACATATATTCTGCCGTCATAAGGAAAAAAGACGCATCAAACTTTTTTTTTTTTGTGCGAAATATAAAAATATTGGTGTATGCTATTTTTTTACTGATTTTGAATATGCATGTAACTAAATTTATTAAACAAATGTTAGATGCGTCTTTTTCCTTATGACGGCAGTATTAGCGTATTGGAGTAACATTTTAACAGCAAAGGCAAAAACTTTCAGGGGCCCTAGACTACTACACATTACAATAGTGTCAGAATGGTCGATCAGTGATCTCATAATGATCAATTTTGACAAGTTTCGTAATCTACTGGTTCGCAGAGCGCTTTACATTACATGGTATTGCTCGAGAAGATGCCTTAGCGTATAATAGCCATCCATTAGAAAATTTAGGCCTATGAAAAAAGAATTTGTATGTAGCAAGGATTTTCAATTGTTTTTGTAGACATAATTCCTTCAACCTTTTCCTATTCTGCAAGCGAAAATTTTACACCCGGGTTAATCCATACTAATATTATTAATGCGAAAGTATCTCTGTCTGTCTGTCTGTCTGTCCGGCTTTCACGCCTAAACTACTGAACCGATTGTAATGAAATTTGGTACACAGATAGTTTAGAGCCTGAGAAAGGACATAGGCTATAAAACATCCCGCTATGACCAATAGGAGCAGAGCAGGAACACAAAATGTTGCGAAAATGGGAGCAAACGCGGACATACATATTGCTACAATTATTTTAACAGGCGCTTATTTACAGCTAGTATTAAATAAAACCATATATAAATTATTTATTGGTTTGCAAACATAATATATTTTTGACATATACTTATGTATTTTATTGTGTGTAGGTACATCTATACTAATCTATACTAATATATAAAGCTGAAGAGTTTATTTGTTTGTCCGATTTGAATTACTATTAATCCAGGAAGGCTTTAGGTTATACAACATCATGCTGCGACCAATAGAAGCGGAGCATAACCAACTCCACCCGAACGAAGTGGCTGACGGCCGCTAGTAAATAATAAAATAGATAAATAATAGGTTTTAGTTTTTGTATTTAAGTTTTTTTTATCCATAGGTATTAATATTATAAATTCGAAAGTATCTCTGTCTGTCTGTCTGTCCGGCTTTCACGCCAAAACTACTGAACCGATTGTAATGAAATTTGGTACACAGATAGTCTAGAGCCTGAGAAAGGACATAGGCTGTAAATTATCCCGCTATGGCCATTAGGAGCAGAGCAGGAATAAAAAATGTTGCGAAAACGGGAGCAAACGCGGACATACATATTGCTCCTATTATTTTAACAGACGCTTATTTTATATCAACTGAGCTCTTTCGGTTCGAAGCTTACGCGGGGAGCAAACCGCGGGGCACAGCTAGTATTTTTATATTTTCAGATGCAGAAATTGAGGTTGTGAATCTTTATTTCTGGCTATAGCCACGCCCACTATCTCGTAGGAAGATAAAAGCTAACGCAACGAGTATTCGAAGGGCCATCAAGATTTAGAAATCTTATGAAGAGTGTTATTTTATGCTAACTGTCCGCATGATTTCGTTCGCGTGGAATTCAAAAATCAAATTGGACTTACGATTTCATTAAAGCAACAATATTTTGTATAATAAGACAGTTTTTGACAACGCTGTTTATTACGTCACCATGACAACTTTTCTTTCAAATTATTAATGGTATAGTAAAAAGCTGTTATTTTATTAGTATTACAAACAGTTACTTCAATTTTATTTATTTTTATAGCCGTAAATTTAATTAGCCGATTAGTTAATTGCCTAGCCTTTAATATAGCGGCGACCGTACGATATGTAAATAATTATGATTTAAATGATATAATGATAGTTTCAATAAATTATATTTTGACTTGGATCTGTGGCCTAATCATATGCGAGCCGATTTGTCCGCAGTAAGTCAGGGCACCCCGACCAGTGTGGTTACCATGAGTTTTGATTACGAAGACTCGATCATCGATATCGAGCGCGTTTGACTCATCGATTGGCCGGCTTCAAGGTTGTAAGAACTCTCAACCATTGACAGCGCCAAACCCAGTTGATGCGTATGATCGAGTCTCGTAAGGAAAACTCATAATAGCCACACTGATGGGATAGATTAGAACTGTAATCACGTTACCTTAAGGCTACGACATCATCATCATCATTATCATCAACCTTTTTATCGTCCCATTGCTGGGCACAGGTCTCCTCTCATACAGAGAAGGATTGAGCGTAATCCTAATCACCACGCTTGCTCAATGCGGATTGGCGATTTCAGACTTTAAGTTCAGGTTTCCTCAAGATGTTTTCCTTTACCTTTTAAACAGTCATTGCTCTCCAAGATATACTTGGAAAGCACATATAACTTTCGAAAAGTTACATTGGTACTTGCCTGACCAGCCCCCTAATCGGCGAACACATTTTTGTCAAATGATTGCGACTAGTTGGGACCAGTTGGCATCGTTCACACCTCCCATTGGTCCGTTCGGTCCAAACGATCCCAACTAGTCGCAATCATTTGACAAAAATGTGTTCGCCGGGCTGGAATCGAACCTGAGAGAGGCTGGTGTTATAACCACTAGGCCACAACGACTACGACATACACTCCACTAATAAAAAATAAAGTTTTATTTTTGTCTTTTGGTTTCTTTGTCGGCTAACCTATCATGAGCTACACAGTCGATCCATCATTTCTTTTATTCTGATTTACTCGTATAGCATTCAGATTAATAATCAAAACTTAACCCAATCAATTTCTTAAACAAATCAGCTTAAATATTTCTTATATCAACTGCCGAAAACCACTTAATCATTCAAAGTATATCTCCCACTGACAAGTTTAATCACGCCTACATTTTGTGAAAGCGCACACAAACATGAATGGCCCACGGTGTTGTATGCTCGGCAAAACAGGTGAGTGTGTAGGTTGAGAACGAATATTACCTAAGTATGTATTAAAATAATAAAATAAAAAATCGCAGGGTGTTGGATGCAAGCCGCGTCCAACCGTTCATTTTGGAAATCCTTGGGGTAAGCCTATGTCCAGCAGTGGACTTCATGTGGCTGAGATGATGATGACGATGATAAAAAAAATAAGACAATGAAAACAAAATGAACTTTATTTTAATGGTCATTAAGTTTTTGAAGTGAAAGCTTCTTTAAAGGGGTTGTGCACTTTTTTGGATGGGTAAAAAATATTAAATTCGTGTCAAGACATGTGACCTGATTGAAAATTCGTGAGATGGAGGGAGAGTAGACTGCTGCCGCGGCGTAGGAGAAGAAGTAATATCACCCTCTCTTTCTAACGCGTGGCAAATATGTATGCCATGCTCATTTTAGGTTATTGGCGTAAACTTTAGATTTAAGATAATTAAATCTAAATTCCGAAAAACCCAATAAACCGATTTCACTGGCAGAAACACTGCACTGGCACTGGCACTGGAGATCCGTCAAGTAATGGCAGCTGTACGACCACCCTTAATAGCGGCAGTACATGCGCCTACATATATGGAAAAGTAACAGAACCTAAACTAAGACCTATAAGCCCTACAGTCCCTACGACCCTAAGTCCTATAAGCCCTACAGCCCTGACCTACCATATAGTTCGTAATAAATAAATATATAAATAAGTGCGGGATGTCTGCACCAAGAGACCTAAGGTAACAGACGGATAGTAGGTAGGATTTCCAGGTAAGGGTGAAGGGTAAACTCACTGCCAGTCCAGCAGACTCACAGGACTGATCAGAGATCTGAGAGGCTAGCAGCCATACCTGAGTCCAAGTCCCTGCCGAGCCGTCATAAGTAATTTTCCTGTTTGATTAACTGAGAACGCGAGAATCTACATTTAAACGATATTATTTTTAAGAAATAAATCCCCTAAAAGAGTATTTTGATAATTAATAAACATTTTCCCTACATACGGCTTACTTTTTTTTAATCGATCCGCTAAATATAAAATTTGTTTTGAGACACATTTGACATTTTACTACAAAAATGATAGTACTTTTCACACTGATTCGTGCGAATTTATTCCCTAACTCTTCCAAAATATTCATAACTTTATTATCCAAGTTTTGACTTCTGCCGGCATCTCGGGTACAACCCATTGTATTTTTTTTTTTATGTTACAAACTAGCGCTTGACCGTGATCCCGTCTGTTAACAAGACGGACTTATAGTATTGAAAAAGTTATACAAATGTTTGATGTTGTTAAGTAAACAGAACATTACTTTAAAGCAATACTATTTTTCTCGGTGGTAGGCCATAACATCGGCTGCCGGCAGAAGTTACCACCCACCAGACAAAGTCTTGCCGCCAAGCGATTTGTCGTGTTCCGGCATGATGTCTAGTGAAGCCGTACGGAGGACGGGTCTGAGCAGTTGTGTTGCGATGCGTGCCGGGTACGATGCGCCAAATGTTGTTGTGTCGGGAGTTTGGTCATGGAGAGTCTCCAGATCAATCTCCCTCTGGCGCAGCATCGTTGGTCGTGTTGGTCTTGGGTTTAACATTGCATCACCTCGCTCAACTGCCGTCATCTTTCCTATTCCTAAGTTTTTTTAAGTGAATAGGTTAATAAACCAGTGCGCTTTACCATCAACGATTGCATCACTGCTGACCATCAGGCGGGATTGCAGTCAAGCACTAGTTTATAATTATTAAAAAAAAATCTATTATTCTATAAATTCATATTGGTTTAAATTTTTTGCGTAAGTCTCGAATACAAATTAAGTAAAACTAGCGGCCGCCCGCGACTTCGTTTGCGTGGAGTTAGTCGTTTGAACATTTTATTTTAACCCCAAATATACAGCATACATTTAAAAAATTTTGATATGCTCCGTTTCTATTGGTCGCAGCGTGATATTATAAAGCCTAAAGCCTTCCTGGATTAACGGGCTGTCCAACGCAAAAATAATTTTTCAAATCAGACCGTTCAAATCAGAAGTAGGTCCTGAGATTAGCGCGTTCAGATAAACTCTTCAGTATGCCTAGTATGAGTTTTCATTACGAGGCTCGATCGTCGATATCGAGCGTGTTTGGCGCTCTCATTAGTTAGGAGTTCTTACCACCTTGAAGCGGGCCAATCGATGAGTCAAGCGCGCTCAATATCGACGATCTAGTTTCGTAATGAAAACTCATACTAGGCCTACAACTTTATATATTAGTGTAGATATGGGTTGAGTCTATAGAACAGAACAGAAAACATTTATTTCAGACAGGTCCATAGGAATAGCAACAATTTGACTAGAAAATTTTGCTATTGTCGGTGTATTACGCCATTACCCCACAGGTGTAGTTCAATAACTGGACAGCAATCTGCTTTGGCAACTATACAAAGCGGTCGCCTTGAGACTACAATAGGCCAATCACGCTACGCCGCTAACTAGTAAATTCGCAGCGTTATGTGGGATGTGGACGACATTCCTTAGATCTACGCAAATTGTTTCTATTGTTGAATGAGATAGTGGTAGGTGCTTTACATAAATCTGTTGGGAAACGAGAGAATGAAAGGTGTTAATGAAAAACAGGAAATGTTGATCGACTGTTTGAGTAAACGTTTGTAGGTTTCGATCCCATACCTGCAACGTTATTTTTGTTTATGCCAAATACATTTAGAAATTGTTGCAAAGTGGTTACTGAGTGGTTACGATAGATTTTTTTTGATCATTATAAACTAGTGCTTGACTGCAATCCCGCTTGATGGTAAGCAGCGATGCAATCTCTGATGGTAAAGCGCTCTAGCTTATTAAGCCTATTCACTCGCAGTTGAGCCAGGTAATGCAATGTTAAACTAAACAACACGACCAACGATGTTGCGCTAGAGGGAGATTGATCTGGAGACCCTCCATGACCAAACTCCCGACACAACAACATTTGGCGCATCGTACCCGGCACACATCGCAACACAACTGCTCAGACCCGTCCTCCGTACGGCTTCACCAGACATCATGCCGGAACACGACGAATCGCTTGGCGGCTAGACTTTGTCTGGTGGGTGGTAACTTCTGCCATAGATCATAGTACTTGTTAGTACTTTACTACATTTCAGACTTAGCTTTAGCTCTACATGTCAACGTACGTAACATACAGTATGTTAAATAACAGAGGGCGTTCCCTTAAACTCGTTAATATATATCATTAATAGATTAAAATAAAAATATCAGCATAGAAAAATAAGCATAAAAAAAACCGAATAAAAAAAATTCTAATTGGAAATAAATTTGAAACCTCCTGTTTTAAATCAAAATAGTAGTCGTCATGTATAAACAAATTGCGACGTTGCCGTCTTTCATGTTCGCGTGTACAGTGTGTTTCTTTTACATGTCAATTTAAAATTTTTATTGAATATTTTCTAATTGGAAAAAATTTTAAAACATTTTGTTTTCGAATGGAAATATTTTTTTTAGCATGTATGTATGCTATACTATTTCGGGTTAACGGGAACGCCCTCTGTTAGTTAACATACTGTATAATACTTATTCATAACATTCTAACTATACCCTTAATAGGACATAAGACGCTAGTGATTGCAGTTACATTACACAATACATTGACTGATACTTGTACAGTCAATGTATTGTATTGTGATAATATAATAGACCTATATGTAAGAAGCCACAAATAAGATCCAATAAGATCAGGCAGATTATGTATTAATTTTATTACGCATTGTAAGGTCACCTTTTTCGTAATCTGCAATATGTCTGGTTGGCAACAAAAGCCGATGTACACGAAATCATTCGACAATGTAATTTTGGCATTTTGTAATAGTAGCTAAGAGAGAGGCAGAGAATGATTAGAATGAATGATGATCTTCAATTAAATGTCACTACGATTTTGATTTAAAAATAAAATATTTCAGTAAGTACGATTTTGAAAACTGTTGGCATTTGTTGTTGTGCCTCTGACAGCTGTCAAAAACAATATACAACGTGTAACAAAAAGGGTATATACATACTAAGGGCATGGCATCTTTGGATGATATCAAACGATATCGGAAGGGTTTCAACTCAAAATAAAATACTCAAAAAATTGGTACCAAATTTTCGGTTTCGTGTGTTTCTTAAAATCAAATCATAACAAACGTGGCAGCACACTACATACGTTAATAACTACTCGTTACCCGTCACGTTACTTGCCAAAATCCGGTAAATGTCTTCCATATCTCTGTGCGACTAGTATGATAGTAACCTATCACAGGCGGTGTTTTTCCTCTTAACTTCCTAACATAAAGAGTTACGATTAAAAAACCCTTCTAATATCGTTTGATATCATGTAAATATGCCATGCCTTTGTTATGTATATACCCTTTATGTTACACGTTATATATGGGTATATGTGCTCTAATTTAGTACCCACAGAGTACATTATATATATATATGATATTTACGTACACAGGTTTTGTTTTTTTTTTTTTTGTGCCAAAAGGCAACAAAGTTTCTCATTCGCTCTTTTTATCAACGATTGAATTCCATTACACAGTAAATTGTAAGTTAAATATTAGGCTTATGTTTATGTATTCATAAAACATGCCTACTTCATCAAACGGTATAAATTTTACTTGTGCTGAAATCCGATTACCACAAAAATGTCTTTTTATTATTTGGGTGAGTATCATAGGCTATATTAGCCTATGATACTCACAAATAACGTGGTTTCTTTCAAAAGTTTTTTTTTTCAAAGCCTCTTTATATATTAAATTCCATTACACAGTCAATTGTAAAGTAAATATTAGGTTTATGTTTTTGAGTTTCTAAACATAAAGCTAATAAAAAATTAATCAATATAATTATTCCCGCAAAACCCTGTCGAATATCTAACCTACTAAACCAATATTTAGCCTATAGAAAAAGCTATGAGGCAACAACAAAGTTACTATAATGAACAAAGACTTTGCGGTCATAGGACATTATATTCACATACATAAACTATTGTTTCTGCGCGTCCCCGTTCTAGGGAACAATGGACCGCCGATAGAGAGGGGCAGCACGGGCTGCGGGATCCGGGATTCAAGTGGTCTTGTATTTAGTGCTTGGAGAGACGAAACTTTTGATTAACTAATTACTGTCTAGGTATATTAAGTGTGGGAAATTATCCGACGGAATCGTTGTACCAGGACCAAAAGTAAACTATGTCTTAATGCAGATAATTGTCTATCTGTGTGCCAAATTTAGTCAGAATCCGTTTATCCGTTACGGCATAAAAAGTTCCGATTTACAATCGTTCTATATAAAATATTTGTATTCAGTTTTATCCTGTTTGAATAGAAACCGATTCTGTGTTTGAATCGGTTTCTATTCAATTTTAATTATTGTTTAATTATTTAACATTCATACAATAATGCGCGTTATACAATTAAGGTTCTGGGCGACGATAAAGGCACAGATTACAGAATACTCCATACAGATACCTTAACGTGAACAACAATATGAGTCCAGCTCAATTCGAGCAGACGGTCGAGCAAAAAAAGTTTCTTAAAGAGATCACTAGATGGCCACCAGGGAGCGCTTGACCGGTCGGCCACTACCGCCATATATGTCTTGTCTACATTGTCATATATACATCCATGCGTCGTGCATCGAGCAATACGCATTCTAAAAGAATATAACAGCAATATAATGGTTAGAAGATATCTTATCTTAACCTAAAAAAAATATGTTATGACAGGATTAATTGAGTACGCAGCCATCTATTGTCCCGAGTGTAAAATAAAAATCATTGTCAGTACTGAGCCCATTTTACCGTTTTGTTTAATTACGTTATTTATACGTGTAAATATACGCAGTAGCATTAAATAAGTAAATCAAATAGTTAAAAATATTAAAAAGGCTACAAACTGCACATAAGAGGTTTAAAGTCGTTCCTAAGTTTTGGACCGCAACCTATGCTGCCATCTATTATCTTTTGATAAGAACTGAGAGTCTGTTGTACGGGATGATACCCCATGATAAAGGTAAGTAAAATTTAGCACGTTTTCAATGCGCAGTTCCATTGACGGACATCAGACGACTCTTGAGAAAAATAAACTGTTTACACATCATATAAAACGTTATTTTTTGTGTATACGAAACCCGAAACACGTGTCTGGTATGCACCTAGCACTATGATCTACCGTGAACTGTGTTGCCCTCGGTAACCACACTGCAATAACTTCTAAATGTATTTGGGAAAAAATATAACATGGTGCAAAAATGATTGGAACCGATTCAGTTATTTATTCTTAACAAACTATATTCAGGTTTCGTTTATAGAAAAAATAACGTATTTTAAGGATGCTTCTTGAAGGTTTCCTCATAGCAAATATTTTCAATTTGTTCATATCACAACGTGAAATAACTATTAGACAAATAAATAGCCATCGTTACGTAATGTATCAGTAAAAACATCTATCTTGGTGTCGAAATCTTTTAAGAAGAAAATAGTTAATTATTAATCACGGCTGTTGCAATGTTTCGGCTGCCATTAGTAGTATCCAATGAATGATAATGTGCTTATTTTAATACACCCACATTGGAACGATGCTCTTGGTTGATGCTCAATATAAACCATTACTTACTGCTTCAAAATGTGAGTTACTTTTGTTTTGTTTTAGTTCTATAAAATACTTATCACCACGGAGCTTATCGGCGGCTGCCAAAGATCTGAACCAGCCAGTGCTTCCTGCTCTCCCCCAACGAAGCTCAAAGCCAAGGGCACCCCAGTTTGGTACCCCACTGAATTGTCCTTCGCCTGTAGTCACTTAGTTTATAAGTTTGATGAACTAGCTGGAAGCCAGAATTTTAAGGCATCCACAGGATAACCCAGTTAAGCAATTGACAACTTGCGACAGCGTGACCTTTGAGTGTTAAACACATATCCATATTTAAAAATCCCACAACTTAAATACTAACTTATAAAAATAAAACTTTCCATTTCCCTCAAAGTCCTCTGTTTAAACTGAACGAAAAATAATAAACCCAATTTATTCCCGTAATCCCGTAAAATACGAAATCCCGCACAAAATCCCGGTGTCGACAAAGCGTGTCAGCACTATCTTCAATAGGTTTACTATTATAATATTTTTGCGTCCCCAGGGCCGGCGTTGATTGGATGCAGCGCAAGATAAACTTTGCTATGTTTATACATGAAATGGCGCGTGGCCAGGCTTTAGCCAGCACTTAGGGTTAACAGGCTACGTGCTACTTAGTTATTGTATTAAACATTTTTCAGGTTCCTTTTTAAACTGTTTACAGTGAAGTGAAAAGTGTTTTTTTATGAATCATGTTTAGGTGAAAATGACTTTGCGGCTCGTTTTTTTACGCTGTTGCATAAAAAAATGCATTGACTATGTTTTATAGTGATTGAACCATATTGGGTTTTTTTTTATTAATTATGAACTAGTGCTTGACCGCAATCCCGCCTGATGATAAGCAGTGATGCAATCGTTGATGGTAAAGCGCGCTAGTTTATTTAGCCTATTCAGATTCACTAAAAAAACTTAGTGAATAGGAAGGAAGACGGCAGTTGAGCGAAATGTCACTCATTCAAATGAATGCTCATTTGAATGAGTGAAATAGAAAAAGCCAATAATGGCGCCAATTCTGTTGTTCACAAACTAAACTAATTTTAAGTTATGTGCATCTTTTTCTTTCCATTTCGTTAAGAGAAGGATAGAAGATAACATTTAAGTTTAATCCTGTCAAATTATGATACACCATAGACAGTTTAGACGCGATTTTAAACATGGCGACTAAAAATACGCCTATTTACGTCAGGAGCGCACTAATTTGACAGGTCTAAACTGACATTTTATCTTCTGTCCCTCTCTTAATGAAATTGAAAGAAAAGGATGCACTGAAATTAAATTTAATTTAGTTTGTGAACAACAGAATCGCGGCTAATGTCTTATAAAGCACAGTCTAGCGGGCTAACTCCGTAACACACTCACCAACAGTAGCATTGGCTTTCATTTTGACAGTTCAGCAACATTCATTGCGTTATTGATTTATTAAGCAGTGCTCGGTGGTAGGCCATAACATCGGCTGCCGGCAGAAGTTACCACCCACCAGACAAAGTCTTGCCGATAAGCGATTCGTTGTATTCCGGCATGATGTTTGGGGAAGCCATACGGAGGACGGGTCTGAGCAGTTGTGTTGCGATGTATGCCGGGTACGATGCGCCAAATATTGTTGTGTCGGGAGTTTGGTCATTAAGGGCTCCAGATCAATCTGCCTCTGGCAAAGCATCGTTGGTCGTGTTGTGGGGTTTAACAGTGCATCACTCACTCACTCAGTTTTTTTTTTTTAAACTCAATAAGCTCTTAAGGAACTGGCGCGCTTTGCCATCAACGATTGCATCAATGCTTACCAGCAGGCGGGATTGCAGTCAAGCACTGGTTATAATTACAAAAAAAAAGCAGATAAAGTACTCGAACATATTATGAAGCAATGGATTAGCCACATTCTTCAAAAAAAAAAAACAGATTGTTATTCAAAGTGTGCGCAATTTTTGAGCAGCTGATTTTGCGCAGTTTTTAATGATATTTGACAGAAAGGTAGTCTGGTTACTGATACATTCTATATATTTTCATCTTGGTAAAATAACGTTGCGGAAAGTTCCAAGTTACAGTAGAATTCCTAAATAATGTTTGTCTTTTGTAGAATAAAATATCATCCTTCAGCTCAGTACGTGTTATACATAATGTACAGTCGTCGCTAGCAAAGTGCCGTGTACAGTACAAGTTAATACGTTTACTTGAGATAGCAAAGTTTCCTTCATTTTACATTTATATGCCCAAAGACGTAGCACGAAGAGGTGAAATATTTAAGGTTATACAATTTGTCATTGTGACTTAGAGTTTATTAAGGCAGCTATTTAATGCTATAACTCATTCACAGTTTTTTTTTTTACCACTGATTGATGATGAGGACCCTAAATGCGTAATACACTATTACATTTTAATAATTTTGAAAGATATGTATTGCTAATCCATTCCTTTATAAGTTCGAAAAAATTGTTTGCTCAGCAACGTAAATAACGCAATGAATGTTGTTGAATTGTCAAAACGGAACCCATTGTTTCTGTTAGTGTGTTAACACAATAACCCTACAAGACATTGTAAATCTAATTCTTATAATATTGCTCTTGCATTGCTGTCATTGTCAGATCAAGTCTTTCTGTTCTTTATTTTAGTTTCAATACGATTTGATGTTACTGTTGTTGTTTGATTGTTGCTCTCAGAAATAAAATAACTATGAACAGACAGCAGTTTACGAAAATACTGAAAATATACTTACCCAATTGAATTCTCCTTTTGATTCGAGAACTTTATTTTTGGAAATTTGACGCGCAAAAAAGAGGTTCTCATTTTAAGAATGTTATCTATGACTTCTGTTAATATCATAAGGGGCATATTAATGTAAGTGATACTCACTTCAATATTTCTCGGTCTTCGAACTCACGCTTCTAAATAGTTTATCATGAAATAATGAAGCATTTTCATGACACTGAAAACAAGATCGAAGGATGAGTCCGACTCGATTATGAAGAACTGGCCCTTAACAGCTTTATACAGAGAGAAGTGGAGAGAAGGGAGGCTTTTTTAACCTAAACTGGGACATCACAGACTTTTAATAATAATAAAAAACTGGAAGAAACTTCTTGACAAGTGACACAGAAGCACCTTTTTCTTTTTTGTTTGGGATGGGAAATCAGCAAATGACCTCTCCCGCTCTGGGCGGAGCGGAAGGGCATGTCAGACTTTTACTGACTAAAACCCACCACGATGTGAACCCACCATGATTTGAGGCGCGCGTGATACACAACGCGCCGTTGACTCGGGTCTGGTCCTTACCGGGCGGCAAGCTGCCCACTGCTCACCGCCCACAAGCCCGCTCCTAGGGTGGCCGGTAGTTCGATGTTGTCTCCTACGGTGGCTAGTGGCGCGAGGGCGCTCCCTCACGCGCTCCGCCTCCTTTGCGAGCATTACTGCTTCGGAGAAGGAGGTGACAGCCTGCCATGCACTCTCGCATGGCCTGGACCAGGATCGGACGCGAGAGATCGCCGCTATGAGGACACGGCGGTGCTCTACCTCCACCGTATCTTCAGGGCGATCCACACAATAGTGGGCAACACTCTGGCATTTCCTCCCTCCCCTGGCGTTTCCTCCCGCCCCTTATGTTTCCTTCCGCCACAGAGAAGTACCTTACGCTATCTTAAAGCGATAAAAAAATATAAGTTAATAAATATTTCAGAAATATTATGCTGCCTCTATCCCCGTCTACTCTGTACTAACGCAACCCACAGTATGCATGTATGAACTGCCAGAATAATGGTGTTCATGCTTAAAAGCTTTTGCGGATAATCATGCCGTTAATTATTACTACTACAGTTATAGTATAATGAAACTCCATTATAATGTGGTACGTGTTGGTAAAATATTGGTGTTTTGTCTCTAACAGGCAGTTAGGTAATGGGCTGTGGTTATGATTATGTTTTTAGATACAATAATGTAACAATTACCAAAAAAAAGAGCTATGCTCGGAGTTTCTCTGCGTAATCGAATCAGAAATGAGGAGATCCGCAGAAGAACCAAAGTCACCGACATAGCTCTGCGAGTCGCTAAACTTAAGTGGCAGTGGCAGGGCACATTGCTCGTAGAACTGACGGCCGATGGGGCAATAAGGTTCTGGAGTGGCGGCCACGTACTGGAAGACGCAGCGTAGGGAGGCCCCCAAAAAGGTCGACCGATGCCCTGGTGAAAGTCGCGGGAAACCGATAGATGCGGTAGCACAGGACCGGTCAGCGTGGAAAGCCTTGGGGGAGGCCTTTGTCCACCAGTAGACATCTATAGGCTGAAGAAGAGAAGAATTTAAAATAAAATCTCTACTAGATTTTCCAAAGGCTTAAGCAGAGCCGTAACTATGCTCATTTCGCCAGTTATAGTAGAGTCTAATGAAATAGGTGCCGTGAATGATCTTAAGAAGGCTCTCAAGTTTGTCGGAAGATAAATGGCTGTTGTAGTAGGTAGAAAATCTTTTGCAATGAGCAAATGAAATTGTAAGTAAGAAGGCTAAGGAAAACAAAACTGGCGTATCCGCGGAAATCCGGGTTCCCCATGCTCATCAATTTCTTTGATTACCAATTTCATTGACTGTCAATTGACGTTCAAAAGTGCTGATTCTCAGCCTAGTTTGAATAAATGACTTTTGATTTTGATTTTTTTATTTCATTATGCCCTGTAATGGCGGTGCATCCAATCCCCATCCTTTAAAAAAAACCGAAACTGGCGGGGTCATATCCGGAACCGAAAGAAGATATTGAGGAGGTAAAAAAAATCGATGCAATCAACAAACTGAGATCTTACAACAATGATGTCGATGAGCCTCAGAAAAAGAAGCCTAAAGTTGTTATTATCAGAGTGCCATCATCCAAGTAAGAACATTTTACTTTTTTTTTATAAATTAAAAACTAGCGCTTAACCGCAATCCCGCCTGATGGTAAGCAGTGATGCGATCGTTGATGGTAAAGCGCGCTAGTTTGTTAAGAGCCTATTCACTCTAGCCTTGAAGACACTCAAACTGTAGTGTGACGGAAACACCGCCGCTGGCAAATTGTTCCAGTCCCTCAATGTACGCGGTATAAAAGAGGAAGTGAACGCTTCGTCCGGATCGTAATGGTGTTAACAACGTAAGGGTGGAAAGTCGCCGTAAGACGGGTCCTCCGATGGTGGAACGGGGATGGGGGAATTAAATCATGCAATTCCCTCGCACACTCACCAAAATGCATCCTATAGAACACCGAAAGGCTGGCTACTCTACGCCTGTGCTCCAGGCTTTGGAGACTGTTTCGAGTTAAATCTGGGTCGCCAATCAGCCTCTTCGCACGCCTTTCCACTGAATCCAAAGTAGCCAGGAGACATTTCGCAGCACCAGCCCCGATATGGCTGCAGTAGTCCACACACAAGTGGATCTCCGGTAGTTGTTCCGTGTATATATGTTTGTAAACGCATCCACAATATAGGAGTGATTACTAGTGTAGGGAATGATATAAAAAAAACAATTCTCAAAACCATAGTTATCCTTTCTACCTCAGCCTTGTCAGTATGATAAGCTGATGCTAAAGGCAAATCGAGAGCTTATCAGGAAGATGGTCACCCATCCACAAAACAACCGCGACTAGCGTTGCTTAATCTGATCGTTTGATCCGTACGGCTGTTATTTATTAGTCATAACTCAAAGTCACCTATATGATAGTACGTATTGAATGCACATTGTCAAAGCCTCAGCAACAATACACATTCCCGAAGCAAGTTTACAAACTCCCATTGACAGTATAAGTAGGTACCTACAATAAACATGCATATACACAGCAACCGTAAACTGTATAATTATGTATTCAGTGACAAACTTGGTCGAAGCTAACTTAACTCTGAATAACTTGGACTTTGATATATTATGAAGATTGTTCGCCTGTGATGGCGAACTTTGGTTTGGGACATCATAGGTTGACTATGATGGTTTGATGCGATGGTTAAACGATCTTAACTGGGTGCTTTATGCATATTCATAAAATTAACGAGGGTGTTGAAGAATAATTTATTTTTAATATTTTATTTTTCTCTGCCGGCAGAAGTTACCACCCACCAGACAAAGTCTTGCCGCCAAGCGATTCGTCGTGTTCCGGCATGATGTCTGAAGAAGCCGTACGGAGGACGGGTCTGAGCTGTTGTTTTGCGATGTGTGCCGGATACGATACGCCGAATGTTGTTGTGTCGGGAGTTTGGTCGTGGAGGGTCTCCAGATCAATCTCCCTCTAGCGCAGCAACGTTGGTCGTGTTGTTGGGTTTAACATTGCATCAACTGCCGTCTTCCTAGCCATTTACTAAGTTTTTTAAGTGAACAGGCTTAATAAACTAGCGCGCTTTACCATCAACGATTGCATGACTGTTTACCATCAGGCGGTATTGTAATCAAGCACTAGTTTATAATAATTATTTTTAAAAAAAAGTTTGTACAAGGTAGTTGTGCCTGAAATTGGGGTGCTCTTCTATATTTTTCATGTATATCTTTAGTGATCTTGTTTAAAAAGATGAGGAATGTGATATTCGCATATACATGAAGAGACAAGCTGCGCCCCGTGGTTCCTTCCGCATAAACGATCCTGTGAGAATATTTTATTTTTATTTTATTTATTTGGGACAAAAAACAGTTATATGTTACAATATTAATAGTAGGCTAAGGTATAATACACAGTAAACAAACATATAACCAACACCAATGTCCACGGAATCATATTGATTGTACAAGACATAAGGAAACGGACGTATACAGAAGGGGACAGTGAGAAAGTAACGAATGATAAAACTAAAACTAAACCCTAAAAATCACACAAACCAATTCAAGATAGCGTGCCCCGTCCAGATATGGTCCGTGGGCACAATCACGTCACACCAAATGAAGAAGAATAAAGAAGAAGAAGCAGTAACAGTTAAGGATTACCAGAAAGTAAATTAATAGCCACTTTTCTAAATTATTCAGATAATACTATTATTCAGATAATAATATTCAGATAAAACTATGCTAAATATTAATCCTGGTTAGAAATCATCTGTGGGCCAAATTTTATTGCCTAAGGACCATTAACGATTGCATCACTGCTTACCATCAGACGAGATAGCGATCAAGCACTAGTTTATAACAGTTTTTCCATGGAAGAGTAACAAACATACATCCAAACAAACTTTCCCGTTTGTAATATCAGTAGAATATGAACGCAAATGAAGCAAAAGGAGTATGTCAGGATCGTAGCCGACGGCATTCTGTATTTTCCGCCTTCCCCATTGGGGAAAAGGGATGAGTTTATATACGTCTATTTTTCTTTGATATTCTGTTAAAAAAGTCTTCCTATTACCTCCGATAATTCCCAGGAACAAAGGTAGCATTATTTTTCCTTGTCATCATCAATGGAGAACTTCCACAATATGTTCATAAGTGAACATTTATAGGTTGATATTTCAGTAGTTCAGTCAGCTGTATAGCTTTAATAACAATATTTTATTTCCTAAACTGGTCCTTTGGAAGGAAAATTAGAAAGTACCTTCTAAATAAATGATGTACCACTTTTATTTTGGTGTGTAGTGGTGTTTTAACCACAAAAACTAAACACACAGGTACACAATCAGTTAATCAAAAACGGCGGAGAAAGTACCTATATCAAAAATCGTTTTCCTACAACTTTTCATTTGCATAGTTACGGTACAAAATGTCTGAATATATATATATATATGTACGGACAAATCACACAGATTGAGCTAGCCCCAAAGTAAGTTCGAGACTTGTGTTATGGGATACTAACTCAACGATACTATATTTATAATAGATACATATATAGATAAACATCCAAGACCCAGGCCAATCAGGAAAAGATCTTTTTCCATCATGACCTGGCCGGGGACCGAACCCGGGGCCTCCACGTCGCAGGCAGGCTTGTTGACCGCTGCGCCACGGAGGACGACAAATGAATGTACAGACGATTAGGTCAAGCTACACGAAACTGTCAAATATTCCCCATCAACCTTGAGCCTTCAAGCATAAGCTTTAAAGTTGAAAATCTAATAAAGAAATATGTCCTCTGTACCACAATCTCTCGAAACCTCTTACAAAATAAACCTGTTATATTTAAATATTGTATGTACGTAGGTTGTGACTGTTGCCGTCGCCTACGATATTACAATAACCTAATTGTCTTAATTTACACCTACGAACTCCAAAAGATGGGGGGCAGATAGTACTAAAGGAATTACCTATAGGTAATATCCTACACGGGGAAATTGCTTAACACGTATATATTTATTTATTTATTTATTAAAACTTTATGCACAAAATTGCACAATGGCGGACTTAATGCCTCAGGCATTTTCTACCAGTCTACCTTGAGGTGATGCAGAGACAAACATGGTAGGTGCAAATAAATTAAAATTAAAAAGAGCGAAAAAAAAAGTATTAAAAATATTATAATAAATACATAAATACATACATACAAAATATAAACAGTAGAGAGAGATAAAAATAATAGAGAAAAAATAAATAAATTATATGTGGGATGAATCTGCCACTTTCTTACGTAGATATTCCCGAGCTTTAACTTTAAATGTGTACTGACTTGTCAACGAGGAAACCTGGAATTTAAGTCTGACAATAGCTCGCCTTTCATTTTGTCAGTTCAGCCACCTTCACTGTGTCATTTATGTTGCTAAGAAACCTATTTAAACCTATGATAAAGCCTTCGGATGGTAGTGAAGTGAAGATGAAAGAAAAGTGTGTAACGCAATTAGAATGCTGTTTTTATAACACGCCTGATAGCTGTAAAAAGTAAGTTCTCTCCAATTAATGATTAATAGGTTGGCATTCGAGCTTTCACTTTATCTTAAAGAAACATTTTCTTAGAAAATCATTACGTAGTTTCAAAATTTCACGCGTACAAAATGGCCAAAGAATAAATATAGTTTAAAAAAACTTGTTTTAGTTCATCTTACAGTTCATGATAAGTCTACAAATCTATCCGTGTTAAATGAGCCAAAATTGGGTCCAAATTAATCAGTTACAAACAAACAAGCAAACATACAAGTTAAGCTAATAAAAGTGTTAAAAATGATGATTAACAAAGTAAACGAATTGTTTTTATAGGAACCGGACGCACTCCTATCATGGTCTAAAGGTTAACAAATATGTGATCCACCCACATTTTTCTTTTAGTACAAGTTTTCCACGATATGAGGTTCCAACGAAATATCTACCTACACATGTTAATTTAGCGGGACTATTAAATTATAATATAGAAGGGACCTACTCTCAATTTATCTTTAATGGATGAAAGAGTCGTACGTACGATAGCAGATCAAGCTACTCGAAACTATCAAATAGTCCCAATCAACCTTAAGCCTTAAAGCTTAGAGATAAAGTTGAAAAAACTGATAAAAAAATATGGCAGATTGTAGTAGCTTCATGTGTCTGTACAATTCTCATAAGTTCTTAACCTTCCTATACCCGCGCCAAATGTTTTAACACCTATACTCGCGCACGGTGTGACAGACCGTAACTTTGGCTCCTATTATCTGGTAATTTTTCTATAAAATCGTTTCTATTTTTTTTATTTAACAAGAACTGTAGGATGTTATAAAACAAAAAATATCAATTGCTCGCATAAACTATTTATTACTTGAATGAATATCAGCTTTTCCACAACAGCCTAAAAGTTACATTTTTTGTTATGGTTTAGGAAAAACGAACATAAAACTTTTTATTTTCAAAACAAACATAATATCTTTTAATTCTTAAAAATCATATATTTTAAGATCATTTTAACATAAATTTAGGTTTGCAAAGCAGTCAGAACATACCATAACAACATGTAACAAACAAAACAAATAAAAAGTAAAAAAACTAAAACCCAACTACGACAAAAAACGACGCTGAAAAAGTATAAAACAAGATTTTCAGAATACTGAACTGAACAAAGTTGCTAATATAGTTGCAAGTAAATGGACACAGTCGACTCTACCAAGATGCCTTCGTTGTAAATTGACATTAATGTCATACAATACTATTCTGAAGTATGCAATATTCACTATGTAGAGATAAATTTTCATGTTTGGAAAGGCGTAGTCACACGTTGTCAAAGTGCTACGATAGGTAGGTATATGTAACGTGTGACTACGCCTTTCCAAACATGAAAATATTGCATACTTCAGAATTTGTATGACGTTGCGCCAATAGTATTACTGCAAACATTAGCAATTTTGTTCGGTTCAATATTCTGAAAAATCTTGTTTATACTTTCAGCGTCATTTGTCATGTTTGGAAAGGCGTAGTCACACGTTACATATACCTACCTACCGTAGCACCTTGACAACGTGTGACTACGCCTTTCATGAATTTATCTCTACATAGTGAATATTGCATACTTCAGAATAGTATTGTATGACATTATTGTCAATTTACAACGAAGGCATCTTGGTAGAGTCTACTGTGTCCATTTACTTGCAACTACATTAGCAACTTTGTTCAGTTCAGTATTCTGAAAATCTTGTTTTATACTTTTTCAGCGTCGTTTTTGTCGTAGTTGGGTTTTAGTTTTTACTTTTTATTATTTGTACTATTTTGGGGTTAAAGTGTATTTGTGGCGCATAATATTAACAAAGTTAAACTGATGAACTAACAACTAGGTACTTGACATATTACATCTACACACATATAACAACAATAAGCCCGAAGGCATAGTGCCGAGGACATTTTTATGGGAGTTTTAGCCAGTTATCAAACTGTTTCCGCCTTCACCGGGTGGAGTTACTCCCAACTTATGTCGTTTTCATTAGAGCATTACATATTCTATTAATGTTCACACTGCTCTGCATTGCATAAAGCGATTCACAGTTCCGGCTTTACTCTTATCGCTCATATTTAAAATCATTAAAGCATTCTTGTAATTATGTACAAGCATAAAGTACTCGTGAAGCTCTTTCACGTGATACCAAACACGGTATATTTATTTTAATTTTATATTAATATAGAACTTTTTGTCCGCTAGAGGGCGCTATACTAAATTTGGTGACAAGCTTTATAGCTCATAACTAACAGAATATCAAGGCCCTTCTAATGGTACTGGAGTGGTCTTATTCTAATAAGTAGTAAAGAAGCTATGAACAAAAAGATGTGAATTATATGCAATCAGCCCATGAATACAGGTAAAGTCACAAGCAAATGCTAGCAATATATATATATTCAAAATGTACAAGTAAAGCGCTTTCAAATGATACCAAACACGGCATATTTATATTAACTTTATTTTTTTACTCTGTATGTTTTGTCCGCTAGAGGGCGCCACATTAGATTTTGTGAAACTCCATATAGCCTATAACCAGCGGACAATTAAGAAGCTTCTAATGATATGTCATTTGTCAAATTCTGATAAGTAGTTTAGAAGTTACGAGGGAACAGATGAACATACATACATACATACATACATACATACATACATAGCCTGTCAAAATCATAACCCTCCTTTTGCTTTGCCGTAGTCGGGTAAAAAATGGCACAAGCAGCGCAGTTATACAGCGTTTTTCTATCTTTCTTTGACGCGCAATATCCACATCGGCCTATTTTAATGTTGTTAGATGCAGCTGCAGATCCAGCAACGCTTCAATTTCTATTGGATCAGTCTCTATACCGTACTTTTCTCCTGAAAACTTATCTTTTAGGCGGTTTATTTGTGCACTGAACTATCCAAATACAAACACAATCCGAGAAAAATAACCTCCTTATTTCTAACGGGTCTTCCGTGTTTCTAGCTTCACCCTTAGGACCTACATACCGTCACGAGATATCTCATAGGGTGCCTAACCTGGCTTGATCCAGGAGTTTTATTCCACCGCGTACGCCCGTCTTTCCTGATATTCCTAATAACCTCTGTTTGTTTCTCTGATTGGGAATCATCCTCTCTGTTCGAAGACTGAATTTCTTCTTCAAAATCGCGTTTCTTCTTGGGATGGACGACCATCTTCAATTTCGCTATCACATTCATCATCGTAAATGAATTCTGAACTTTCCTCCAATCCAACAACAATCAAATACGTTCATCATTCGTTTTTGAAGCATTTATATCCTAAAAGTTTCATAAATCGATACAATAGTTGTAAAAAAATAAAATACAGTTCAAATCAATACATAAAAACCAATAAATAACATATAAATACTCATAAACAAAAATATATGACTTACGTAAAAAGTTGATTGTATACCCGCGTCGGTGCTACAGACCGATCTGGCGGTAGTAGGCTTACATGTCCTGCTTGCAGGACTGCTTGCCACGTGCCAATCTAAAGTGAGCCCCAAATCATGCAGCTAGCAGAAGGCGCGAGCACTCAAAATTCTTGGAAAAAAATATATTCACGAAAAACTGTTTCGTCGGTCTCACAAACGTATGCGCGGGTATAGGAAGGTTAAACAGGTTTACCTCAATTTCAGAATTTTATGTCATTCGTATTACCTATTAAATAAAAAGCAATGTCTAGATGAGGTGGCGTGGTGGCATGGGCGCGTACCACGAGTGTTGGATCAAGGTGGCTCTAGAAAAGGAAGCCCAGAAGGAGTTGAGCAGGCCTTTGCTCAGTAGTGGGATAGTGGCCTTGATTCTCTTGCTCACAAAATAAACTAAATAAGCAGTAAATAAGCATAATGCTGAGCGATAGCCGTTTTGCGTGGATGTGACGCATGTCAACTATGATCACTCAATTTTTTTTTGTACACTTTATGTCGTGTTTACCGCAAATAAACGTATTTTCTTTCTTTTTCTTTCTTTTCTTTCTCTTTCTTTATGAAGAGGACAGAAATATTAGATTTTACTTTTGTTGTCTATGGTATGTCTTAATTTGACAGGATTAAAGAAATAATTATTTATCGTCTGTACTTTTTATACTGTAATGAAAAAAAAAGAAGCAATGAACATAAATTTTGGTGAGTTTGTGAACAAGGTTGAAAGCTCCGTGGCGTAGCGGTAGCGAACGCGGCCGTTGCACAAGGAAGCGCGGGTTCGATCCCCGCACAGTGCAAATGTTTGTATGCATGAATATGAATGTTTGCACTGGTCTGGTCGTGCCTCGGAAAGCACGTTAAGCCGTTGGTCCCGGTTGTCATACGAACATCTAGTGGCAGTCGTTACGGGTTGTTGGAGCCCTCAAAAGTCTAACAATTGGTCTTACTGCAATGTTTAGATATCGCCTTCGGGTTGTGGAGGTCAGACGGCAGTCGCTTCACGGAAAATATCGTAGTTTAGCCAAAATTAGCAGTTAGACTGGTAAAGCGGACCCCAGACTCCAAAGCTGAAAAAAGCTGCGGATGCGACTGGGATTAACGCAGAGATGATGATGATGATGTGAACAAGTTCACAAACTAAACTAATTTTAAGTTATGTGCATCTTTTTCTTTCCATTTCGTTGAGAAAAGGATAGAAGATAAAATGTCAGTTTAGACCTGTCAAATTAGTGCGCTCCTGGCGTAAACTGGCGTATTTTAGTCGCCATGTTTATAATCGCGTCTAAACTGTCAATGGAGTATCTTAATTTGACAGGGTTAAATTAAAATGTTATTTTCTATGCTTTTCTTAACGAAATGGATAGAAAAAGATACACTTAACATAAAATTAGTTTCGTTTGTGAACAATAGAATCGGCGCCACCAGCTAACTAAAAAAAATGTTGCTTTTGATGCATCCAAATCGATGATGAAATGAGTTTTTTCCAACTTTCTTAATTTTTTTTTTTATGTATTTTATAAATCAATATATTTACAAATGTAACCAAATGAGAAAAAAGGAAAATAAAGGAAATAATAATAATAATTTATTTCGAAATACAAAATGTTACAAGAGAGAGAGTTACATATATTTAGGAGAGTTAAATAATACACAATCATAACATTTGATGGTTCAATCAATATTTACATACCTATCAATTAATGGTGTCGTATAATGTCGTCATTCCAAGGTCCAATGGGACCAGGTACCGGTTCGTAAGCTCCCTCGAATTGCCTACGGCTAACAATAAAAGTAATTGAAGATTTTGTTCGATTCTGTGATGACATTATATAGTACTAGCTTTCCGCCCGCGGCTTCGCCCGCGTAGAGTTCGGTTATATCGCGCTTTTTGGATTTCCCTCGGGAATATCAATTTTTTCCGGGATAAAAGGTAGTCTAAACCTTCCTTAAGAATCACTCTATCTATTAAAAAAAACCGCATCAAAATCCGTTGCGTAGTTTTAAAGATCTAAGCATACATACGGACATACAGCGAAAGCGACTTTGTTTTATACTATGTATTGAAGTCAATTCGAGGTTAAAATTGTAACCATAGATACTTCTTTTTTATTTTATTTTGGCATCAAACAGTTATATACAAACAGTAACTTATATAGACAATATGGATGTTTCCAGGGTAAAAAAAAAAAAAACATTTAGTCCATCATCCAGATTATAGAAAAATATTGGATACGTATATTTTGCTTTATCAAATCAATAAAAATTTACAAATATAAAAGGCATCACAGATCAGGAGTGGTGGCTGGTGACGTCACTGCTTGCTAAAAAGTGTAGCGTGCAGTGACGTCACACGAGTTTTCAACGCACTGTGTCGTCTTCATTTTTTGTTTATATGAAAAAAGAAAAAATACGTGTCTAGTATTTTTAGGAAATCTGACTGACGGACTAGTTGGTTTTTTTTAGTCAAATACCCTATTGGTTTCTTACAAAAGACCTATAATGCCGACAATGTTACTTCTTGTTTGTTTATTAATCAAGGAATTTTGTGCAGCAGTAGCATATCAGTAACAATAACTACATCAGCCTTCTCTTAACATATGTCTAAAAAACTTCCCACAGACAAACCAAAAACCCATAAAACCCAATACAACACTTAAGACCACAATATTGTTTATTAAGTTACCTTTAAAATCAGAATATTTTAGTCTGGGCGCACCATTTCGAAATGTCAAGCGACGGCCTATTATCTTCACCCACGCTGTGTACGGTAACTAAGAATGGATACCATGTGTGACTAAACCAGTTGCTCGGCGGCATTTTAACATAAAACATTGAGTTTTTCCTTATAATCTTGCGATTTGCTTATGTTAAGGCTAGCTGCCTTGTTGGTCTAGGGACTGCTACATCCAATGCAGGGAGGACACGGCGCAGCACACGCTCGCCGAGTGTATAGCTTGGGAGGAGCAGCGCCGTGTCCTCACAAATTAAGTAGGAGGCGACCTGACGCTCCTTCTGCGAGGACGTGATGTCGCAGAAGGAAGCTGCGGAACGGGAGAGCGAGATCTCAACTCCCTTCCCGGGCCGCAGAAGACGCACCGGGCACCGAAGAAGGGCGGATAACGCCCTCTTCCACCCCCCCATGAATGGGTCCAGGGGTGAGGGACATGGGGAAGTCCCCGACCCCTATTCGATGGACCCCGAGGCGGAGGCGCGCGCGGCTCTCGGCGCGCGCCTCTGAGGCGATGCACGGGGTAGTTTAACACCCCCTACCCCGTGCAGGAGACGAGGCCCGGACAGACCGGGCCAGCACGAGAGGGTGGGGCCGTGGAAGAATTTAGACTCACGCGGCTCCACGCGCGCTCGTGATAGAAGAGATACCGGGGTGGTTTTAGTCAGTAAAAGTCTGACAGACTCCGTCGCCCACCCCAGGGCGGCGGACATCCTATGAGGAATCCCACCCCGAAAAAAATAAAAAAAAGGGACTGCTGCATAGGTCTAGCGGTTGCAAGTTCTATTGCTGAGCATAGGTAAGACCATCTATCCTAATTCCGTAACATACTTAGGTATGTCACTCTGTATTTTTTTAGCCATAATATCGGCTGCCGGCAGAAATTACCACCTACCAGACAAAGTCTTGCCGCCAAGCAATCCGTCGTATTCCGGCATGATGTCTGGTGAAGCCGTACGGAGGACGGGTCTGAGTTGCGATGTGTGCCAGATACGATGCGACAAATGTTGCTGTATCAGGAGTTTGGTCATGGATCTCCGATCAACCTCCTTCTGGCGCAGCGTCGTTGGTCGTGTTGTTGGGTTTAACATTGCATCACCTCGCCCATTGCCGTCTTCCTTCCATTCATTCACTAAGCTTTTTAAGTGAATAAGCTTAATAAACTAGTTCGCTTTACCATCAACGATTGCATCACTGTTTACCATCAGGCGGGATTGCAGTAAAGCACTAATTTAGAATGCTTAAAAAAAGAATACCCAGCGTGGTTTTTATTGGTTGTTTCTATCAGGAATTTCTCTGAATGTGCCCCGTTCATACGTCCCCTTTTTAGTAGTAATCAAACTTAACTGGGAACGTATGCGCGTACTAAGCAACACTACTGTCGTACCCTTCGGAGAGTTTAGGAGTGATATTATGACGGTAGACGGAAGGACGACCTGATGAAGATCGCCGGAAACCGCTGGATGCGGGAGGCGCAGGACCGGTCGTCGTGGAGAAACTTGGGGGAGGCCTATGTCCAGCAGTGGACGTCTTTCGGCTGAAATGATGATGATGATGATGATTATGACGGTGTAGTTTACTGTACGTTCTATTATATTTACTTCTAGCTTTCCGACCGCGGCTTCGCCCGCGTGCAGTTCGGTTATATCGCGCTTTTAAGATTTCCCTCGGGAACATCAAATTTTTCCGGAATAAAAGGTAGCCTATGTTCTTTCTCAGGGTCTAAAGATTGTCTGTGCCAAATTTCATCAAAATCGGTTGAGAGGTTTAACCGGGAAAGCGTAACAGACAGACACACAGACAGACAGACAGACAGACAGACGGACAGACAGACAGAGTTACTTTGCATTTATAATATTATAGTATGGTATAGTATGGATAGAGGTTATCGTGATGGAACGTTCCGAACGATTTAGGAATGGTCGAAAGCGCTACGTGTGCGACCGAACAAATTCGGTATGTAGGTATGCGATTTGGATCAGCCGTTCTTTTGGCAAATTGTTGGGATTACTGAGTTTGGTAGTGTTTAGAATACTCGTTTGGCTTGCACTTTCGTTTGTATAGAATAAGCTGGATCTGTGCGGCGGTGTTTCCGTCGGATTACAATTTGAGTGTCTTCAAGGCTAGAGTGAATAGGCTCTTAATAAACTAGTGCGCTTTACCATCAACGATTGCGTCACTGCTTACCATCAGGCAGGATTGCGGTCAAGCGCTGGTTTATAAAATGTAAAAAAAAAAAAAGTTCGTATGTTTTACTTTTTTTCTTTTTTTAATGCCGTGATAGAGACGAATAGTCAAACATGAATGTTATGGAAATATAAATCATATTTTTCATCATTTTTCTAGGGTTTTTATTTTTTATACCTAAAATCTTCATGGTCAGAGATCGCATAAGACATAGATAGAGGTTTGAAAAGAATAAGGGGAGAATTTTGCCCAACAGTGGGACACAATACCTACAGGCTAATTAAAAAAATACTCAGTCTTTCAAGTTGATGTTAGTACACGTTAAATAAAATATATCAACTGAATTGCAATGGTAAAATTAAGTTGATTATTGAAATCAAAATCAAAATTGTTTATTTCAAATTAACCATCACTTGGTATTTTTGAATAGTCAATGGCGCCGATTCTGTTGTTCACAAACTAAACTAATTTTAAGTTATGTGCATCTTTTTCTTTCCATTTCGTTAAGAAAAGGATAGAAGATAATATTTTAATTTAATCCTGTCAAATTGAGATACTCCATAGACAGTTTAGACGCGATTATAAACATGGCGTCTAAAATACGCCAGTTTACGTCAGGAGCGCACTAATTTGACAGGTCTAAACTGACATTTTATCTTCTGTCCTTTTCTTAACGAAATGGAAAGAAAAAGATGCACATAACTTAAAATTAGTTTAGTTTGTGAACAACAGAATCGGCGCCAATGTCGGTCAGTCCAAGAAAAGTGAAGCTAAATTGCACGTTCCAAAGCGTTTAACTCTATGGAGTAGAACGTGCAAGAAACTCCATGGACATGAGACATGAGTGACTAATATTCTTGAAAAGGTTATAAAAATGTTTGAAGTCGAAATGTAAATTTAACTTTAGTATGTTGGAGTTAAAGTTATTTTTCCATAAACTTGTAGGTAAGTTAGTTGTTTAGATTTTGAGCAAATACATAGCTAGCGAGTCTTTTCTCCAGGGACTTTGTGTAGAAAAAGATCATTTAATTTCTTAAAAGATTCGGTTATATGTACAGTATTCACTACTATTTTCGTGTATAAAAGAAGATGTTTGTAATATTTGTAATAAGTACCTATATTAATTCGGTTGACTTTAAAACCAAATCCATTAATTGATTTTCAAATGGATCCAATATTGTTTAGCCAGGAACATTACTGTGCCCTACCAAAAATAAAAGGCCATTCCAATGATAAATAACTAACAAATCCAATGGTATTTAACCTAACATTTGGCTTAACACAAATATGCTATTTACAAAACATTTAATAAATTAACTAATCCCATTTTCACAATTATCACAGCTTCGGCTGCGAAAATATTAAATTAAATCCTACTATTAATTCTGGCAACACCGCGTTTGAATGAAATGCATATGAACTAACGTATGGGGAAGCGCGGGAAACTTTCGAACTTGGCGGGCGCGTCCTTAGAGTTTTTATAAAATAAAATATTTTTTAAGTATATATAAGATCAGTAGCTGTAGTGTATTGTATATATTCTGTTAATTAGTATAAATTTAGTTTAGTTTTGTACATTTCATCACTTGGTAAGTCAAACTTTTATCAGTATATAGAAACTAAGTATGAATGAGCCGCCCGATCCGGGGGACTTTGTCCCACCGGCAGGGCAATTCGTAACCATACAGTCCAATGAGTCTGGCATGGACACCGATGGGTCCACCTCGACCCGTTCTTTAAAAAGAAGCCGCATTTCTGTATGCAAACACTGCAACAAACGTCGTCGTCGACATCATGGCTCAGATACAATTAGTTGTGGTTGTCAGGATGCTCACTTAAATGAAAATGAACAAAAAGTTATTAACACGGATACTACAAACAAAATTATCGATACGGTCCAAACTATTACCTCTCAGAGTCCCTCCACCCCTTTAGGACGGAACACGTATGATAAAACCGATTGTGCACCTTACATTATTCATGTGCAAAAACAAACTTTGTCACAAAACGATGGCACAACCTTGCACCCCATTACATTTGGGAAATTTCTGAAAAAAAACAACATTCCCAATATCATCAACGGAAGTGTGAAGCGCATAGGGCGTAACAAAATTTCGTTAGGTTTTTCAAATTTTGCAGACGCCAATTCTTTTATAAATAATGGTAATCTTGAAGCAGAACAATTGAAAGCTTACATTCCGACATTCAACGTTACTCGTATGGGGTTAGTTAGAGGGGTTCCGGCAGAATGGTCTCCAGAGGAAATTGTCAATAACATCTCAGTACCTATTGGCTGTGGCCCTATTTTGAAAGTGAGACGGCTAAACTTTAAAACCGTAATTGAAGGTTCTGTTGTTTGGAAACCTACACAGTCAATTGTCATTACTTTTGATGGCCAGGTCCTGCCAAAAAGAATATTTATGTGTTACAATGCCCTTCCAGTAGACTTATATATTTTCCCTACTATCCAGTGTTTCCATTGCTGTAGATATGGTCACACAAAGGTACAGTGTAGGTCTAAGCCTAGGTGCTTTAAGTGTGGTCAGAATCACACAGGGGATACCTGTAATAGAGATAAAGACCCTTCTTGTTGCATGTGTTCAGGTTATCATTTTGCCACAAGTAAATCTTGTCCTGAATTTTCTAGGCAAAAACAAATCAAGACATACATGGCTCAAAATTCTGTGTCCTACGCTGAAGCCCTGAAAGTTCACCCTCCAGTAAGCAGAACCTATGCAGAGACGCTTCTTTCTTCCCCATCCAATAACTTCTTCAGTAAACCTGCTCTTCCATCATTTAACAGAATACCCAATAATATAGATTCCCCCACTACTAGCCACAAAAAGACAACATTTTTAAAACCTAGATCCCCTCCAAGACCTTCATATGGGTATGATAAAAATTCTCATAATGCTTTAATCCAGGAATATAATGCACCACAGCCAGCTAATGGTTGTGCCTTAAGAAAAGTAGAAGATAGTGAAACAAATAATCTGTCAACTAATGATTTTATTACAGCATTAATTCAACTTCTTACACAGTATAATATTTCACCGTCCAACGTTGCCTCTTATTTAAACCTTTTCTCTCTTGCCATTAACAATGGACAGACTCTCCAAAATAATGCAGTGGAACTGCCGCAGCCTGATAAGCAAAAAAAGTGATTTAATTCACTTAATCAATAAATATGAACCCTCAGTTTTTGCATTAGCAGAAACTTGGCTCAAGCCAAATCATGTTTTTAAAATAAATAATTACTATACCATTAGAGATGATAGATCTGATGGGTATGGTGGAGTAGCTATTCTCATAAAGAATTCTATTTCTTTCTCTATTATCCCTTTACCTCCTCATAGTGAGGATATTTCAATTGTAGCTATTAATGTATTTAACATTTGTATTATTTCCTTATATATTCCTCATCCATCTTCTTCTTTACTTTTTGAGATTAACAATCTTTTTTCTCTTCTTCCAACACCCCTACTAATATTGGGAGATTTCAATTGCCACCACCAATTATGGGGTTGTTCAATTTCCAGTAACCATTGGGATGAATTATTAGATATAATAGACCATCTAAACCTATGTATCCTGAATACAGGTGCTCCTACACGTCGTTCTGCTCCTAATCAGAGTACAAGTGCTATTGACCTATCTATCTGTTCTCCTAACTTAGCCTCTTCACTAACTTGGTATACACTATACTCTACTTATGGTAGTGACCATTTCCCAATAGTTATGTCCACTCCATTCCCCAAACCAACCATTTCCAGAAAAACATCAAACCTTAAACATAAAGTCCCTGATAGGAATAACATCAATTGGGAAAAATATAGAACCGCTACTGACTCAAACTTTTCTTCTCTACCACCTATTTCTAATGGTAATGAAAATGCGTGTGCTAGGTCTTTAACCAAGTTACTAATGGCAGCAGCAGATGAAGTGTTCCCTGCTAAAAATAATAGCTCTCATTCAATTCCTAGGCCTCCATGGTGGGATTCAGAGTGTACAGATGCCATTAAAAAACGTAAAAAAGCAGAATTCAATTATAATCTTGACATGTCCGATGCTAACTTTGACGCCCTAATCACTATTAATACAGAAACTAAGAAATTTTTGAAAAAGAAAAAATATGCAGGTTGGCAGAGTTTCTGCACAACTATATCTCCCAATACTCACCCAACTATAGTTTGGCAAAACATACGTAGATATAGGTCTGCATTTACACAGCCATCTCCTCCTATTCCCAATTCCCTAGCTACCGAATTCTTAGATAAACTTGCTCCACCGTGGGTTCCCCAAGATAATAACAACACATCATGTGAATCTGTTACGGCCGATTCTCCTAGGACTTTGCATCTCCCATTCACCTTAAATGAGCTAAAAGGCATAGTACTAAATGCAGTAGATTCTGCTCCAGGTCTTGATGGCATTCCATACTCATTTTTTGCCAATCTAAGTGATAATATTCTTAATTATTATTTAAAAGTAATCAATTCTATCATGAAAACGGGAAATATTCCATCCGAATGGAAATGTCAAATGGTGTTGCCATTTTTAAAACCGAATAAAAATCCTTCGGACGTTTCTTCTTACCGACCCATAGTTCTATCCTCAGTGTTAATTAAATTAGCAGAACATTTATTAAAAAACCGTCTAGAATGGCACATTGAAAGCGAAGGCCTACTGAGCTGTTCGCAATACGGTTTTAGAAAAGGAAAAAGTACCACTGACTGTATAAGTATTTTTACCACAGATATCCGTTCCTCATTTTCCAAAAATCAGTCTACAGTTGCAGTTTTCTTAGATATAAACGCGGCCTATGACAACGTTTTACTTTCCGTATTAAAAAACAAATTAGATGTTTTAAAAGTACCACACAATCTATCCAACTTTATATTGAACATTTTAACAGACCGTACATTATATATGCCATTTGAAGATCATCACTTATCTCGCAAGGTATGGAGAGGCCTCCCGCAGGGATCTGTGCTTAGTCCCCTCTTATATAACATTTACACATTTGATTTAGATTTATCCATAAACAATGAAGTAAAAATACTGCAGTATGCCGATGATCTACTGTTTTATTGTTCAAGTAATTCCATAGAACAAGCTTGCTCTGTTGTTACTTCTGCTTTATCGTTATTATCGTCATGGTTACATGTAAATGGTTTGGAATTATCCATCTCTAAATGCGCAACTGTTGTTTTTACCCGCAAAAGAAATATTCCTCAAATAAACCTTACTTATAAAGACGTCCAAATCCCTATTAAAGACAATTTTAAATACCTGGGTGTTATTTTAGACTCCAAACTGAGTAGTATCCCACATTGCGATTATATAGCTAATAAATGTGAAAAACACCTAAATATGTTGAGGTGCCTCTCAGGTGTTTGGTGGGGTGCACATCCTTCTTCCTTAAAGTTGATTTACAATGCAATTATTAGAAGCCTCTTAGACTACGGTCTATTTATTGTAGAACCTGGTAGTGTCAAGGCCTTCAAAAAATTAGATATAATACCATCTAAAGCGCTACGTGTTATTTCGGGTGCAATGAAGTCCAGTCCAGTGAATGCACTCCAAGTGGAGTGCGGCGAAGCGCCGTTACGTCATAGGAGACAGTTTCTCTCAGACAAGTATTTCTTCAGAATTCTACAGTTCTCTAGTCATCCTCTCATCCCTAAACTGCAACTTTTACTGTCTGAAATTGAATCTTCATGCTACTGGTCCAATAAATCTCCACCCTGTTTAGTTGTTAGTTATAAGAAGTTCATTTCCCTTTCTTCCCCTACACACCGTTCAAATAAACTCCCTTTATTTTGCGTCAGTTATGACAGTTTACACTTTTCTCCCAGTATAATATATAATTTTGTTAGTAAATCTGATCCCCGTGTTCAATTAAAATTTAACCGATTAATGGCGCCGATTCTGTTGTTCACAAACTAAACTAATTTTAAGTTATGTGCATCTTTTTCTTTCCATTTCGTTAAGAAAAGGACAGAAGATAAAATGTCAGTTTAGACCTGTCAAATTAGTGCGCTCCTGACGTAAACTGGCGTATTTTAGACGCCATGTTTATAATCGCGTCTAAACTGTCTATGGAGTATCTCAATTTGACAGGATTAAATTAAAATATTATCTTCTATCCTTTTCTTAACGAAATGGAAAGAAAAAGATGCACATAACTTAAAATTAGTTTAGTTTGTGAACAACAGAATCGGCGCCAATATCTGAGCAGTTTATTGATTTCCATTGCATTTACACTGATGCTTCTAAACCTGCTGCAATTGACTGTGTAGGTGTAGGGGTTTACCATACACAATATGATATAGTTCAAAAAATTAAATTTCCTCCCGAGACTTCTGTTTATACGGGTGAATGCTTCGGAATACTTAGGGCTGTCGAATATGTTCGTATGTGTAAACTTAAAAAAGCTATAATTTTCACAGATTCATTAAGCGCTCTTCAAGCAATTGCCAAATTTCCATTCAAACAAAAATCGCAATTACATATTATTTTTAAAATAAGGGAAATAGCATTCACACTCCAGCTGCAGGGGTTTGATTTACAGTTTATTTGGATACCAAGTCACACTGGCATCCATGGTAATAATGTCGCGGATAAACTAGCAAGTGATGCAGTGCAAGGCGGTGATTTCTTTCCATATGAAAACTATTGTCAAGACCTTGTGGCTTTACCAAAATCTTTTTTAAAAAACGCCTGGCAGGAGGAATGGGACTCTGGCAGTAAATCAAAGGGGCAACATTATGCCCGTATTCAACCAGAACTTCCTGCAAAGCCGTGGTTCACAAAAGCAAAACTTAGTAAGATTGAGACGTCAACTTTGACGCGCATGAGATTAGGACATGTTTGTTCCCCAGCTCATCTCGCCAGGCTGAAAATTGTTGACGACCCTGTTTGTGTGTGTGGAACAGATGTTGGTGATCTAAATCATATCATCCTCTCCTGTCCTCTTTATGATCGCACTTCCTTTATAGATAGTCTTTTATCTCTTAATATTCCTTTTCCAACTTCCATCATTGCCTTACTTCACACTAACGACATCAATGTATATAAAAGTATAGCTACATTCATCTCATTAAATAAAATAAAACTGTAAATATCCATCCATTTCATATCCTCATCCTCTTTTGTAATATGTGTAAATATTTTTTCCTACTGATCCTATAACTTACAGATAAATATCCAAATTTACGTTCCATTTTACCTTTATTCCGTTTCCCTACCTTTTACTCGTCATTGGCTAACACAAACCGTGGAGTGCCAGAACAAAAAAAAAAAAAAACTAACGTATGGTACTGTAAATATTTCAGACCATTTGTTATTCGAATTATAATTACTTTTGGTTTATGTGGTGTTAATGTTGATTTATAATTGTAAATTTTAGCTGTTTAACTTTCACTTTGAATGTTCTATCGTGTATAACAAACGGGCTCTATAAGTACCGAACTTAAAAATGATTCCTTAATTCGAGACCTGTCAATTTCTTAGTTATTCACGCCAACTTCGTGTCCATTTCAATTCATTTCGGGTTTTTTGGCGGAAACGCTAAGATGAGTGTCACGCTCGTTTTTCATTGGTCTTCTTATTCATACAGTCGTTTACTAAATAAAACCGCGTGATTTATGTAGGTAGTAAAAAGTTCGTTCAGTAAATAATTCATCATTCATTCATTCATTTCATTTGAAATATCGCAGCATAGTGGCCTCATCGTGACTTTGCCTCAAACCTCCCTCGTAGACGGTTCATGCGGCCGTCATTTCCGGCTGTAATTTGCGATATCCGCCATTATTGTGAAATAATTTTTTAAAAGAGTTTCTATAATTTGTTACACGTGTTACACAGGGGCCATTGATCAAGAGTTGAAGTTGAAGTCAATTAATTTCAATTACTGTGTTATAAGAAATATGCCAGGTTAGGTGGAACGACGGTATTCGCAGTGTGGCTGGTAACAGCTGCGGGCAGAGATGAGAGTTGCCGAAAGCTGGGTTGAATGTGGAGCTGTTGAACTGGCATATGTCCAGCAGGGTACTACCGTAGGCTAATGATTGTAATGTATTGTTTGGTCCTTCTCGCTGTGGTCCCTTAAAAGAGGTCACACTTTTACGCGACCCTGCTTAAGTACAGACTTTCAGTAACTCGTACACAAGGACCACTTTGCCCTGGCCACTTGACAAAATAAATAGTGTGACAAATACGGAAGGATTTTCCAATCACATTTTTGTGAAGACTTCATTTCGTTTAATCCAGTTATAACGGTAAAAACAAAGTTTTATCGAAAAATGCTTTCATTCGATGTGTATAAAACCAATTAGATCTTAGCTCAGACATACACACAAATCTTTAAGCACAGCATCCTGCAGCAGCTAGGTAATGCTAATTACATTAATGATTCCCGTTCACGAAATCACAAAAACAATCGCGCGTTTCGCAACTTGCAACAACCATCGTCGTTTTCGTGTTCAAAGCTTCCTTTAGCGACAGAAAAGACCGTCAATGGATAGTAAACCTCGATGCAGGTCGTTAACATTCGCGAGAATACGGCTTTAAGTGTGATTATTCAAATGGTAAACAAACAATATGAGCGCTTAGTCGAGGCATTCAATTTAGTGTCGCGGTAAATCCTTTGCGTAGGTAGAAAAATGCTATGTTTATGACGAAAAAGATACCTGTTTGTCATAGTAAAAACATTTTTATTTTATGCCATTCACGGGGCTATCCTTGAATGGTATAAAATAAAAATATTTTTGCATACATGCATTAAAATTAACATTTTGTTAGGATGAGTACTTCCGGAAAACTTAAGTAAATAATATTGGAATTGTTTATCTGTGTAACAGATTGACAGTCCTAATATTATTACCTCAATTTTTAGACAGATAGATATATTTAGCAGCTCATTATTTTATCTCTGTCTAGAGATAAACAGAAGCCAACAAAACAAAACAAACAAAATCATTTATAGATAACGAGGTGATTACATAGATAAACTCATGCCAAACAGATAACAAGTTAGAAGCAAAACCGTAATACACGGATACAAATATTTTCTTAACTGTAATGAGTTGGTCATTAGTTCATTACACTCACCTTTCCCCTCTAATGAGCATTCATTGTCAACGAATCGCCCACCGTACACGCAGACGCAGGCACAACACTATGCATGACGTAACTTCCTATTACACTTCATTCATAAACTAAATCAATCGACTTAGTCAAACGTAGAACGGCACTATCCAAAACAAACAAACTGTTTAAAGGAAAATCAGAACCCACTGTCACTGTTTTCGCAATTCGAAACCGACTTTTTTTTGTTACTTTTTTAGTTTATTTTTTTTTAGTAAGCGCGTGTGTGTCAGTCGGTGCGCGCGCGCGTTTGAGCACGCGCCGAAGCCTCTGAGAATCGCCCCCGCGATTTTTGACGCGTGGGCGCAAGAAGCCGGCCCCGAATTTGCGTAATATATTTAAGCAATAAAACAACTCAAATATTACTATATATTCTTCACTAGTTTATGTTATAATGTCAGTTGAGATCGAAACGACCGCCATCAGCAGGGGACCACATGAAAATGGCGAGCTTTCTTTATAAGCGTATGTTAGAATTTTAAATGAGTATCGAATAATGCATTCGACATAAAAAGCTATCGGCGTCTGCTAACAATATTATGTGAGCCGGTGCGTTGGGAAGCGACTTGTCGAGGAGTACCTTGTATGGAGAAACGGGTTCGTCTGCAGTCCCACACGTTCGACTTTTTGCCGTTCGGTGCAGGAAAGAGGCAGGGACCATCAGCCAGACTAAGATGACCTCCCTCGTCCCTTAACCAAATACACAATGTTCGGGGTAACGCAGTAACAAAAGGAGTAGCAAGGATCTACTTTGAATGGACGCTTTCTGCTAAGGAAGGAGCATTGTACAGATCGTGTGCTTGCAAGCCACGTCCTGCCTTCAGCTTCATACATTTGTAATGAAATCGTCGAGTCGCTTCGGCGTCCTAATTAGACGTCTCCTATGGTGCCGCGAGAACGTTCAAGTAATGTTTTGGCATCCTATATAGCTGCCATTTTCACTAAATAAAACTTATTTGCGGCTGCGATTATAAGCTGAAGGAAACACTTTCAGAAAACTTTGCGGGTGAAAGACCAAATTTTATTGTTATGTTTCGAAGGACTGTGGGATTTTTTTGTTCGGGATCGAAATTTCTTTCAGATCCTGAAGATGTATGCGTGCTGAAGTGTGATGCGGAGTACGGACGGCAGCAGGACAAGCTACCCGAAACTGTCAAATATTCCCAATCAACTTTATCTCTATTATTATTATCTTTTTTATAATTATAATTACAATAGAACCTCGGTAATCCGGACTCCCGCTTGTTCGGTGATCGCTGTAATCCGGCCGGGCAATGGGATTTGCGGGGGAGGCCGGCGAGGGTTGGTGCAGGTTGTCATGCTCGAACCAATGCGCCCTCCGTCATTGTTTTGTGTGTCGCTCTTGGTGATAACACCAAATCAATGTGCTAATTTAGCGATTTTTTTTGTGTGTCAATTTAGCGCGCTTGCTAACATCTTAGTGCCGCCAAGTAAACATACGACATTGACATTAAAAGACAAATTGCGGATTATAGCAATGTTAGATAAAGGTGACAAGTACCCTGTCATTGTTCGGAAGTTTGGCATAGGCAAGTCAACTGTTGGCGACATAAAGAAACTAAGGTTAAACATGTGTTTTATATGGCATACTATAATCCGGACGCCTCGATAATCTGAAAAGGGTCTTGATTTTGCCTCTCCGGATTAACCAAGCCCTACTGTATAATCTAGTTCTTAACTGCAATTCCGCCTGATGGCAAGCAGTGATGCAATCGTTGATGGTAAAGCGCGGAGCCTATTCACTCTGTCCCTCGATGTATGCGGGATAAAAGATGAGGCGAGAAACTTCGTCCGGATCGTAGTGGTGTCAACCACATAAGAGTAGATTAGATACTCTATTATTATCACTTATTCTTCATTCATAAATCCATGGATACTAATATTATAGATGCGAAAGTATCTCTGTCTGTCTGTCTGTCCGGCTTTCACGTCTTATCTACTGAACCGATTGTAATGAAATTTGGTACACAGATAGTCTAGTCTAGAGCCTGAGAAAGGACATAGGCTATATAACATCCCGCTGTGACCAATAGGAGCAGAGCAGTAATAAAAAATGTTGCGAAAACGGGAGCAAACGCGGACGTACATATTGCTCCCATTATTTTAACAGGCGCTTATTTTATATCAACTGAGCCTTTTTTTTTTTTTTCGGAATGAACATTCCCACGGAAAAGGCAACCACCACGCGCTGTAAACTGAAGTCCATGCGGACGGAGTCGCGGGCAACAGCTAGTTATTAATAAAATATTGGCTTCGTCTTTAAAACCTTATTGTTCTATGAATCCGAGGCGCATAATGTAACAATGGAGTCATAAGTGTAAAACATTTATAGCTTTTGACTGCTACCGCTTTAGTCCTAACTTTTATGTGTTCTAACACCGAAAAGTCATGGGCGTACCCAGAGGGGGCAGATGGGGGCAGCTGAAACCTGAAAAGCTCACATAACATGTATCATCATCAACCTTTTATCGTGCCACTGCTGGGCACAGGTCTCTTCTCATACAGAGAAGGATTGAGCGTAATCACCACGCTTGCTCAATGCGGGTTGGCGATTTCAGACTTATAAAGTCCAGGTTTCCTCAAGATGTTTTCCTTCACCTTCAATCGTTGGTGTCCAAGATATACTTAGAAAGTACATATAACTTTAGAAAAGTTACATTGATACTTGCCTGACCTGGAATCGAACCCGCGCACTCATACTTGAGAGGCTGGTGTTTTAACCACATTTTTTTTTTCTGGGTGGAATCCTCATAGGATGTCCGCCGCCCTGGGATGGGCGACGGGGTCTGTCAGACTTTTACTGACTAAAACCACCCCGGTGCTTCTTCTATCACGAGCGCGCGTGGGACCGTGGGAGTCTAAATTCTTCCACGGCCCCACACTCTCCTGCTGGCCCGGTCTGTCCGGGCCTCGTCTCCTGCACGGGGTAGTGGGGTGTTAAACTACCCCGTGGATCGCCTCAGAGGCGCGCGCCGAAACTAGCGCGCACCTCCGCCTCGGGGTCCAACAAATAGGGGGCAGGGACTTCCCCTTGTCTCTCGCCCCTGGACCCATTCATGGGGGGCGGAAGAGGGCGTTATCCACCCTTTCTTGACGCCCGGTGCGTCTTCTGCGGCCCGGGAAGGGAGTTGAGATCTCCCTCTCCCGTTCCGCAGCTTCCTTCTGCGACTTCACGTCCTCGCAGAAGGACACCACCGCGTCCCAAGATACTGCGCTACCGACCATCCTCCGCACTACTGTCGGTAGTGACAGGTCGCCTCCTACTTCATTTGTGAGGACACGGCGCTACTCCTCCCAAGCTACACACTCGGAGAGCGTGTGCTGCGCCGTGTCCTCCCCGCATTGGACGCAGTGGTGGCACCGAGCGTCCGGCTCCCTGCCTAAGCGACGCAGGTACTTGCCGAAGCAGCCGTGCCCCGACAGTACCTGCGTCACCCTGAACGACAGGGAGCCGTGCCTTCTCCCGAGCCAGTCGCCGAGTACTGGCCGGATCGCCTCGATGGTAGCGAGGCCGGTAGGGCGCATGAGCCTCTGCCGCCACGGACGGAGCTCCTCTCGGCGCAGCTCGATCTGTCGCTGCGCCGGACTGAAGCCCCGTGTCCGCTCTTCCTCGCGCCATCGGTACAATGACGCGAGTACTTGCGCCTCTAGGTCCCAGGGCGGGGATCCGGCCAGGACGCAAGCCGCCTCGTAGGAGGTGTTTTAACCACTAGGCCAACATAACATGTAGGACTAATCGGGGAAGTATAAACGGGGACATATCTCTAACTTTTTAATAAACCACGCAGTACACACTGGCAAAATGTATGGTCTAATTGGCAAAAAACCACGTGCGCAGCGCACAATGATTACCGAATTCAGCCGAGCGTTGTAACGCTTGCGCTTGGTTGTAATCGGTAATCTACGGTGCGAGCTGAGGTTGCGCACGATTAGCATTTTGTTTTATTTGATGATTCGATCCTGAAAATCTGACTTGCCCCCTTCCCCCACCTCCACCTTTTGCATCACCTTGCTCAACTGCCGTCATCCTTCCTATTCCTTAGTTTTTTAAATGAATGGGCTTAATAAACTAGTGCGCTTTACCATCAACGATTGCATCACTGCTTACCATCAGGCGGGATTGCAGTCAAGCACTAGTTCATTTTTTTTTAAGTCGGAATTAGAAAGATTTTTTTAATTTATTTTAATTTTTTTTTTTTTTTTTTTTGTTTATAAACATGGCGACTAAAAATACATCAATTTACGTCGAGCGCGTACTAATTTGACAGATCTAAACTAACGTTTGTATAATGTTCTTTCCTTTTCTTAATGAATTTAAAAGAAAAAGAAATGTGACAGTGAGTTTGTTTGTTTCGCTCTCACGCCTAAACTACTAAACGGATTTGGATGAAATTTGACAGACAGATTGTTTATAACCAGAAATTAAACATAGGATACTTTTTATCCCGATATTCCTATGGGATCGAAACTTGCAAGGGTAAAACCTATAGGCGCTAGTATTATAATATTGAGAGCTCTAAGCAGACTACACCAACTTTATCACGGTGAGATTTGTACAGAATCAGCTATTATTTGTAATTGAAAACATTTTTTTTTTGAACGTTGCCCGCTACACTAAGAATCACTTCTGTATCGTGGGTGCGTTTAAAAATATATAAAAACTCATATACACAAACAGCCAGATCCGGAACAACTACCTGTAGTTCATGCAAATAAAACATTTCTTTTTTTTTCGTGCGCGTTTCGAACCCGCGACACGCAGCGCAGCAGTCGATCGCTCAACCACCGTACCAACCGTGTCGTCAAAATTGTTTCATAGAGGATACACTCTTGACAAGGTATCAAGGCTGCATTCTCGCGTCAGCCATTTTGTTGACAGGTGTCAGTTGCATATAAACGAATATGTGTTTTGCGAATATGATCCTTATTAGCTGATAGAATTATCGCAATGATAAGTGCCAGGAACGCATTCTTTCGGCAGCTAGAGCCAGACTGTTACTTGAAACCGTTTAGTTTACATGTTTCGTACCCAATAAGATTTCTAACTGGCAAAAAAATTAAGAAATTTTATACAAATATTCATATTTGAAATTCCTTCCATGGCCTTGCTTACCTTAACTTCGTTAGACACAGAAGGTAGTGCAAAATTTAATGCTTCTTCAACAAACGGTAAGAAAAAAGGGGCAGGAAGAAGTACGACCTACAAGTAGTTGTTCTGGTCTGGGTTGTGGCCGGGTCTGGATGTTTGGGTCATCATCATCATTTCAGCCGAAACACGTCCACTGCTGGGCATGTGCCTCCCCCAAGGTTCTCCACGACGACCGGTCTTGCGCCTCCCGCATCCAGCGGTTTCCCGCGACCTTCACCAGGTCGTCAGTCCACCTTGTCGGGGGCCTACCCACGCTACGTCTTCCGGTGCGTGGTCGCCACTCGAGAACCCGGGCCCATCGGGCATCGGTTCTACGGGCAATGTGTCCAGCCCACTGCCACTTAAGTGTTGCAATTCTTCAGGCTATGTCGGTTACTATCGTTCTTCTGCGGATCGCCTCATTCCTGATTCGATCGCGCAGTGAAACCCCAAGCATAGCCCTCTCCATTGCCCTTTGAGTGACTTTGAGCATTCTTATAAGGCCCATTGTTAGCGACCACGTCTCAATTCCATAAGTCATCACTGGTAACACACACTGATCGAAGACTTTTGTCTTGAGACACTGCGGTATTTCGGACGAGAAGATTTTCCGTAGCTTCCCGAAAGCAGCCCAGCCGAGTTGGATTCGACGATGCTTGGGTATTTCAGTTTATATGTTTGTAAACGCACCCACGATACAAGAGTTATTCCTAGTATGGGGTAAAGTTAAAAAAAAAAACTTAATGATAACTTGAGACCCGCCAGTTTTTTCTGTGCTTTGTCTGATAAATGAAATTAAATCGAATCAAATGTTATTTATTCAAATTAGGCTGCGAATCAGCACTTTTTAAACGTCAATATTACATAAAACAGTCCCCCAAAACGCCCGCCCTTCGCCACTTCCTAGCACTTTGGCTGGAAAGAACAAAAATATGTAGATATTTTTTTTTACCATAGGGTTTCAACACGATGGATTCCTTCTCCGTTTTGAGAGCACTGCTGATGAAATAATTTACACAAAAAAAAAAACGCCTGACGAATAAACTAATAAAATGGACATATAATATTGTAGCTTAACCTATAGATTTTTATAAAGTACCTATATATAAAAAAAAATAAGACAGCAATAAAACTTAGCATAAGCAAAGAAAACTTTCTGAATGTCAAAAAATATAAGACAAAGGGAAACATTAAATTACAATACAAGCGGAAATGACAAACATGAATGGACCTCGCGATGTGGGAACCATAACACTGTAATCGGAGAACTGTTGTGGGTGAACAGCCGAGCACTTTCCTACACCCACACCTCAATAATCCGAGGATTACAGGCCGTTATACTGTTTTAACATACTTTATACCTACATGATTGGTGACGACATACCGATTCACCACAAAAGATTTGTTATTTTTTCTCTATCCCCAATAATCTTCTTTCTTTTATTACGGACTAGCGGCCGCCAGCGACTTCGTTCGCGTGGAGTTAGTTATGCTCCGCTCCTATTGGTCGCAGCGTGATGTTATATAGCCTAAAGCCTTCCTGGACTAATAGGCTATCCAACGTAAAAATATTTTTTCAAATCGGACCAGTAGTTCTTGAGATTAGCGCGTTCAAACAAACAAACAAACTCTTCAGGTTTATAGATTAGTATAGATTTCTATCTGATTAGTGATGATGAAGAGCCTAATAAAGGGATTCGTGGTTTGTTGAGAAAAGTATAGGCGGATCTTGAATACAGAGCCTGACACTTCCTTTGTAGTATTTTTTTTTTAATTTTGTTTTAAACCAAAGTTTTAGACCATTTAGTTTTTAGAGGTATGAGGAACATGGGTATAAAGTTCACTCATCATCCATAGAAAAGGAAGGATCTTCCGACTAGACGTGTGTTCGAGTCTGGCGAGCACTTGCCCAACACTTGATGTAAGGAAGTTGTATACAATATGTAAAGAAAACCCTGTCCGACCCATAAGGATAATAAAGGTTAGGTAAACACTTGACCAAATATAATATAAAATTTTACATAATCATCACAGTAACAATAATAATGAATTTTGAAATAATCTTTTTTTCCCGGGTATTAATTCCAATTTCCCCGAAATTTGGTCATTTTTAAAAAACTGACAACACCATTTGTGACGGAGCAAATAGCGATGCGACCACGTGCCGCATGCCCCGCCCCCCTTCACCCGCGCATACATGCGCGGGTGGAGGGGGGCGGGGCTATCGGGTTGTCTACCGCACATGCATTAAGTTACCTCGCTTTTTCGAAATAATATTTATTTTTTTTGGGGGATTTTTTTTTTAAGTTTAGCCCAGCTTTGTAGGCATTATTAGAATCAGTTAACGATACCTAACAATGTACCTTCACGGATCGGACAGGGTTTTCTTTACATATTGTATATACAACTAGCATATAGTTGCACGGTAAACTCTACTTGCGAGATGAAGGATCTGTGTGGCTACCATGAGTTTTCATTACGAAGATTCGATCGTCGATATCGAGCGCTTTTGGCGCTCTTATTGGTTGAGAGTTTTTACAACCTTGAAGCGGGCCAATTGATGAATCAAACGCGCTCGATATCGATGATCGAATTTGGTAATGAAAACTCATGGTAGCCACACTGTACGATGCATCATTCGCATGTGACTTTGTAGATAACGTTACAGTTTTCGTATACTCTAGTTTCTCATTTTCTTGAAACCATGGCAATCTATACAACATATCTCGGAATTCCAACACACCAACCCCGACTAGAATATTATGTTAAATCGTAACTCATACACATAATTTTGTAAAATTATATCTATACCATTGTTTATTTATAACATTTGTTATGCGTAGGAGAAAATTGATGTCACTTTACAAATCTACTCACGCATACAGTCGCACACAAACGTGAGGGGACAAGCGTGACTAAATTAAACAGCGGACTGTTATTTTAATATTTTTTGAGATATGAAATAACCCATATTAAAAATAACTAAAACAGAATTAGCTAAATCTTGTATATTGGGAGTCCGATGTTGCCACCTGACCAGGGCGCTTCCTGCGGCGGTTTGAGCCGTGAGTGTAGTGGGATTTCCGCTCCCTCACCCGCTCCGCCTCCTCCTTTGCCAGCATCACTGCTTCACAGAAGGAGGTGAAAGCTTGCCATGCACTCTTGCTCCGGACTGTGGCCCGGACCAGGGTCGGACGCGAGAGATCGCCGCCGATCGCCCCCACGAGAACACGGCTGTGCTCTATCCAAGCCGGGCAGATCTCCACCTTATGCTCCACCGTGTCCTCAGGGCGATGCACACAGTGGTCACCTTGGCGTTTCCTCCCGCTTTATACGGAATAGGAACCTCCCGAAGCAGCCGTGTCCGGTGAGGACCTACGTCAGTCGGAAGGTGAGGACGCCGTGGCGCCTCTCTAGCTACTCCTCAAAGAGAGAACTTACCGCCGCTATTGCGGCGTGCTCAGTGCTGGATTGCGACAATCACACTTTCCATGTCGCCATGAAACCCCGCCGGAGCTCTGTCCGCTGTACTGCGATTTTTCGCGGCAACAGAGTTATGCCTCCTCTCATCACTCCCACATGTGGGCGAGGGATAGTGTTTCTCCACAATTTAATGGATGTTATTATACATATAAACGTTTCTTTTTAATTACTCTATCTATTAAAGGAAACCTCATCAAAATCTGTTTCGCAGTTTTAAAGATTTAATCATACCAAGGAACATAGGGAAAGAGAAAGTAACTTTGTTTTATAGTATGTAGTGAAGTGGTAAATGGCACAGCAATACAATATTAGAAATTTTGAAGTTGAAGTTTGCTTTGGGGCTTTTATTAAAAAAATTAAACCGGCAGAGAGCATTTATATTCCTTGCTTTAAATAAATGCATCAACATTCAACCGGTAAGACTTTTTTTTAATATGCTGAGTAGTGTAGGAGTGTATTTGTACCATTTTTAACAAATGAACCGCTAACTTATATTTTGACTGAGTTGTTTTGTTATTCCATGTCAGTTGCGTTTTGTTAAACCTTGTCTTATGTCACGTCACACGGGAACGACAGGAACCGCGGAAACGGGATAAAAAGTATCCTATGTGATATGTCCTTCTCCCAGTTCTTATTTACCTCCCTACCAATTTTGAGCCATACTGGTTAAGCGGTTCTTGAGTTATAAATATAGTAACTAACACGACTTTCATTTATATACATAGACTTCATTCAAATCGGACCAGCCTAGGAGGAATTCAGTGACGTACACACGTACAGCAGATTTAGGATGGAAAGGAGAAACCCATGGAAAGCATTGTCATCTACATTTGTAACAAAGATATCATACCTCTCTCTGCCCCTAGAGCTCTTGTTTCTGTCTCTATAAGTAAAATAAAAAATCTTAAATAATTATTTATTTCTATTTATTTTTTTCTCTTTTAGTTTATAAGTACAAATTTAGTTAAATAAAAAAAAATATCTTTTTTATTTTTTCGCCTTTTAGTTCTTATGTATAATATAAATATATTTTTAAGTAACTAAAAAAATTCAAAAAACTATAAACTTGTCTAAAAACAAAAAAAAAACTTGTGATTGACCGGGTTTGAACCGAGGAACACCAGCCATCGCGAGTAGACCATACCAATATCGACTACGCTACAGCCGCTATGTCAAGCCGCGCGAAATTAGCGCCCATATTATGCGTGAAATATTGCGAAAGAGAAAACTCGAAAATATGCGCTTCCCCAGACATAAGACTGAGCTAGATCGATTTTTCGTCCCCGAAAACCACCACATATTAATTTTCAGCAAAATCGTTAGGGCCGTTTCCGAGATCACATGCTTCTTCAAGCGATTAGCGCCATCTGCCGGGTTGATTTGTGAATCTAAACGATCCAGGTTGCCACTCAAACGCATACAGAAAAATTCATTAAAATCGGTCAAGCCGTTTAGGAGGAGTTCAATGACATACACACGTACAGCAGAATTATATATATAAAGATTAATGCCACTTTCAAAAATTGCAGGGGCGACTAGTGCATTTCTTAGCATTTTCATTAAGTATTATAGAGCACTGCAATTTAATAAAGGTCTGGAGTAGATCTGATAATGGAGCCGGGAGACAGTCGAAGGAACTCCTCAACAATTCACAGCAGCTACCTTGTGTTTGTGCTTGAATAATTTGTATTGACAAGAGCCTTACACCTAGATGAGTGGTGACTGTCATTAGGGAGCTGATGATGATGACAAAGGTCAGTTCAGGGAACTCCTAAACGATTTACAGTAGCTACATTGTCATCATCATCATCTCAGCGTTAATCCCAGTCGCATCCGCAGCTTTTTCAGCTTTGGAGTCTGGGGTCCGCTTTACCAGTCTAACTGCTGATTTTGGCTAAACTTCGATATTTCCGTTTCACGCTATTATGGTAGCCAGGCTGTTCGAAGAGATACCCGAGTCCCCTGACGCAAACAATTGAAGGAAAATGAGTGGGACTTATGAATACCAGCTTTTAACTGCCTACTCTGTAAACGACAATGCTTTGGCCCCTTTTTTTCTGAGAGGAAATCATCAAATGACTTCTCCCGCTCTGGGCGGAGCGGAAGGGCGTGTCAGACTTTTACTGACTAAAACCCACCCGTGTTTCTTCACTTGCCTGCGCGCCAGGGCCACGGTTTCTTTTTTAAACAACCCGCAACCCTGACTCATGAGGCATCGATCTTCGTGGAACCCGTCACGATGTGCTGACATCTCTTTGAGATGCGCGTGAAACACGACGCGCCGTCAACTCGGGCCTGGTCCTTACCGGGCGGCGAGCTGCCCACTACTCACCGCCCGCATGTCCGAGCCTACGGTGGCTGGGAGTTCGATGTTGTCTCCCGATCATGGCGTCTCCTGCGGCGGCTAGTGGAAGGCGCTGGGATTCCCGCTGCCTCACGCGCTCCGCCTCCTCCTTTGCCACCATCACTGCTTCGCAGAAGGAGGCGACGACCTGCCATGCACATTGCACATGCTTTGACACCTGGATGTCAAATACTGCAGCTCGTGTATGATAACAATGTTTAGTGAAAAAAAGTCTTTCTGAGTTTTGAGAGATACCTTTGCCCAGCAGTGGGGCAGTTAAGGTAACAAAAAAATAAGCAGAAAAAGAGCCAAAACCATGAGGTTCAACTTAGTATTTCTCTATTATTATTACATTGATATGTTTCTATTATATCTTTATTTTATTGATTCTTTTACCAGGCGGTCATCAAAGCTATTCATCATTAAACCTTTTTCTTTAACACCTCATCATCATCGTCATCTCAGCGTTAATCCCAGTCGCATCCGAAGTTTCTTTTGCTTTGGAGTCTGGGGTTCCGCTTTACCAGTCTAACTGCTGATTTTGGCTAAACTTCGATATTTTCCGTGAAGCGACTGCCGTGCGAACTAAAATGCTTCGACAGAGCTATATCTTCGATATCGAAGCATTGCAGTTAGACCAATTGTTGGACTTTTGAAGGCTCCAACAACCCGCAACGATTGCCTTTAGATGTTCGTATGACAACCGGGACTAACGGCTTAACATGCTTTCCGAGGCACGACCAGACCAGTACAAAAAATATTCATATTCATGCATACAAATATTTACACTGCGCGGGGATCGAACCCGCGCCTATTTGCGTAGCGGCCGCGTTCGCTACCGCTACCCCACGGAGGCGGTCATCAAAGCCATTCATCATTAAACCTTCTTCTATGACACCTATATAGGTTAATAGCAGATACAAAACTTTACCCATAGCAAAAAGTTCCCACACAGTAACAAAGAAATATCATCAAAATCCAACACGAAATTAATTCAAGCCTCTCCAAATTAAGGTGTACCTCATCAATATTACCATTCAAATTATTCAAGATAACCACTTATACCTACACATATTTTGAGACGCTAAATAGATACCCACACTAAAGTGTTGTGGATTAAATCAATAGATTTGTAAAGATCGCAGTTCATACAGTTACGACATATTAAGTTTTAAATTTCTAGTATTAGCTGACCTTTAAATATATGAAAAGCCAATACAGAACGGGGTTTGGCATATACTGGATATTATACACTCAGTACTGAAATTATTTGATGGAATCTTAAATAACCTCTGTTCAGGTTCAACTTCGTTGTACTCACCAAAGAGAATAAACACATTTACAGGTATTCAAAAGGATTTCAGGATATTCAGAAAAATTCAAAAATTTTATGTGGGTTATTGAAAAAGTATCGATAAAAACTGAAGATGTAGATAAAATTCTCGGTGGTGGGCTATAACATCGGCTGCCGGCAGAAGTTACCACCCACCAGACAACGTTTTGCCGCCAAGCGATTCGTCGTGTTCCGGCATTATGTCTGGCGAAGACGTACGGAGGACGGGTCTGAGCAGTTATGTTATGTTGCGATGTGTGCCGGGTACGATGCGCCAAATGGTGTTGTGTCGGGAGTTTGGTAATGGAGAGTCTCAAGCTCAATCTCCCTCTTGTGCGGCATCGTTGGTCGTGTTGTTGGGTTTAACATTGCATCACCTCACTCAACTGCTGTCTTCCTTCCTATTCAATCATTTTTTTTTTTTGAGTAAATAGGCTCTTAATTAACTAGTGCGCTTTACCATCAAAGATTGCATCTCAGCTTGCCATCGGGCGGGATTGCGGTCAGCCACTGGTTTATAATTATTAAAAAAAAAATCGAATGAAAAACATCTTAAAATAAGAATTTCCGGTTCAAATAACTACAAATTGTCCTCCACAGATATGTTTTCTGACACTTTTTTTTACATTTTGGTCTGATAGTTTCGGGAACTGAATATGACGTTGTCTTCGTGCATAGAGATTTTTTGACGGGAAGCTGAGTGTCACGCGCATTTTTCATTGGACTTCTAAAATTATCTATAGTGTCGTTTACTAAATAAAAGCGCGTGATTTATGTAGTAAAAAGTGCATGCAGTAAATAATGCATAAAGAACATTAAAATATCGCAGCATAGTGGCCACACAATGGCTTTGCATCAAATCGCAACTTAGTCGGCTCACGCGGCCGTTTTTTCAACTGTCATTGGCGATATCCGCCATTATTGTGAAATATTTTTATAAAGAATTTCTATAACTTGTTACACGTGTTAATGGCAAAATTGTGGTATCTAACCACAAAGGCCATTGAAGAGTTGAAGTAGTGTTCACTCTAAAGAAAAGAAAAGAAAAAGTCTTCGTGCGTACTCTGGGCGTGTCTACATTTCTTAATAATACAGAGAATGGAGTCTATTTAAAGAATTCGTTTAAGAAGTTCCTATGTGCCAATTTAGAGTTTATATTCAGTAAAGAATCTCAAGTTTTTCCATATCTAACTGGGTTGCTGGAATCACGTTGCCAATTACGGTTCAATTAAATTTAAAATTAGGAGAATGATAAGGGTTGCCCGGGGTCCGTCTGTCCTGATTGGCATTTTATGGATTTATCAGATTTGTGGATTGTTTTTTTAGTCTTTTTGGTGTATCAACATCAATTAGCTCAAAAAAATCTCAATTGACCTCATTTTAGATTGATTAGTCGATTTGCGTGAATTTGCTCATCCAAAACAGGCGAATCATCGTATTTAAATAATGTTACTTTTTTACTTGCACGATTATTTTTTGTATTTGTATACCTTTAATAGGCTGATCATAGCGCACTTTAACCTCAAATTTAACTTCTGTACTTACCTATGTATCACAAATAAAATATTTCTGACTTCTGATTTCTAAAACTGACAAGCAGAGCGATACTGTAAATATTCAGTAAAAACTTAGGTGAATTGATCGTGGAGTGAGCTACCATTCCAACTCCATCATCATCATCATCTCAGCGTTTATCCCAGTCGCATCCGAAGCTTTTTCAGCTTCGGAGTCTGAGGTCCGCTTTTACCAGTCTAACTGCTGATATGGCTAAACTTCGACATTTTCCGTGAAGCGACTGCCGTCTGACCTCCACAACCCGAAGGCGACATCGAAGCATTGCAGCTGACCAATTGTTGGACTTTTTGAGGGCTCCAACAACCCTTTAACGACTGCAACTAGATGTTCGTATGGCAACCGGGACCAACGGCTTAACGTGCTTTCCGAGGCACGACCAGACCAGTGCAAATATTCATATTCATGCATACAAACATTTGCACTGTGCGGGGATCGAACCCGCGCGCCACCTTGCGCAGTGGCCGCGTCCGCTACCGCTACGCCACGTAGGCTGTCCAACTAACCATCATAATCAGCCTATAATGTTTCCACTCTTGGGACACAAGCCTCCTCTCGGTAATCAAAAAATCCTGAGTATCGGTACCCAGGATCAATCCCCGTGAGTGAGTGAGTGTAGAGTGACCTGCCAACATTATTGACAACTCACTTCACCAAACTTTTCACGGTGAGTGTCGGGTCGTTGTCGTGTTTTTTGGTCGAAAAAGCGTCAAAGCCAATTCTTGTCGAAAATTCACACCCTTCTTTTTTCGTAGTTGCATGTCAAGTCCAATCGGGGAATACGGGTTTTTGGAGCCCTCAAAAGTCTAACAATTGGTCTAACTGCAATGCTTAGATATCTCCTTCGGGTTGTGGAGGTCAGACGGCAGTCACATCACGGAAAATATCGAAGTTTAGCCAAAATCAGCAGTTAGACTGGTAAAGCGGACCCCAGACTCCAAAGCTGAATAGCTATGAATGCGACTGGGATAAACGCTGAGATGATGATGATGCATGTCAAGTCCAATCAGTCATTATAAAAAAAAAATTGTCCGTCATCCAGCCGGTTAGTTAGACAGTTAGTGAAGGAGGCTGGACGTCGCGACAGTGAAGAGTCGATCGGATGCACTATCAATCTCATTCTAAATCATTTTGAGAGATTTTGCTGATCCATTGTTTTTAAGTGCAAAAGTTTGTGTCTGCTCCACAATGCAAACAACATAATGCAAACTGTTGACCTGTCAAAGTGAAACCCATTGCTACTGATAGTGTGCTAAGCAAACACCCCGTTATAAGTATCTATGCAATTAAGGATTGCACAGATACTTAAGTTCATCGGAGAACTTGATACTAGAGTGCAGATGCATTCCACTACTTCCTATGATAAAAAATAAATTATCAGAGAAAGTAGTGGAATGCATACATATCTTTAGTAAAGTCTCTAGTATAGTGGCAAGTAATTCCATAGCCGTACTGCTTGTACAGTAAAGGTACTGTATAAGCAGGCGTAGAGTAGCCAGCCTTTCGGTGTTCTATAGGATGCATTTCGGGGAGTGTGCGAGGGAATTGCATGATTTAATTCCCCCATCTCCGTTCCACCAGCGGACGACCCGTCGTACGGCTGGTTTCCACCTTTACGTTGTTAACACCACTACGATCCGAACGAAGCGTTTCGCCTCCTCCTTTATACCGCGTACATCGAGGGACTGGAACAATTTGCCAGCGGCGGTGTTTCCGTCGGACTACAATTTGAGTGTCTTCAGGGCGAGAATGAATAGGCTCTTAATAAACTAGTGCGCTTTACCATCAACGATTGCGTCACTGCTTACCATCAGGTAAGATTGCGGTCAAGCGCTGGTTTATAACATGTAAAAAAAAAGCAGTTCGGCTATGGATGCCTTGGTCATGTCCGTAAGGCCTCGCCAAACTTTGACGACACGGTTGGTGCAGTGGCTGAGCGATCGTCTGCTGCCCAACGTGTCGCGAGTTCGATTCCCGCACGGAACAAATACCTATTTGTATAACCTACATGCAGTCGTTCCGGGTCTGGCTGTTTGTGTATGTGAGTTTATATGTTTGTAAACGCACCCACGATCCAGGAGAAATCCCTAGTGTGGGGTAACGTTTTTAATAAAAATAAAAAAAGCCTCCTCTCGGTTAGAGAGAGTGATCCATAATTTACACAAAGTAAAGCGCGTGATAGGTTTCGAACTTACGGCATACAACTTGTAAGTCACGGTTGATACCCCTAGGCCACCATGCTCTCACCACAAATACCTATCTGTAAACAACGTTACATGTCAATATATTTACAAACTTAACTGATTATGTTAATTCTGTCATCATTATTCATATATTTTGTAAAGATATCTTTCATCAAACATTAAATCTGGATAAAAAAAAAATTATAATGATTTACACATTTATTTTTTTTTTCATCCATTTCAGACATCAAAGCCCATGCAAACACAAACAATACAATATTAAAATAAAATCCAGAAATACGAATATATAAAACATAATAAACTACAATGTACAAATATACAGTATGTTAACTAACAGAGGGCGTTCCCGTTAACCCGAAATAGTATAGCATACATACATGCTAAAAAAAATATTTCCATTCGAAAACAAAATGTTTTTAAAATTTTTCCACTAATGAAAATATTCAATAAAAATTTTAAATTGACATGTAAAAGAAACACACTGTACACGCGAACATGAAAGATGGCAACGTCGCAATTTATTTATACATGACGACTAATATTTTGATTTAAAACAGGAGGTTTCAAATTTATTTCCAATTAGAATTTTTTTTATTCGGATTTTTTTATGCTTATTTTTCTATGCTGATAATTTTATTTTAATCTATTAATGATATATATTAACGAGTTTAAGGGAACGCCCTCTGTTATTTAACATACTGTATAATGCAAAACTTGCGATTTGTCTTCACCAAGCTTCCATAATTATCATAAATATTATTAGATTAATTACTCTTTTATAACACCATTTTATAAATATTTATATAAAATCTAAGTATCAGACTTATAGTCGCCTGTTACCCCAAAATCCTAATAATATTATAAATATGAAAGTTTGTTATTCTCACAAAAAAACTGCTTAACGGATTTGGATGAAATTTGGCACACAGATGTTTTAACCCGGATAAACATATAGAATATTTTTTATCCGGATATTCTGACGGGATCGAAACATATGCGGGTGAAACCGCGGGTCGCTGATACTATTTTTTTTAATATATAAGTATAAACTAGTGTTTGCGTATGATGGTAAGCGGTGATACAATCGTTGATGGTAAACCGCGCTAGTTTATTAAGGCGCTGTGCTCAGTAAAAATAGGCTTCAAAAAACAGTTTTTTTTTTTTGCCATTTCAGAGCAGCCAAAAATTTATATGTTAATCTTGATTATATGTAACAGGAAACCATTATTTTCAAAACACGTTTTGGATTAATTTTCTCGATAGAAAAAAAGCCTAAAGTAACCCCTAAAATTGAATTTATAACAGTTGTAACTGTATTATTAATCATCAAATCTTGATAAAATTGAGAAGAGCGATGTAAAATATAATAGTAAATGAAACCATTGTTTTTGTTTATCGATTTAACTAAGATATTCTAAAATAAATAATGTATTTAATGATAAATAACGTGAACGAAACGTCGCTCCATCGCGGCGTCCATTGCCTTCTCTTTCACTTATATGCTTAGCGACAGTGACCGCTGAGGCGCGCTGCTTGACGGACCTATGTCAATTTTTGCTTTACCCCGCACAGAAAATAATTATATTTACGTGTCTGTTTGTTGATGAATAATCATATTTCGTTTTTGCCCGGGTTCAAACCCCAGGTTTACATTATATGCTTTTTGTAGATTTCAATTGAAATAAATGCTTTTTAATTTACTGTTGTATTTTTGCCGATATTTTATTTGATTTTTTTCTGTAATTATTCTTTTTACTTTTTCGCGGCAAATTTTTCTTCACCTGTATGTGTTCGGGTTCAAACCCCAGCTTTACGTTGTATGCTTTTTGTTGGATTTCTTATTTGCAATTGTTTTTTTTTTAATTATTATTAATTTATCCGATTTTCTGTATTTTTTGTAGTAATTGTTCCATCTTTTTAAATATATTCTTTTTGTAAAAATTATAATGCAAACTAATATTTAAAATCAATTCGTTATAATTTTCTTTCTACAAATTTCTAGAAATTAATAATAAATAATAATAATAAGCATTTATTTAACCATGAATTTCTTAGTTCATAATATAATTTAAAAAAAGAAAAACAATAAAAATAACAGTTAATTTGTATTATAATATTTCACTCGTACAAACCAGATTTCGATAAGAGTTGCAGTTTTGAAGAAGAAATCTTTTATTTTTTTAAATATCCAAAAATGCATTTTTTTTAACAGTTACTCTAAACAGCTGTTTATAAATAGTAATTTCTAGAAATGATATATTTCTAACAGTTTCATGAAAAAAGGACATAACACAAAAAATTTAAGCAGAACGGACAAAGCGCATTATAAAAATAAAAAAGAAAACAAAAAATAATAATAAAAAATGAAAATATGTATAAAATACACATTTTCGAAAATCGCAAGGTAAAGTCGGATTCGATCCTGGTGCTCGTCTAATGCGAACCGGGATTGTGACGAACAGAGCCAACCGTGCTTCGGGGTTGGGTTGTGAAATAACCCTTCTAAATGTAGATGGAATAGAAAAGAAAAACAACAAAAATAACAGTTGATTTGATAATAGTTCAAAACAGCAAATATAGATTTCATTTTGTTGCATTATTCATGGCCCCTTTCAGTATAGGCCTCCTCCAAGTGCCTCCATCTATTTCACTCGTACAAACCCGATTTCGATAAGAGTTGCAGTTTTGAAGAAAAAATCTTTTATTTTTTTAAATATCCGAAAATGCATTTTTTTTTTTAACAGTTACTCCAAACAGCTGTTTATAAATAGTAATTTCTAGAAATGATATATTTCTAACAGTTTCATGAAAAAAGGACATAACACAAAAAATTTAAGCAGAACGGACAAAGCGCAAAAATTAAAATATGTATAAAATATACATTTTCGAAAATCGCAAGGTAAAGTAAATGATGAGGATGTGGGATTCGAACCTGGTGCTCGTCTAATGCGAACCGGGACTGTGACGAACAGAGCCAACCATGCTTCGCGGTTGGGTTATGAAATTACGCTTCTAAATGTAGATGGAATAGAGAATGGTTGGTATAGATTTAATAGAACGTGCGTATTTCTCGATGCACGACGCCTCGCGCATCGATGTACTCGCGCGGAGAGCCCCGCGCCCCGCAGTGGGCGGGGCTAGTCGTGTCCCACTTCGTCTGCTTCACTCCCTCAAATACCTAAAAATTTGCTATTCACAGCGTCTTAAGAGCCTATTTACTCTAGCCTTGAATACACATAAATTGTAGTGAAACAGAAACACTGCCACGGGAAAATTCTTCCAGTCCCTCAATGCACGCGGTATAAAAGACAAGGCGAAACGCTACGTCCGGATCGTAGTGATACCAACAACGTAAGGATGGATACTCGCCGTACGACGGCTCTTCTGATGATGGAACGGATATGGGGGAATTAAGCCATGCAATTCCCTTGCATGCTCGAGTCGGTCTCCAAAGCCTAGAGCACAGGCGTAGAGTAGCCAGCCTTTCGGTGTTCTATAGGATGCATTTCGGGGAGTGTGCGAGGGCAATTCACAACACCAGGGGACGACCCGTCGTACGGCTAGTTTCCACCCTTACGTTGTTAACACCACTACGATCCGGAGGAAGCGTTTCGCCTCCTCCTTTATACCGCGTACATCGAGGGACTGGAATAGTTTGCCAGCGGCGGTGTTTCCGTCGGACTACAATTTGAGTGTCTTCAAGGCTAGAGTGAATAGGCTCTTAATAAACTAGTGCGCTTTACCATCAACGATTGCGTCACTGCTTACCATCAGGCAGGATTGCGGTCAAACACTAGTTTATAATATATATTTAAAAAAAAAATGCTCTCCAAAATGCGTCCTATAGAACAACGACAGGCTGACTACTTTTAGCCAGATAACGACTACTTATTAAATTAGTTTGGTCCTATGAGAAGAGAAGTTTAGATAGTCATGAAGTTAAAATAATAAAGAAAATATGATAAAGTATAAATCTTGCCATACTGTATAAACTAAAGAGAACGATAAAACGTGATAAAAACTAGTCTAGAATGATTACATAATGCTCATTAGTTATTCATTATTTATGCTATGACCTAGACTCCATTAGGTCAGGCTTAGTATATTCTAAGATAAGCTTGTAGCTAAACGATACTGCTAACACTATTTCCGAACGTTTTAATGATAATTCTAATGATTAATATAGAACTTGAATTGGAAGTTTTCTATTCATGTTTTCCAGTAACTACTACAGTAAATACTATTGCATGGTTATTTTTATTACCCGACTGCCAGGAGGGTTATGTTTTTAGCTCCTATCTTGTATGTATTATTCTTTATTACCTAGTATCTCCAGAACCGCTGAACGGATTTTCACATTTGAGGTATCGTTAGATTTGACTTAATTGCCCAACTGCTACTAGATAGGTGACATTTAAAAAAATCCAAAATGGTGGATGTATGACGCCATATTGTGAGATATGAAGAAATAAATTTCTACCAAGCATATCGAGTAGCATATCAAAATGAAGGATTTTAAACACTGATTCTAAATATGTATATAACTTAATATTAAATGGAACAAAAAAAAGAATTACATGTTTTTTTCTGCCAAGCATATCGAGTTGGGTATCAAAATTAAGGATTTTAATCACTGATTATAATAAAAATATTGATTCTAAATATATTTTATATAAAAAAGTCTTTAAATATTAAATTGCCGTTTAATAGGGAAAAAAATCTTTTGTATTAATTGAGTAATTGCCCATGCAATCAATGTATTTTTGCCAACACAGTGGCAGTTTATTGATTCTTAAAGAAATCAGCTGGACGAGAGGCAAGTGGGAGTCTCCGAATGGGGCAATGCCAAACTTGTAGCATTCAATACCACCAAAACACAGGCGTGTCTTTTCACCCCCAAAAGGAGCCCGTTCACCTTGGCTCCTACTTTTCGAAATGTATCCTTGGAGTGTACCGAACGCCTTCAGCTTTTGGGAGTTGAGATTTCCTCCACCCTAAACTTTGGGCGGTTCATTGAGTCCAAAACCAAGGAACTTGGCGTTATCGCAAGGGTCCGGCGGTACTTCACACCAGGACAGCTTTTAATGTTGTACAAAGCACAGGTCGGTTCGTGTGGAGTACTGCAGCCATATTTGGGCTGGTGCTGCTAAGTGTCACCTGGCCACTTTGGATTCAGTGGAGAGGCGGGCGAAGAGGCTGATTGGTAACCCTGACTTAACTCGAGACGGTCTCCAAAGTCTAGAGCACAGGTGTAGAGTAGCCAGCCTTTCAGTCTTCTAAAGGATGCATTTTGGGGAGTGTGCGAGCGAATTGCAAGATTTAATTCCCCCATCTTCGTTCCACCATCGGACGACCCGTCGTACGGCAAGTTTCCACCCTTACGTTGTTAACACCACTACGATCCGGACGAAGCGTTTCGCCTCCTCTTTTATACCGCGTACATCGAAGGACTGCAACAGTTTGCCAGCGACGGTGTTTCCGTCGGACTACAATTTGAGTGTCTTCGAGGCTAGAGTGAATAGGCTCTTTTTAAACTAATAGTGCGCTTTACCATCAACGACTGCGTCACTGCTTACCATCAGGCGGGATTGCGGTCAAGCGCTAGTTTATAATTTAATTAAAAAAAAAGATCTATTCAAATTCTGGAAAAAGTAGTAGTATGTAGGCGAAAGGTCTGGTCAGTAGGGCGGATGATGAAGAGCCTCCAACCCCATCAACCTTTTATTGCAACTTGAAGACTGTCTGTTGTGCGGTATGAAGTCGCGTGTTGTCGTGCAGCGGAGAGGAGCGATTGACCAATGCTGGTTGGAGATGTGCCAGTTTCTCCATCATTGTGTTCAGTTATTCACAGTACACATCTGTAGTAATGCTCATCCCGTTTGGTAAGAAGATGTGATGAATCACACCGGTTAGGCCACCAAACAGGGACCATCGCTTTTCTAGGGGTAAGATTTCGTTTGGGGCATTGTTTAGGTGCTGAACCAGGATCTAATCAACTTGCTAAGCGCTTGCGGTTAGCAAACAGAAACCATTTTTCATAGCATTACCTGCTATGAAAAATGGTTTCTGTTTGCTTATGCAATGCAATGTTTTTCAAAGTTCCTTCATTTGTTTGTCTGTTGAGCACTGCCAGGCACATCTCGCGTTGCTTATAAGCTAATACTTTGCGCTGGCGATCATTGAGTTCGTGGGGCACCCATTTGGCAAGATATTTTACCTTGCCAATTTAACACATATGGTCCAATATACTTTGTATTTTTTGTTTGTTTTGTCGAAAGCTGTTGCTATATCAGCCGTAGATTGTGTATCATCAGTTCCCACAATCGTCTTCAATTCGTCATTGTCGACCAAAAGTCTTCAGACGACCGCGGGGTTCATTTTTAAAGTCGAAATTCCCAGAACGGCAGTGAATGTTTCTACCTTTTCAGTTCGTTAGAGTTTTATGCAGGCGGGTTTTTTGTTTTTAAATAATATTTTTTATATAACACACTATCAGCAGCGATGGGTTTCATTTTGACAGTTCAACAACATTCATTGAGTTATTTACATTGTTGAGCAAACTTGTCGAATAAAAGAAGCATTGGATTAGCAGAATCCTTCAAAATGATCCAAATTGCGAACGAGGTACTCACTAGAGCAATAAGGTAGTCACTAGACCAACAAGCAGTCACTAGACCAATGAGGCAGTCACTAGACCAATGATGCAGTCACTAGACCAATGAGGCAGTCACTAGACCGACGAGGCAGTCACTAAACCAATGAGGCAGTCACTAGACCAACGAGGCAATTACTAGCCCAACGAGGCAGTCACTAGACCAATGGGGCAGTCACTAGACCAACGAGGCAGTTAGTAGACCAATGAGGCAGTAAGTAGACTAACGAGGCAGTCACTAGACCAAAGAAGCAACTAGCCACATAGCAAATCGCACGATTATAAAGGAAAAAAACTGCACGGTTAGCGTAGTGGTTAAGCTATTGACTGCAACGCTGCGTGTCGTTGGTTCGATTCCCGCACGGAACAAATATTTGTTGACCCACAAGTAGTTGTTCCGGGTCGGGTGTATGGATGGGTGTTTGTGTATGTGAATTTATGTGTTTGTAAACGCACCCACGACACAGGAGAAATTCAAAGTTTTTTTTTTTTTTTATTTATAAACTAGTGCTTGACTGCAATCCCGCCTGATGGTAAGCAGTGATGCAATCGTTGATGATAAAACGCACTAGCTTATTAAGCCTATTCACTCAAAAAAACTGAGTGAATAGGAAGGAAGACGGCAGTTGAGCGAGGTGATGCAATGTTTAATCCAACAACACGACCAATGATGCTGCGCCAGAGGATGATCTGGAGACCCTCCACGACCAAACTCCCGACACAACAACATTAGACACATCGTACCCGGTACACATCGCAACACAACTGCTCAGACCCGTCCTCCGTACGGCTTCACCAGACATCATGCCGGAACACGACGAATCGCTTGGCGGCAAGACTTTGGTGGGTGGTAACTTATGCCGGCGGGTGATGTTGTTGCCTACCATCGAGAAAATTGTGGGAATTGAAAAGTGCGGGGCAATGATAAAAAAAAATTAAATACGTTCAAAGAGTTCAAAGTCTAGTAGCAGTGTCATGTCAGCGACAAATAAATGCCAAAAATCTGTTAAAATGTACAAATATTTGTATGACCTACGAATAGTTGTTCCGGATCTGGATGTTTGTGTATATGAATTTATATGTTGTAAACGCACCTACTGCACATGAGAAATTCCTAGTGTGGGGCAAAATTTCTTAAACAAAAAGAAAATGTTTTATATATATTACAAAGCCGTCGAACAATAGATTGAGATTGTTCGGCTGCTATGAAAGCCTATATTCCAACAGGTACCGACAAAGCAGATTATTGCTTCAATGATGATAACAAACGCTACTTTAAACCTTCCAAGGGTCACATTGTTCACGGGAGGATCAATGGAAGGTGCAAACAATACTTATATATGATATAGTATATACAGACAGACTCACAATCACATTTATTGACAAAGCTCCGACATCTGGGGCCCGTCAGATCAGTCCAATTAAGAATCTGCATACCAACTGTAACTCACCATTCAAACAAGCAAATTTAAGCCGTATATGGACACAGTTAAGGTTGGTAGCGATGGTAAAGGAAGTCGTCATAGGATTGCGAATCTCTTCTCTCATTTTGATACCAATTTGCAATATGAAAATGTTGCTTTACATAGTTATGTTATTGTAGGAGCGTCAAATAGACGGTTTCTAGGAATATGGAATGCGCGAAACTGGGTGCTTTTTAAGAGATATAAAATGGTATGCGTTTCTTGAAGCAAGCATTTTTCAGATGCATGGACACAATAATAAACATTGAAGATATGTATTTAGGTGGTTGTGTCGGAAGTTTGGTTGTGGAGAGTCTCCAGATCAATCTCCCTTTAGCGCAGCATCGTTTGGTCGTGTTGGTCTTGGGTTTAACATTGCATCACCTCGCTCTACTGCCGTCATCCTTCCTATTCCTAAGTTTTTTAAGTGAATAGGCTTAATAAACTGGTGCGCTTTGCCATCAACGATTGCATCACTGCTTGCCATCGGGCGGGATTGCAGTCAAACACTAGATTATATTATTTAAAAAAAACACATTTTGTTTGTGACTTTAAAACTAGTTCACATTCAGTTAATATCACATTATATCCTTTCATAACTAGAGGCACAATTACATACAGACTTACTAGATCTCATTATCCATTAATTAACTTAACGACTACGATTCCGGGAACATCATTACATTGTTTTGATAGTAATTATGACAATGTACATACTTGGCACAATATACTGATATGGCACACAACACGATAATTATCTTGAACTAACAGAGCCATAGACACTATCCTGGTCACATTTTTTTTTTTAATAATTGTAAACTAGTGCTTGACTGCAATCCCGCCTGATGGTAAGCAGTGATGCAAACGTTGATGGTAAAGTGCACTAGTTTGTTAAGCCTATTAACTTAAAAAACTTAGGAATAGGAAGGATGACGGCAGTTGAGCGAGGTGTTGTCAACGTTGCTGCCCAACATGGGGGGCCCGAGCGCCGCCTGTAGGCGGTTGTACATGGGAATCGTGCGATCCATGGCCCTGTATGGGGCTCCTGTGTGGGCGATGGACCTGACGGCCGAAACACTCGCTATTCTGCGCAAGCCGCAGAGGGCGATGGCCATCAGGGTCGTCCGCGGGTATCGCACGATTTCCTACGAGGCGGCTTGCGTCCTGGCCGGATCCCCGCCCTGGGACCTAGAGGCGAAAGTACTCGCGTCATTGTACCGATGGCGCGAGGAAGAGCGGACACGGGGCTTCAGTCAGGATTTCCACCCCGAAAAAAAAAAGTTGATGCACTGTTAAATCCAAGACCAACACGACCAAACGAGAGGGATATTGATCTGGAAACTCTCCACGACCAAACTCCCGACACAACAACAATTGGCGCATCGTACCCGCCACACAACGCAACACAACTGCTCAGACCCGTCCTTCGCACGGCTTCACCAGACATCATGCCGGATCACGACGAATCGCTTGGCGGCAAGACTTTGTCTGGTGGGTGGTAACTTCTGCCGGCAGCCGGTGTTATGGCCTACCACCGAGACAAAACAATTCCACAGACAAAAGTTCGTTACACAGAAACCTAATTCGAAATATTTGGAATATTTTAAAACAAAAAATTGACAAATTAGTTCAACTGTTCTCAAGCGAGTCTGCTGTGTCCTGACGTTTAGCATTTAATTATTATGTTAGTTATCCAATAGCTTAGAGTCGAAACCATTTAGAGTAATATCCATTTACCCATATCTAAATTGTAGCGAAGGAACAACAAAGCATTGGTGAAAGTTATAGATGACTTTGTACATGGCGCTCATCATTTACATAACTTTTCTCCAACTTGGAGTTCGCTTCCACCCTACGCACCTGATGCAGCTGAATAACACCCGTATTTTACATGAAGGAACTGTCTATCTGACCTTCACAACCCAGTCTCTGGGTAAAACGATACACCTTGGCAAATATTTGCCTGTCCATGGCCTGTCCCGAACTCCCGAGTATTAGATTGTATAAAGGGTGTATCTGACATCGACGCACAAACGAGTACCATGGGTCCAGTACATGATTCTGAATCCCCAATGGTGGAATTTTTTGTCGGCTTCTTCCTGATTTTTTTTTAAATATATGCAGTTTTTTTTCACTTTAGGCTATTCATAATTGCTATACTTTTATAATCCAATAAAGATTTTAAAGTAAAAATTAATTAATTCGCTAATTACCCAAAAAAGCGCAATGTTAACAAATCTTGAAAAACTGTCTTATCAGCTGATTTACTAGGGTTCACTTTAGGGGTCAACGTCATACCTACAAACACACACGGCGGCACGCTTGCAACGTTCAACGGCCTCGCCGACAGTTTTTTTAAACATTGTGATTTCTGTAACCGCTCATTAACGACATAAATGACTATGATAATTTTATTAGTGGCATGTGGTCCAACCTTTTCGCGAAGTTTGCGCTACGATGTCAGACACACCCTGTATAAAAATATGACCTATTATATTGACAAACCTGGAACTCTGCGATGGATTAATTCAACTTAGATTTCCATTGACACGCTATGAAGAAGATACGAGAAAATGGAGCTTTGGTCTACTGAGAATGTATCAGTTAAAAGATAACACTATTTCCCCAAATTTAGGAAGCGAATCCAGGATTCTCTATTGATCTTCTTCAAGTAAAGTCTCCGTGTTTCCAGGAAAGTCTCACTACGACATTGATCTTCAAGGCTGGCCTAAACTAAGTAGGTAAACATTTAATGAAACAAAAAACAGAATAGTGTACTTTATCATTACAATGTACTCTTTATCTCAAGGAAGTCAAGCAACCACGTCATAGGTTCTTGAACTCTTAACGATTCTCATAAAAATAATAATTTAATCAAAATCCGATTATTGTTTCATTCATTTATTCGAATTGCGACACATTTACTGAATCATCAATCAGAGGAACAGCTGCCGATTTTATTTTATCAATTTCGTTAAATTAAATTGTGCAATTTTATTCCTTCGGTAGTGGAGGTAATGGTAAGGTTACTGTGCTACTGATTAGCATTGTGTAGTCAATAAACAATTTTCTCCATAAGATAGTCAGACAATAGGGTATTTGACTAAAAAACACTAATTAGTCCGTCAGTCACATTTCCAAAAAATACTAGACACATATTTTCTCTTTTTTCATATAAACAAAAACTGAAGACGACACAGTGCGTTGAAAACTCGCGTGACGTCACTGCAAGCTACACTTTTTAGCGAGCAGTGACGTCACCAGCCACTACTCCTGATCTTTGATGTCTTTTATATTTGTCAATTTTTATTGATTTGATAAAACAAGATATACGTATCCAATATTTTTCTATAATCTGAATGACGGACTAAATAGAATATTTTTTTTTTTTTGCCTAGGAAACGTCGCTATTTGGTTGTATCCTAAAAAATAATTTAATGTCCATCAAATAGATTTATAAAAAATATTGAACACGTGTTTTTTATTTTTTCTTTCATTCAAACACTTAGGAAGATATATTAATTTGAAATGTCGCATGATGTCATGTCGTGGTACAAAATATACCACGGCGTGACGTAACTAACCCCCACTTCGTAACTTTAATACGCTATATCTCAGTAGTTTATGGTAATTTCGACAAAATAAAAAATACGGGTCTTAATTTTTTTTATTATCTACATATAAGACGGACAATTTATTTTATTTTCTTACCTTGGATACATCCCTATTGACAGCCTTTCTAATAATACATGTTCTTAAACTAGATTTTTATATAAGCCACAAAAATGAGGATGTCTGTACATTGCTTTCACCAAAGCTTTGAATGATGATGATAAGTACTTATAATCTACCCGCACCCTAATTGCGTAACACATCATTACTATCGGTTGAAACAATTTTGAAGCTTATTGCTATTCAATTGCTCCCTATCTTCGAAAATGTATCTGTTCAACAATGTAAATAACGCAATGAATGCTGTTGAACTGTCAAAATGAAACACATTGCTTCTGATATTGTGTTACACAATTACCCTGCAGATCGAAAATTATCACTTCTAATAAAATATGTTTATTACGAAATATCACAAATCTAAACCAATGAAGAATTTTTTTTTTTTTTTTGTTTTGTTGTTTGAACACACAGATTCTGGAACAAACACTTCGATTTGAAAAAACTCTTTTTACATTTTATGTGGTATCCCAATTCTTGAATAAGTTGTCTATAACTTCCTAAAGAATTGAAATATTCAACATAAAAAAAAAGAAGTCAGAAAGAACGCTTAGCGAAAACAAAGCAATACCGCGGATAGGCGATTCGATGCAATGTGATGTAAATTTTCACATAAGAAACACTTCATATCTGACAGAAATTACATAAAGGAACTCTAACATAAAAAGAAAGGAATCAAAAATCCTAGTAATATTACTTGCTTAGCCCTTGTTTGCTTGTCATAAAGACACCATGTTCACATCTTAATGAGCTTTTAATGCTGTAGGGTCTATCGCATCAATCAGCAGTATTGTCAACACCTAATTACTTAACAAAGAACCCAAAAGATAAAGAATTAACGAAACTGGACAAAAATCAAACATCATTAATACATACGGGTCCCAAACTCAGTCACACGCTAACCGTTCGGCAACTCGATCCCTTATATCCGCTGACGTCTCCCTCCGACCAGCCGCACGATTTGCATCGTACAATATTCTACAACAATTTGTAATTATAACATCCACAGTTCCGCAGCATCGATAAATTTACTCGATAATAATTGTTTGTGCCGACCCAACACGTTGACCCTTAGATAAGGAATCTTAGTGTAGTGATATTTGGTGTTCAGAGAGGGAGCAAAACGGTCGAACATGGAATGATGTGCAACATGTTTTTGTGTGTGATTTTTCTGTGTTTGTGCGTCACAGGATCTGTTTATGGATCTCCCAGTAAGTACCTACGTATATATTTGTACTACCGATATCTGTAGAAGGTAATGTCAATGTCACTAGCTACTAAGCTTATGTTGCAAATTCTACAGAAATTATCTTTGGGATTAAATTTAAATGTATGGACGACTGCAGGTCAAGCTACTCAAATATTCCCTGAAAAACTGTCAAATACTCCCAATCAATCTTGAGTATTAATGCTTAGCTATAAAGTGGAAAATCTAATAAAGAAATCTGACAGATTGTAGTAGCTTGATGTGTTGTCGTATGTGCCTTTGTAAATGGCGATACTAAATTTTTATATTCTACGTCGTTCTCTATAATCATTTCGTTTGTGATAAAAACTTCATCTGAATTAGAATTATATTTGCCAGTATAAATTTTCTAAACATTGCCTGAAAGTTACATCATCTATTTTTCTTTTACTATAAGTTACAAAGCGTCAATAATGCAGACATTTCTCTGTAAATCATTTTATTCGTAATCTAAGAGAACTTCCATTTTTCCTATCTACATTTGGACCTCGATAGAGCAATATAATCCTGCAATGAACTTTGACATTGTAACATTGGATTGGATATGCGACAGATTTAACAACTGTAGGTATGTATGTATATACATACACTACCAAGAATTCTTGTCTAATATCGAAACGTTTAGTTTTATTTTTTACCTTATCTCAACTAGCCTCTTTCCTTAATTAACAAGATTCGCGCTAAAAATCAGAACCCTTCCTGGCAGTCTGGTAAAAAGTTTTTCCTTAAAAAGATTATAAATAATGAATACTGAAATTGAATCGCTTTATTGGACAAAATAATAAACAAAATCTTCATTCTCATCAGCCCATGGTAATTTTTATTATAGGTCGATTTTTTTTTATTTCTACAGTATCTACATATGTAGCTAGGTATGTACGGACGACAGCAAGAAGCACCATGCTACCTGAACCTGGCAAATATTCCAATTAACCTCGAGTCTTAATACTTTCGAAATAAAGTTAAAATCTAACAAAGAAATTTGACAGGTTGTAGTAGCTTGATGTGCCGTCTGTACATAATGAAGAGTATTCTATTCTAAGAGCACTAATAATAGTACAGATAATATAATATAATCTATAATAAGAAGAACAACTTGCAGTGTAGCCTTGGGAGTTGCGGTTAAAGTCTACTCACCTAGATAAATACATAAATAACTATCAGTATCAATGAATATCATTTTGACATTTCAACAATATTCATTGCTTTCTTTCTTTGTTGAGCAAACACATTTTTGGAACAGATGGAGCAATGGATTAGTAATAGGCTTCTTTTTTTTTTTTTTGAAAATGACAGTAATCGTGTGTTACGCAATTAGGGTATTGTACAGGATTCACTCTCTTGGAATATGTAACACTGGCTAAGCCTTACAAACACTTTCCCCCTCGTTATTCAGATTAATATCGCGCTTATGCCTTGTCCAGTGTTACATATAGAGAAATAGATCTGAGTTGTGTGCTCGGTAACCACACTGCAACAATTTCTAAATATATTTGGGAAAAAATATAACATGTTGTAAAAATGATTGGAATCTATTCACTTGCTTATTCTGAACAAACTGTATTCAGGGTTCGTACAAAGAAAAAATAACGCTGCTTATTATAGGTTTTTTTTATATATATAAATTATAAACCAGCGCTTGACCGCAATCCCGCCTGATGGTAAGCAGCGATGCGATCGTTGATGGTAAAGCGCGCTAGTTTATTAAGAGCCTATTCACTCTAGCCTTGAAGACACTCAAATTTTAGTCCGACGGAAACACCGCCGCCGGCAAGTTGTTTCAGTCCCTTGATGTACGCGGTATAAAGGAGAAGGCGAAACGATTCGTCCGGATCGTAGTAGTGTTAAAAACGTAAGGGTGGAAATTCGCCGTACGACGGGTCGTCCGATGGTGGAACGGAGATGGGAGAATTAAATCATGCAATTCCCTCGCACACTCCCCAAAATGCATCCTATAGAACACCAAAAGGCTGGCTACTCTACGCCTGTGCTCTAGGCTTTGGAGACCGTCTCGAGTTAAGTCGTCTATTTGTCTTTCTAAACCCAGAATAGAACTGCGGGGTAAAGGCAATGAATGCTGATAAAATGAATACCGATCACATTACCTTTCATTTTAACAGTTCAATCACATTCATTGCTTGCATCTGTTAGGAATTTCTTTCTAAAGACCCCGCATTGTGATTGAAAGTGTTTAAAACTATTAGCTTACTCGTGTCTAAACTTTGAAATTAATTTATATAATGAAACCGCACAGCAACCCAATGGACGACCTTTAATTCGATAAGTACCGATGGGTTCACGCAGTTTTCTAATAAAAACTTTGTGGGTTAAGTAAATATAGTAAGTTAGAAATTAGTTGTGCAACCATCAATAAATTTGGTATTTTAAAAACCTTTTTTACAATAAATTTAAATAAATTGCTTCTAAACTGTCTGTGGAGTATCTTAATTTGACAGGATTAAACTAAAATATAATCTTCTATCCTTTTCTTAATGAATAGAAAGAAAATGTCAATTAATAGTCTTCTTCTTCTTCTTCTTCCCAAGGTGAGATTCAACCTCATCTCTTGATCAATGGCCTCTGTGGAATAGATACCACAATTGTGCCAATAACACGTGTACCAAATTATAGAAATTCTTTGAAAATTTTATTTCACAATAATGGTAGATATCGCCAATGACAGTTGAAAAAGACGGCCGCGTGAACCGACTATGAGGGAGGTTTGAAGCAAAGTCATGAACGGACCACTATGCTGCGATATTACATTGTTCTTTATGAATTATTTACTAAATGCACTTTTTACTACATAAATCACGCGCTTTTATTTAGTAAACGACACTATAAATGATTTCAAAAGTCCTTTCCCGTCAAAACTCTCCAATTAATAGTCAAAGTTTTACTAGAGTCAATGACATATGGTCAAATATTGCTTGACATGCCTTACGTAACTTTTAAGCCCTATATCTTGAGACCTAGGCACGTGTAGAGGTACTATCTAAAAATGCATTGCTAGACCTAAGGTGACAACAAAGAGTCGACATCGAAATTACTAAAAACTTCGTTTCCTGTGAACTGCCAAGTAGTAAACAGAATATACTGGAAATCGAGCGTTATTATTATTACCTACTTCTAGATAGATCTGGAATGTTCGTTGTGCTTGCATACAAAGGGTGTATCTGACATCGACGCACAAACGAGTACCATGGATCCAGTACATGATTCTGAACCCCCCAGTGGTGGAATTTTTCGTCAGCTTTTTCATGATTTAAAAAAAATAAATGTAGTTTTTTTTCACTTCAAACCATTCACAATTGCTATACTTTTATAACCCAATAAGATTTTAAAGTCAAAATTAAATTATTCGCTAATTACATAAAAAAGCGCAATGAAAACAATACCCGAAAAACGATCTTATCAGCTCATTTAATAGAGTTCACATCAGGGATCAACGCAACGCAGGGATCCTACAAACTCGCGCGGCGGCACGCTTGCAACGTTCAAAAGCCTAGCCGACACTTTTTTTTAAACACTGTGTATTCTGTAACCGTTCATTAACGACTTAAATGACTATCATAATTATATTAGTGGCATGCGGTCTAGCCTTTTCCCGAAGTTTGCGTTACGATGTCAGATACACCCTGTATAAAGCGGCGTGACTCAGCACGTCAGTCAGCCTGCATTTGACTATCGAAGCGAAACAAGCGATAGATAAGAAGCGATAATTGAGAACATCTACAGCAATAAGGACTACGCGAAGTAACTTCTGTGGTGTTGTTGTTTCTGTCCGGAATGGACTCCGTGGACCTAAAAGTTGACTTCGGTGCGACATCAGCTAGGTTCTACTTGTCATTGCCTAATATCGACTGTAACATCGTTGTCAATAAATTTCATAACCCTTATTCGTCATTATAGTACCCCTTTTTTTTTTTTTTTTTTTTCGAGGTGGAAATCCTCATAGGATGTCCGCCACCCTAGGGTGGGCGACGGGTCTGTCAGACTTTTACTGACTAAAACCACCCCGGTGTCTCTTCTATCACAAGCGCGTGGGGCCGCGGGAGTCTAAATTCTTCCGCAGCCCCACACTCTCGTGCTGGCCTGGTCTGTCCGGGCCTCGTCTCCGGCACGGGGTAGTGGGGTGTTAAACTACCCCGTGCATCGCCTCAGAGGCGCGCGCTGACACTCGCGCGCGCCTCCGCCGGGGTCCATCGAATAGGGGGCGGGGACTTCCCCATGTCCCTCGCCCCTGGACCCATTCATGGGGGGCGGAAGAGGGCGTTATCCGCCCTTCTTCGGCGCCCGGTGTCTTCTGCGGCCCGGGAAGGAGTTGAGATCTCCCTCTCCCGTTCCGCAGCTTCCTTCTGCGACATCACGTCCTCGCAGAAGGACACCACCGCGTCCCACGACTCTGCGCTGCCGGCCATCCTCCGCACTACTGCCGGCAGCGTCAGGTCGCCTCCTACTTCATTTGTGAGGACACGGCGCTGCTCCTCCCAAGCTATACACTCGGAGAGCGTGTGCTGCGCCGTATCCTCCCGCATTGGACGCAGTGGTGGCACCGAGCGTCCGGCTCCTGCCTAGGCGACACAGGTACTTGCCGAAGCAGCCGTGCCCCGACAGCACCTGCGTCACCCTGAACGACAGGGAGCCGTGCCTTCTCCGAGCCAGTCGTCGAGTACTGGCCGGATCGCCTCGACGGTAGCGAGACCGGCGGTAGGGCGCATAAGCCTCTGCCGCCAGTCCGCCACCAGGACCTGACGGAGCTCCTCTCGGCGCAGCTCGATCTGCCGTTGCGCCGGACTGGAGCCCCGTGTCCGCTCTTCCTCGCGCCATCGGTATAATGACGCGAGTACTTTCGCCTCTAGGTCCCAGGGCGGGGATCCGGCCAGGACGCAAGCCGCCTCGTAGGAAATCGTGCGATACCCGCGGACGACCCTGACGGCCATTGCCCTCTGCGGCTTGCGCAGAATGGCGAGTGTTCCGGCCGTCAGGTCCATCGCCCACACAGGGGCCCCATACAGGGCCATGGACCGCACGATTCCCACGTATAACCGCCTACAGGCGGCGCTCGCCCCCATGTTGGGAAGCAACGTTGACAGCGCGCCTGCTGCACCCATCAGCTTGGGCGCCAGCCGCCGGAAGTGGGGTCCGAATTCCCATCGGCTGTCGAGCACCAATCCCAGATACTTCATGGTGGACTCAACAGCTATCCGGGCACCACTGACCACGATATGTGATCCCGGCGCCGGCGCACGCCGGGAATGGAACCATGGCCTCCGACTTGTCAAGGGCCACCTCAGGCCCAGGCGCCGGATGCGGGTCACCACCTGTGACACCGCAGCCGTGGCTATCAACGTCGCTTCCCTGTGCGAGCTCCCCCGGGCAGTGACAAGCGTGTCGTCCGCATAACACGTCAAGTCGGCGCCCGACGGAGCTCGCCTCTCAGCACCCAGTCGTAGCCGATGTTCCACAGGAGCGGTCCCAGGACCGATCCCTGTGGAACACCGCACGACATTTGGTGCCGACCGGCACCGTCACGTCCCCGATAGATGACGCATCTATCCTCTAGATAAGCCCCTACTATGTGGCGGAGGTAGGGAGGCACCGATGGTATTTCAGGGCCTCCCTAATACAGCTCCAGGGATTATAGTACCCCTAGCCCATAACAATAACATTAGATTATTTAAAAAAGTTTTTTGAAATACTTACCAATTTTATTGCTCTTTGCATAACTAATTTCCAACTTACTACATTAGCTTAAGTCAAAATAGAGACCATAGACGAATATATATTTTTTTTCTTTCGACAAATAAAAGAAAGTCGAAAGCAGAGGTGGCCTAATGGTATCGGAGGCGATTTACTAGTTGTAGATCATTGGTTCGAACCCCGTCAGGTACTTTACTTTGTATAAATTACTAGCTTTCCGCCCTTTCCGCCCTTTCCGCCCGCTGCTTCGCTCGCGTGGAGATCGGTTATATCGCGCTTTTTTAGATTTCCCTCGGGAATATCATTTTTTTTTTCGGGGTAAAAAGTACCCTATTATTTAATCCGGACTTCTAACTTTACGTTTAAAAAATTTCAAAGCAATCGGTTCAGTAATTACGGCGTGAAAGCGGAACAAACAAACAAACCAACTCACTTTCTGATTCATAATATTAGTAGAGATTTCATCACCACTGCTCTCAAAACGGTGATAGAAACCATAGTGAAGAAACCGGCATGTCCTAGAAGCAAAGAACTTCGAACAAATGTCATCATCATCATTTTCAGTCGAAAGACCTAGGGGAGGCCTATGTCCAGTAGTGGACCTACTAGACATAGGCCTCCCCCAAGGTTCTCCACGACGACCAGTCCTGCGCCTCCCGCATCCAGCGGTTGCCCGCGACCTTCACCAGGTCGTCGGTCCACCTTGTCGGGGGCCACTCGAGAACCCGTCGGCCCCATCGGGCATCGGAGGGCGGGCAATGTATCCAGCCCACTGCCACTTTAGTGTTGCAATTCTTCGGGCTATGTCGGTTACTCTCGTTCTTTTGCGGATCTCCTCATTCCTGATTCGATCGCGCAGTGAAACCCAAAGCATATTCCATATCCCCTCTCCATTGCCCTTTGAGTGACTTTGAGCCTTCTTATTAGCCTTCCATTGTTAGCGACCACGTCTCAATTCCATAAGTCATCATTGGCAACACACACTGGTCGAAGACTTTTGTCTTGAGACACTGCGGTATTTCGGACGAGAAGATTTTACGTAGCTTCCCGAAAGCAGCCCAGTCGAGTTGGATTCGACGGTTTACCTCTTTCTCGAAGTTAGACCTTCCTAACGAACACATGTGACATCTACCAACTCGCACTGGGCCCGCGTGGTAGATAACGACACACTCCCTCTCACCAAGAGGAGGCTTGTGTCCCAGGAGTGGGAACATTAGGTTAGGTATAGGCTGATTATCTTATGTAAATAAAAGTCAATGTTAATGTATATAAATGAGATTACAGGCGAAAATTTCTTCAACACATACTATTTTCAACGTTAATGCTAAAGCACTAGGCTCAAGGTTGATTGGGAAAGATAGTTTCGGGTAGCTTCATGTGCATCTTCTTTTTTTATAATTATAAACTAATACTTGAGCGCAATCCGGCCTGATGGTTGGCAGTGATGCCCATTCACTCAAAACAAACTGAGTGAATAGCAAGGAAGACGGAATCTTTAGCTGTATCTATTCTATAGAACCTAATCTATTACGGGGTTATCTATTCTATTCATCATCATAACGTGTACAAACGGCGATACATCAAGCTACATATTTTAGCTGACCTCTCATTGTAAAAGTGTTTCGTACAATCGGAAGTCAGCCTATACTGGTGATGAGTACACAATTTCTACAGCGTCTTGTAGCTAATCAATAAAGCCGTGCGGTTCAATAGATCAAGATAAGCTACGCATAATGCGCAGTTGTTCCGTGGAATTCCATAAAATAAACCCATATCTCGGTAGCAGAAGCCGCTGGTCCCGCTGTCATTTGTTTATCTTAGACAATCGTTGATCGTCACTAGCCTGAAAGTCTGACCACCAGTCGGAATCATATTACCCAAAAACTGGGTTGTGGAGGTCAGATAGGCAGATGCTCCGTGTAAGACACTTTTATCCCGCGTTTCCACTGACGCGGTGAAGAGCGGTGAAGAGTGGTGAAAAGTGGTCTGTATTTTAACTGAAGCGGAGCGGAGTGGAATGGAAGGGAGCGGAGCATCCTTTTGTACTTCTCATCCGTTTTGATAAGCATGCGTGTGAGTTACGCACCGGCCCGTTCCGTACTGCCCCGCTGTCTTCCTACGCACCACATCGCCTCACTGTATTTTATTATGAATGTCACCTCGCCCGAGTTGTTTCCATTGAAGCGAAGCGGAGATTTCGATCATAGTGATTGGTCAATTCGGGCACCGCTAAGCTCTGTCTCCGGGCTCCGCTAAGCTCTGTCTCCGGGCACCGCTAAGCTCTGTCTCCGGGCTCCGCTAAGCTCTGCATGACGTGTGAAAGTGATCAGTGATCCTACTTGCTTAATTCATTTCGATCGAGCGATTTCATTTCATTTCATTACTCTTCTCGGCTCCGCTCCGCGTCTGTGGAAACTGTACCGACTCCAACACACATAATATGTAGTTGAGAAAAGGCTCGGCTAGTTGATGATGATGAATTTCTACAGCTGTTTAAGAGGAGGCCAACTTATCGGGTCCAATTGTGTTTTCAAACCATCCAGGAACCCATTGAAATTTTATTTCATCCTAAGAGGAGTTTCTTCTCGTCGTCCAAGATACCAGTGTCTAAAGACTAAAGTCTTTGACCAGTGTGTGTTGCCAGTGATGACTTACGGAACTGAAACGTGGTCGCTCACAATGGGCCTCATACGATGGCTCAGAGTCGCACAAAGGGCAATGGAAAGAGCTATGTTCGGAGTTTCTCTGCGTGATCGAATCAGAAATGAGGAGATCCGCAGAAGAACCAAAGTCACCGACATAGCTCTGCGAGACGCTAAACTTAAGTAGCAGTGGGCAGGGCACATCGCTCGTAGAACCGATGGCCGATTGGGCAGTAAGGTTCTGGAGTGGCAGCCACGTACTGGAAGACGCAGCGTAGGGAGGCCCCCGACAAGGTAGACCGGTGACCTGGTGAAGGTCGCGGGAAGCCGATGGATGCGGGCAGCACAAGACCGGTCAGCATGGAAAGCCTTAGGGGAGGCCTTTGTCCAGCAGTGGGCATCTATATGCTGAAGAAGAAGAAGAGGAGTTAGGTGAAAATCACATGTACAGAAGAGTTATATGTATGTATTAATTACCTGACGCGGAAAAGATATCATTTATCATATAGTAAAATAGAGATGCTGGCGACATTCAGACCTACCCAATATGCACACAAAATTTCATAAAAATCGGTTCAGCCGTTTCGGCAAAGTTTAGTAACAAACACCGCGACAAAGAGAATGTAACATAGAACGTACAAACTGATTTGCATAAGTCATAAGGAAATTATATTTCGCGGTCTACGCTCATGCTTTCCATCTTAAGGCGTAAAAAGTAACGGACAGACAATCAGAGTTACTTTTATCATTAAGTATGCAAGTATTAATAAGGTGCTAATGTTTTTACATTATTATTACAACCCTGTGATATCCCACTGCGGGGCAATCCCGTCATTTTCTTTCCACTTCTCGTACTTCGTTTAAAACTGCATTCATGAGCCAAGCTCTTCCCGTCACCTTCGTGAAGAATGAGATATTTAAGTTTATTATAAACCGGCCACAAATCCAACCAATTGCTATTCTAACTTCAACTTCAACTCTTAATCAATGACCCCTGTGGAATAGTTACCACAATTTTGCCAATAACACGTCTAACAAAGACATTAAAATTATATTTACAAACGTCTAACAAATTATAGAACCTCTTTGAAAATTTTATTTCACAATAATGGCGGATATCGCCAATGACAGTCGAAAAAGACGGACGCGTGAACCGTCTACGGGGGAGGTTTGAGGCAAAGTCATGATGTGGCCACTATGCTGTAGTTGAGAAAAGGCTCGGCTAGTTGATGATGATGAATTTCTACAGCTGTTTAAGAGGAGGCCAACTTATCGGGTCCAATTGTGTTTTCAAACCATCCAGGAACCCATTGAAATTTTATTTCATCCTAAGAGGAGTTTCTTCTCGTCGTCCAAGATACCAGTGTCTAAAGACTAAAGTCTTTGACCAGTGTGTGTTGCCAGTGATGACTTACGGAACTGAAACGTGGTCGCTCACAATGGGCCTCATACGATGGCTCAGAGTCGCACAAAGGGCAATGGAAAGAGCTATGTTCGGAGTTTCTCTGCGTGATCGAATCAGAAATGAGGAGATCCGCAGAAGAACCAAAGTCACCGACATAGCTCTGCGAGACGCTAAACTTAAGTAGCAGTGGGCAGGGCACATCGCTCGTAGAACCGATGGCCGATTGGGCAGTAAGGTTCTGGAGTGGCAGCCACGTACTGGAAGACGCAGCGTAGGGAGGCCCCCGACAAGGTAGACCGGTGACCTGGTGAAGGTCGCGGGAAGCCGATGGATGCGGGCAGCACAAGACCGGTCAGCATGGAAAGCCTTAGGGGAGGCCTTTGTCCAGCAGTGGGCATCTATATGCTGAAGAAGAAGAAGAGGAGTTAGGTGAAAATCACATGTACAGAAGAGTTATATGTATGTATTAATTACCTGACGCGGAAAAGATATCATTTATCATATAGTAAAATAGAGATGCTGGCGACATTCAGACCTACCCAATATGCACACAAAATTTCATAAAAATCGGTTCAGCCGTTTCGGCAAAGTTTAGTAACAAACACCGCGACAAAGAGAATGTAACATAGAACGTACAAACTGATTTGCATAAGTCATAAGGAAATTATATTTCGCGGTCTACCCTCATGCTTTCCATCTTAAGGCGTAAAAAGTAACGGACAGACAATCAGAGTTACTTTTATCATTAAGTATGCAAGTATTAATAAGGTGCTAATGTTTTTACATTATTATTACAACCCTGTGATATCCCACTGCGGGGCAATCCCGTCATTTTCTTTCCACTTCTCGTACTTCGTTTAAAACTGCATTCATGAGCCAAGCTCTTCCCGTCACCTTCGTGAAGAATGAGATATTTAAGTTTATTATAAACCGGCCACAAATCCAACCAATTGCTATTCTAACTTCAACTTCAACTCTTAATCAATGACCCCTGTGGAATAGTTACCACAATTTTGCCAATAACACGTCTAACAAAGACATTAAAATTATATTTACAAACGTCTAACAAATTATAGAACCTCTTTGAAAATTTTATTTCACAATAATGGCGGATATCGCCAATGACAGTCGAAAAAGACGGACGCGTGAACCGTCTACGGGGGAGGTTTGAGGCAAAGTCATGATGTGGCCACTATGCTGCGATATTATTATTAATTATTTACTGAATCCACTTTTTACTACATAAATCACGGGTTTTTATTTAGTAAACGACACTATAAATAATTTAAAAGTCCAATGAAAAATTAGCGTGATACTCATCTTAGCTTTTCCGCCAAACCTCCCTGTTCATTGTTTTCTATTCTATTTTAATTTATGACAAGTAAAGCCGATGTCGACTATTCTCCAATGTCAAAAGTGGATTGAAGAAGCAAAAGTGTACCTACATAAAAAATGATACTAATAAAAAATAAAAACAGAAACCTTGCACCTTTGTACATCTTGTGAGGTTAGTAGAGAAATGAAAACCAGCCAATTGCTATTGAGAGTTCTTTTTGAAAATATGAATATTTGCACTGCTCTGGTCGTACCTCGGAAAGCACGTTAAGCCGTTGGTCCCGGTTGCCATACGAACATCTAATGGCAGTCGTTACGGGTTGTTGGAGCCCTCAAAAGTCCAACAATTGGTCTAGCTGCAATGCTTCGATATCGCCTTCGGGTTGTGGAGGTCAGACGGCAGTCGCTTCACGGAAAATGTCGAAGTTTCCCCAAAATCAGCAGTTAGACTGGTAAAGCGGACCCCAGACTCTAGAGCTGGAAAAGGCTTCGGAAGCGACTGGGATTAACGCTGAAATGATGATGATGATGATGAGTTCTTTTTGAAAATGAAGGATATATTGTTTCACGTCAGTCAGTCTGTGTCCATTAGGGGTGGGCGTTGCGACGTTAAACTGTTTACAAAGACAGTTTTGCATTCTAAACGATGCAAACGTTTTACGTCCTCGGTTCAAACAGTCTTCGTTGCACAAACCAGTCTTCTAATTATTTGACTTTTTATTTTATGGCTAAGCAAATACGGTCGAGAATGCAATAATTCAGCTTTATCACGCTTGTTCGTCGCGTCACAAAACGACTATTCCATATAAGATAAGTATCGTCCTTTAAGCTATCTTCAAATCAGTTGCAACGAAAACGGTTTCGTCGTCGAGAGAACGAATCAGTTTTGTCGGTCAATATGCTAGAAAAACCCGCCAGAAGTTAAATAAATTGATTTGTTGGTATTCCGTTGGCGCCTCTTACAGATTTCAATATTTTAAACAGTAGTCTGTTGGACCGGCCCTGAGGGACTCCCAAATTGATATTGGACTAAAGGGGAATGAGACTTAGATCAGTAGTGGTCCTGTGGTAACGACCGGTACTTTCGGTTTGTAAGCCATAGGTTTGAACCTTGACCGGCGCTTTGTTTTGTCTGAATCATTTTATCAGTTTACTTTTTTTTTTTGTAATTATAAACTAGTGCGTGACTGCAATCCCGCCTGATGGTAAGCAGTGATGCAATCGTTGATGGTAAAGCGCGCAAGCTTATTAAGCCTATTCACTTAAAAAGCTTAGTGAGTAGGAAGGAAGACGGCAGTTGAGCGAGGTGATACAATGTTAAACCCAACAACACGGCCAACAATGCTGGGCCAGAGGAAGATTAATCTGGAGACCCTCCATGATCAAACTCCCGACACAATAACATTTGGCGCATCGTACCCGGCACACATCGCAACACAACTGCTCAGACCCGTCCTCCTTACGGCTTCATCAGTCATCATGCCTGCCATTCTTTATCTTATTGCTAATTATTTACCAAAAAGCGATCTCCTTTTAATCAGAATCTAAGGCCCGTATTACAGAAGGAAACTCAAGCATTGATCTCTGTTTAAACATTACTTAAAACTAGTTTCAACCAATCAAATGGCTTGAAACGAGACTTACGTAGGTAGAGCTTGAGTTTTGAGTGACGTTCTGTAACACGGACCTAAATCATTTTTCTTATTCCGGGTGATGTGTCCAAAACAATTATTAATGTACTAACAAAATACAAGTCCAAAGTGATTTTAATTCGTATGCCGTATTTATGTAGGTACCTATATTGTAATCATTTTATCGTGTTTATTTGTCAAAGCACATTCTAATATAAAAGTGGATGTTGCTATTAAACAAAAACACAGTTAACATCGTCCGATGTTTTTAATAAAAAACTCAACTGCCTAAGCAAAAAAACAATCAGTAATTCCCAGAACATATTTTGCTGTTAACACTATTTTACTAATTTCCGCCATCAGGCCACAATCATCTGAAACTATTAGTCATTCTATTTCATAGTTTGTTTATATCTAATAATGAAAGACTTTATTTCGACTCAGTCTTTCTACAGGCGAGACTCACAGACCGCACTTTAAGTTCGCTAAGCAAGCGACTCACAAACACGAACACAAATAAAAACTTAGCATAACTATGATACCTAGAGATATTAGCATTTTTAGAAGCTGGACCATAATCTACCACACGGGCCTACGGTTACTAGATGTCCCAAGTCTTCGAATTTTTGGGCCTAGGACGTACCCATTTCTTCACGACGTTTTCCTACACCGTGTTGAGTTTGAATGCGGCCCTGCGTTTTGTGTCTACTATATGCAGCGCAATGTTTGTTTGTACTGTTGAGCCAAATTCGATAAAGAATAGAGGTAAACAAACCGTTGCTAGGCAACGAGTAGTTTACGCCTAAAGACAGATGTTAACAACCTTTTCAACATAGATAATTAATTTTCATAAAAGTACCTAATAATCCCACTTCCTACTAACCTAAACAGTTTATTTATGTTTAGATATTTATGATTTGCATAGAACGCTTAACCTATTTGAATGAAAAATGAAACACATGTAAGCTAATTTTCTAATAGGTTAATTTTTTTAATACATATAATTATAATTAGTCCATACTTGAAAGTATTACAATGTATGTGTTATGTAGTTGATTTGAAAGTAATTACAATATGCTAAATTGTACCTATTGACAAATGCCTCAACTTTATTCATTGCTTGAATTCCACAAAATGTGTATAATACCTGGATTTCATCCATCTTTCTTTTTTTGTAGGGCTATCACGTAAAACTAATGTCGACTTTTTAATGGTTTTTCGAAATTCCAAGTTATTGTGCATGTTATTTTAGTGATTCTATGGAAATATGCAGCAATAGGAATTGTTAATAAATAGCTAGCATGTAAAAGTCGATAATCATATAAATAACAGGAGATTTGTAAAACGTGAGTTGTGATAACCCTAAATTGGATTATTCACCTCTATTCTTTATGGAGCTAGGCAATGGTATAGTATAATATTTATCATTGTTCGAAAAAATATTTAAAAACAATTACTGATTATTTTAATAACAATTTCGATATTTTTATTTGTAATTTTGTGGACAACTTTGATTTGTTTTAAGAGCCATTTCACAAAATTTGAACGCTCGAGTTTAGGTAAATGACGGCAATATTATTGATGTGTGCGCATACACACCGCGACCAGTGTAGCGAGCTAGCATTGAGTGAGACGGACTAAACATCTTGAGCTGTTATAATTATTATGCCTTATTATTTTTTTTTAATATCAATTAATAACTAGGGGTGAATATATCACGTAAGTATAATTTTGAATATAAATATAATTTTGAGTGTAAAAGACTTGGAAAAAAGACGATGATCCCTGAGTTTGTTTCGGCTATTACTGCCGCCATAAGCGAAAAAGATGTATCTACATGAAGTACGAAACCGAGTAAAAAAATAAAACGTGTTCCAAAAATTAAAACATTTGCTGTGCATATAGAAATAAACCTAATTATTATTTTGTGATGGAAAAGTATGAATTAGGGTTTGATCTATCAGTATGTATACGTAAATTTTAATAAAATAAATGTTGTGTATTTAAAAAAACAATTTTTCCTTTTCTTTTTAGTAATAAAAATGCAAGAAAATACGTGATACTACAATGAAAAGACGCTTGTGGTTAGAAACGTCCTTTCAGCGTAGTATTTGTTTAAACGCCTTTTCTATTTAGTAATTATTGTGTTATTATATTCTAGTTATTTAAATAATAAAGACGTTTATAGCCATTTGCTGCTTTTCTACTTAGTAAAATCAACTTTCAATTAAAAAACAAAAATGCCTGCCCATTTTTAGAACCCTTATAAATTTAACCTCTACTTTCAACCGACATCGACATCAAAAAAGTATGTAATATTTCCAGAACTGCTCAGTTTTCGTATATGTTAGACTAGATAACAGCGTCTGAACAAATGTGCCAAATTTCAAAAGTGTATGTTTGTATGTTTTTATATTTGTACGCGCCATATTTCCGGAACTACAAGTTCGATTTAAGTAATTATTTTTTGTTGTATTTTTCAACTTATGAAATACTATAAATTTCATCTAAATTCATACCTTATATTTATGCTGTCAATAGGACTAAGTTATTTAACATCTTTCAAATTCAAATTTATATTTCAGTTAAACAAATATCAACTTTATTGCCATTGTAATCAATTTGATTTCTGAGTGACAAACCTTATTTTAAAAGTGTTACCAATGTTTGAAGTTGTATCGAAAATTAACTCTGTTGTGTAAGAATTTAAGGTTTTTTTTTTCTAATAATTCATATTTTTTTTTTACATATTTGGCGAAAAAATCCCATACATAGATTAATCTTATCTATACTTTTCAACCAATGTGAGCTGTCACGCCCTTTACATCATCTTCTTCAGCCTATAGAGGTCCAATGTTGGACAAAGACCTTCGCCAAGGCTTTCTACAATGGCCGGTCTTGTGCTGCCCGCATCCATTGGCTTCCAGCGACCTTTACCAGGTCGTTGGCCCACCTTGTTGGGGGCCTCCCTACGCTGCATCTTCCAGTACGTGGCCGCTACTCCAGAACCTTACTCATCACCGATCATCGATCTTCTGCTACCAAGGTGCCGCGCCCACGCCCACTTAATTATAGCGACTCGAAAAGCTATATCGGTGACTTTGGTTTTCGGTCGCCTCATTTCCGATTCGATCGTGCAGAGAAACTTCGAGCAACTCTTTCAATCGACCTTTATGTGAGCTTGAGCCTTCGTATGAGGCCCAATGTGAGCGACCACATTTTAGTTCCATATGTCATCACAGGCAACACACACACGACGCAGATGTAGCGTAACTTCCCGAATACTGCCCAGCTGAGCTAGATTCGACGACACACCTCTTTCTCGAAGTTTGACCTACCTAATTGGGCTGTTTTTTTTCAGGTTTAAGTATACATATACTCGTCAATAACTTCAAGTACAGAGCAACTAACTAGAACTGGAGTGGGTGTGACATGGGAGTTCGACATGATCTTCATCTTATTCATGTTTATCTTTAGACCCAGTTGTTGGGAAGCTCTACTGAGGTCATTGAGCATTTTTCCCAAGTCTTCTAGGGTATCCACCATGACCACGATATCATCTGCAAATCGGTGGTTAGTGATGTACTCGCCGTTGATGATGATACCAAGTCCTTTCCAGTTCAGAGCTTGAAGACATCTTCCAACGCAGCAGTGAACATTTTGTGTGATATGATACCTCCTTATCACACTCCACGCTGCAGTTGAATGATTTCGAGTCCTGATCCTGGAGGCGGACTGACATAGTGACGTTTTTGTACAAACACTCACCACATATCATCTCATCCTGTAGCACCGCCCAAGCCTCGATCGAATCGAAGCCCTTCTCATAGTCCACAAACGCTAAGCTTATGGGTGTGTCATGTTCTTTATAACTTACCGCAGCGTATGTTTGTGGTCTATGGTGCTAAAGCCTTTTCGAAAGCCTGCTTGTTGGGTAGGCTGGAAGTCGTCGAACCTGCGAGCGTAGATGGTTCTTGATCACCCTAGAAAACAGCTTATAGACATAGCTCAGTCGGTCTGTAGTTTTTCAGGAGGGTATTATTTAATTTTTTGAAAAACAATACCACCACGCTTCTGTGCCATGCCTTAGGCGTTTCACCTTTGAAAATGACGTAATTAAATAGCTTCTGAAGCGCTTTAAGTACTGATTTTCTACTGTCTTTCAGAAGCTCAGCCGTAATTCTATCATCTTTGTTACCTTATCGTTCTTGAGCTGTTTCAGAGCCATAACAATTTCGTACAAGCTGGTGTTCGGAATATCGACGTTGTAGTGTCGGGTTAGTCTGGCTTTAGGATCATTGGCCAGGCTTACAACAGGTGCGTGTGTTGATGTGTATAACTCTCCGTAGAATTTTTCAATCCCACCCTTTTGGGAAGCACTCACGCGGCTCTGGTTTGGAAGCGATCCTAATGGTAGGATCGCTCCCAGTCTTCAACTTCGCAAGTAGGCTCCGTCCAACAGACACATCTTTTGCGATTACTTTCGAGCCTTTGTTCCATAGCCTCTTTAATACCCTACATTGCCCCTGCCCCATTATAGAAGCCCCAGGTATTAAGCGAATAAGTTTTTACTTACATTTCCATTTTAATGCTATTTTAATATTTTTATGCTTTTCTAATCCGCTGGGTTATGTCGGCGACATGAGTTCTTCTACGAAACTCCTCTTTCTTGATTCGATCATGTAGAGAAACACCTAGCATAGCCCTCTCCATAGCTCACTGTGCCACCTTGAGCTTTCTTATGAGGCCTATAGTGAGGGACCACGTTTCAGATCCATATTTCATCACCGATAACACACATTGGTTAAAGTCTTTAGCCACTGAGGTATTTTGGATGAGAAGACACTACGGAGCTTCCCAAAAGCTGCCCAGCCGAGTCCTATCCCTCGAAACACCTCGTCCTTGAAGCCGGAATTATCGATTTGGATCAGCTGTCCCAGATACAGCTTCTGTTCTTCTGTTGTCACTGACTGCCTGGACGCAACTGAAGAGCAGTATTCCCACATCGCGGCCTCACCATACCCCGCACAGCCAGCAATGCTAAGTAGAAGAGACGCTACTGCCACTTGCGCCTGCCTAGTTTTTGTAATACTAAGCTACAAAGGCGCATCTACACAGAAAAGTCTTTTCTTCTTATGACGACGCAGATGTGCCTTTTCATTTTATGATGAATTAAATATTTTGAAAACAAAAAAGACGCTTCTACTAAAATGCGTCTTTTCAACTTAGTGTACGTCAGAAAGGTCTTTTCATTTTAGTAATATTTGATTCACATTGCAGACACGTCTTTTTTAACAGTTAGATTTATAGGGTTACGTTTAATTTATGCGAAATATAAAAATATTGGTGTATGCCATTTTTTTTATAGATTCAGAATATGCATCTAACTCAATTTTGAAAAAAATGTTAGATGCGTCTTTTTTCCTTATGACGGCAGATTACTTCGCAGAGGTAGTCAGTTAGGACATACCGGCTTCATCTGGTTTAAAAAAAAATGATGATGCAGATGGATTACGCAACGAAATATATAGTCTTTTTATTTATTTAATTAAACAATAATAGTAGCGAATTAAAAAGTAAAAATAATACCATAGTTTAAGCAAAGATTGATTAATATTTTAGTGTAAATTTTATTCCTAAATAATGTAAAACTTTGGAGATATCGGGGCTTGTTTCGAAGCCTTTTCGGTCGATAATGTGATTATTGTATATTTTTTTTCTTTATATAATAAACATGTAACTATTTTTTTTTCTAAATTGTTGAAGTATATGATATTTAAGAGCTAATTATATTTTTTGTGGTGGTATATACAATATGTAAAGAAAACCCTGTCCGACCCATAAGGATAATAAAGGTTAGGTAAACACATGACCAAATATAATATCAAATTTTACATAATCATCATAGTAACAATACTAATGAATTTTGAAACAATCCTTTTTTCCCGGGAATTAATTCCAATTTCTCCGAAATTTGGTAATTTTAAAAAAGTGACAACACCGGTATTATTATAAGCGAATAGCGACGCGACCACGTTACAGGTGCCGCGTGCCCTGCCCACCGCCGCACGTGGAAGGGGTTGCTTATCGCACATGTATTAAGTTACCTCTTTTTGCGAAATAATATTTATTTTTTTAGGGGGACTTTTTTTTAAAGTTTAGCCTGTCTTTGTCGGCATTAGTAGAATCAGTTATCGATACCTAACAATACCTTCACGGATCGGACAGGGTTTTCTTTACATATTGTATACAGAAGAATCTCCAAATTAGAGCTCTCAATTCATGTCTCCGCGGGTTTTTGTCTAAACATGCAACGGGGGAAAGCTTATTACTAAATAATTAAATAAGTTACCTAAAATTGGTTTTAGCCTCATTGTAATAGAGAAAACAAACTATTTCTTCCACGTAATTGTTATTTGATACGACGCATACAAAACATACTTTTTCAACGTCGGCAACATGCAATTTCAGATTTTTTTGTAATACGCCTCTTAACCTGTTACTGTTAGATAGGATTTTCGTAATGTTATTAAACTGAACACTGTCTATAAGAAGATCTGAATAGTTTCCAGACATTCTTTCCAAAAATATACTTCGACACCAGAGGCGAGTTTTACACAATAAAAAAAATTCTGTGATTTTTACCACCGGCACTGTGTAGTGATCGCAACGCCCCCGCAAGGGGGCGTGGCGAGCGACGCCTAGGGCTTTGGCCCCTGGTCGCGGAGTCTAGATTTATCGGTCCGCTACTGCGGACCCCTCACTTTTTTCGGCTACAATGACCTGTGAGCCTTAGGAGTCATAAGGCTCATAAGCATCATAAGTTATGACGTGCGTGAGTTGCGCACGTCTGTGTATGGTTGCGATGTGTTTTTCTGTAGGCGCGCCACAGGCCCACTTACGGCCTGCTTTCTTCACGACACCCCCCGGCGGCCGGCGGTCAGTCTCCGCCAGGTGAGACCCCCAATTGCCCTGAGGAAAGCCCAGCGGAGGACGACCAGCGACAGGTGGTGCCAACTCGCCACCGAAACTGACCGCCGGGGTGTCGTGACGAAAGCGTGCCATGAGTGGGTCCTGTGGCGCGCCTACAGAAAAACATATGTGAAGGGGGTATCATGGAACGCTTGTAACCAAACCATAGCGCGATTCAGAAAACCGTACAACGCCATCTATCGAGCAAGGAGGTAAACTTTTACGCTTTTTGCATGATGTGGTTCGAATTATTTATTTCTTTTTTAAGATACAATCTAGGAAATTCCACGGAATTCGTCTTTGTAAGTTACATAACCTCTAAATCTAGCAGAACATGTATGGACTCTCCTAGTTTAGTAACAACGTATAAACGAGGACTTATCTCTTACTTTTATATATAAACCATGCAGTGTACATTAACAAAATGTACGACGTAATTGCCAAAAAACCGCGATTTACTTAGATTCATCATCATTATCATCAAACTTTTTATCGTCCCACTGCTGGGCACAGGTCTCCTCTCATACAGAGAAGGACTACGACGAGGACTAGTTACTTAGATTACTCTCTAAAAACCTGACTTCCCCGGCGTTTCCTTTTTATCTACTCTGATAAGAAAGGCAATCAGTCTTTAGATCAATTCTTCAATCAGAACTCAGTGAGCAGTCCAGTCATAATTATTAATCTACGTAAGCAGATCATGTGAAGTCCATGTAGAAATGTCTCTTAAATGGAATTGAGTGTTGGGCTTTTAAGGAAAGAACCATACAAATTGAGACGACCAATGCGAACGCATTTGCACCATACACTCATTTTTTTTTTTGCAAAAATTGCTTCTTTTTCAGTATTTGGATTTCTCGTGTGTGCAGGTAGGTATCAACTTTTCCTCGCTTTCTTTCATCAATGCAATTCCACTTAAATCTAAGGGGCTTAAATTATATTAGACAAATAAAGTTCATATCCATTTAAGTTGATTCGATTATCTTATTTTACTCAAATAAAGTCAAGTGCGGTCTATGAACTTTGCTCTATGACCCAAGATTCAAGAGTGAGAAATAAGGATCGCCAAATTTCACTATTTATCTACTCTCCTAAATCTGTGCACATCATCCCTTGATTTATGATACAACATAAATAACGGGAAAGGACAAACGCACCCTCGCCATACATTTTACGTCAACTTTAGTTGGTAAAAGTGTCTATTTATTAGTGTCTAAGACAACACTAGGCTCAAGGAGATTAGGGTGTCTTGAGTTGACTTAGACCTTTGGCAAGTTAAAGAAGAGTTTTGTGTGAAGATGATGTCTAACATCTAGGGGTCTAGATTATCCTACTCATTCATCATCATCATCTCAGCGTTTATCCCAGTCGCATCCGAAGCTTTTCGCTTTGGAGTCTGAGTTCCGCTTTTACCAGTCTAACTGCTGCTAAGGCTAAACTTCGACATTTTCCGTGAAGCGACTGCCGTCTGACCTCCACAACCCGAAGGGGACATCGAAGCATTGCAGCTGACCAATTGTTGGACTTTTTGAGGGCTCCAACAACCCTTTAACGACTGCCACTAGATGTTCGTATGGCAACCGGGACCAACGGCTTAACGTGCTTTCCGAGGCACGGACAGACCACTGCAAATATTCTTAGTCATGCATACAAATATTTGCACTGTGCGGGGATCTAACCCGCGCCACCTTGCGCAGCGGCCGCGTCTGCTACCGCTACGCCACGGAGGCTGTCAATTTGACAATTAACAGCCTCCGTGTTAATTTCCTTATTATCCTATCCATTATCCTTACTAATATTATAAATGGGAAAGTGAGTTTTTATGTTTGTTTGTTCCGCTTTCACGCCGTAACTATTGAACCGATTGCTTTGAAATTATGCAGACATAAAGTTAAAAGTCTGGATCGTAAACAATAGGGTACTTTTTATTCCGGAAAAAAAATATGTGCCCGAGGAAAAACTAAAAAGCGCGATATAACCGAACTTCATGCGGGCGAAGCCGCGGTCGGAAAGCTAGTATTTAATATTTAGTAAAAGAGTCTATGACCTCTGACTTTCTTTCGGCCTTTTTTTATCAGAATAGTCTGATAGCAAACGCCGACCTCATCTACTTTAGTTTTTAAAATATGCTTGTGTAAAAAAGTGTTTGTAGGTACAAACCTACTTACAAAATTACAAAATTAAATAATTTATCATTTATTTATTACTAATTGGGCCCCGCGGTTTCAGCCGCGTAACTTTCCAACCTGTGGGCATATCGGGATAAAAAAGTGTCCGATGACGGAACTGACGAAAATCCGATGTGTTATTCCTGGTTCACACAAAGGGAAATGGAAAGAGCTATGCTCGGAGTTTCTCTGCGTGATCGAATCAGAAATGAGGAGATCCGCAAAAGAACCAAAGTCACCGACATAGCTCTTCGAGTCGCTAAAATTAAGTGGCAGTGGGCGGGGCACATTGCTCGTAGAACCGATGGCCAATGGGGCAGTAAGGTTCTGGAGTGGCGGCCACGTACTGGAAGACGCAGCGTAGGGAGGCCCCCAACAAGATGGACTGATGAAGCCGATGGATGTGGGCAGCACAAGTCCGGTCAGCGTGGAAAGCCTTGGGGGAGGCCTTTGTCCAGCAGTGGACATACAGTATGTTAAATAACAGAGGGCGTTCCCTTAAACTCGTTAATATATATATCATTAATAGTGTACGGGGCAGGGGTCAGCTTATGCGTTCCGTACTACCCCATGTGTACATGGAGAAACAACACTATAATGGACTGTATAAACTATTTATTTTACTATAAAATCTGTCGGTACAAAACACTGTGGGAAACTATTTTATAATGTTGGCAACACTAGCACTATGACGAGTACGGAAATTTACAATTATGGCAACACTGACAACACTATATAACTATGGCGGGAAAGGGATTTAAAAAACGTAATGAAACTATGACGTGGAATATGGCGGCAAACACTGTCACTATACTCACTATTACTGCACTGCACTGTTACTATAATGCACTGTTACTGTTCACTATCACTGTTTACTGTCACTATTCACTGTTCACTCGGAGATCAACTGGAACGATTATTCAAAACTGAATGAATGTTACTATACTTCACTGTTTACTATACTGTTACACTGTACTATTCACTATTTACTTGTAGATCAGCTCGAACGACAACTCAAAACTGAATAACTGTTTACTATTACTGTACTTCACTGTTGACTGTACTATTACACTGTACTATTCACTGTTTCCTCTCAGATCAGCTCGAACGATCACTGTTGACTGAATAACATTCGCCGGCTAGTTCGCGTATTTATACGGTCAAACCGCAAGTCGAGAACTTTCCCGAACTGCTTTACAGAATAGTTCCGAATCATCTCGCGGCTACGCGGACCGGAAGATGATATATCTGTACTCTTCTTTATCTATCTGTCTCGTTCTAACATTGGCGGTTGGGTGGTTCCGCTACTCGACAACAGATGTCGCTGATGCTAAAGAAGTTGATATGTCTGTACTCTTCTTTATCTGTCTGTCTCGTTCTAACATTGGTGGTTGTTCCGCTACTCGACAACAGATGTCGCTGATGCTAAAGAAGTTGATATGTCTGTACTCTTCTTTATCTGTCTGTCTCGTTCTAACATTGGCGGTTGGGTGGTTCCGCTACTCGACACCAGACGTCGCTGATGCTAGCCACGCTGTGTGAGTTGATAGTTTGTCAAGTCGATAACTGTCAATATGTTAATGTTTTATTATTCTTCAGAATTCTAGATCTTTCGTTTGATTTCTTATCTATGGCTATTGCGTCGAAATGTCATCTGTCAGTCTTGCTATTATTTGTTTACATATTTGTTGAGATAATTTTCTTAAAATGTTTCTATTAATTTTTAAGTGAAATGTGGAATGTGAAGTGGAATGTTTTCGTCGCGAACATACTCCCGCCGTGCGTTGTCGGTATCGACAGCGCATCTATTCCGGTGAAGCGACGATACTGTCTGTGACTGGAAGCAACACGAGCTTCTAAGTTGGTCTTCGGAAAATCCCGCCTTCTGTTTTCTATGACTTCTAGGCTCCCGCCAGTATTGTGAATTCGGAAGACATTCTTCTATCCTTCTTTTCCAAAACATATCTGCATGTCTCTGTGATTTTGGGTATTCTTTTCTGTATTTATCTGCATTGTAGTTCTTGACATATAATGCAGTACACAGTGAACTAGCTGCTCCGAAGATTACAGATTTCATTCTAAATTCTGTTGGAGAATCCTCCCGCCGGTGTTTTCGCCACAAAAATCGTAATCCGTCTCTGTCTTTTGTGATACCTATCTGTTTCTCATACCTTGCCTTCAACTCAGGATTTTTATCAATTTTTTTTTTCTCTATTCCACTCAATCTCTTTAATGCTTGTTCGTAGCTGTTCGGTAGCTCTATTTTATCCTTCTTCCACAACAGATCTGTCTCATATTCACCTTCAGGACGTTTTACGATTTTATCTCTAAGAACTGCTAGTGCTCTTTCTTCTGGATCGGTTTTCGGTTTTCTTGCTGTTACACCCAATGAGTCTATCAACAAGTCTTTCTTTATCTGTCCACTTGACTCTTCTAAACTGGTTCTGTACCAGTAGTGGACTTGTCTTCCGAGGCTTCTCGTATTTACCCCATGAAGAACCCATCCTAAAGGCGTTAATGATGCCACTGGTTGATCTGCGGATCCTCTTTTCATTGTTTCAGCTATTAAGAGTTGCCAATTGTCCTGTCCAATCAACAGAGTCGGTCTTCCTTCTTCATATTGAATGGCGTGTTTAATGTTTTCGAGGTGCATGCAATGATCTATGTCTTCTATTTTTATTGTTTGCGGTGCTAAATTTAGTTGGTCAATAGTACGTGCGTTGATTTTCAGTTCTTTTCCTTGGCCTCTAATTTTGAAAGTGACTCGCTGTGATCTATCTGCTTCTAATTTAGCTCCTGCTACTGCTTCTATTTGCAAGGGATCGGTTGGACCTCGGCATCCAATTTGGCTTGCTACCTGTGAATCTATGAGTGTTACTGTCGATCCGTCATCCAATAAAGCGTGGATGTTCATTTCTCCACGAGGTCCCCTGACTGTAACGGGTAGGATTTTCAAAAATGCGAACTGTTTCTGGGTTGCAGCTGAAGTTACGCGTTCTTCTGTTTTGGCGGTTTGATCTTCTTTCCTTGTTGTGAAATGTAATAGCGAATGGTGCGTACGTTCACACCCGTCGACTTTGCAGGTCTGTGATCGGCAGCTATGTTCTGAAGTCCTTTTCTTCAGACATCGAAAACAAAGGTGATGCTCCTTTGCCAGCTCCCAGCGCTTGTTGCTGTCTGCATCTTTAAACTTCGGGCATTCTCTTGCTTCATGCTTCGAATTCTTGCATAGGACGCATGTTTGAGTTACGTTTTCTATCTTCTTATATTTTTCTGTCGCTCGATATGTTCTGTCTCTATAATATTGATCGAATTCTTTTCGTGGCTCTCTGTGTTGCTGTTCCTTTCTATATTCCTTTTGTCGTGGCTCTCTTCTATATTCCACTCGATGATATTGTTCTCTGCGGTATGGTTGATTGGCATCTCTTCTTGGTTGATCGTAATCGCGGTTTTCTATTCTTTCTGGCGATGCAAATCTTCCAATCTTGCGGGCTTCTTTAGTGATAAATTTGCTGAATGTAACTAAGTCTGGTTCATCTTCATTTTCTTCGTCAACAATATCCAGCCACCTGGAACGGAGTGTAGGGGTCAACTTCTGTGTCAGGTTCTTTAGGATTTCAGGGCTGTATAGGTAGTGGCTACGCTTCAGTGCTTGGAGAGTGGCGACGGCATTCTGTACTTTGCTTGCGAACAGGCATATATCTTGTGGCGATTCTGTTATGCGTCGCAGGCTTTTCAGGCTGTCTAGCTCGGAGAGTGCAATCGAATCTGGTCTACCGAATCGATACTCTAATGTTTCTAACACATCAGCTGGCTTTGCATTTGCAATAAGTAGACAACGGACTGCTTCTTGGGCTCTTCCCTTCAGTGATCGACGTAGTCTTGCGGTATTCTCCACGTCTGTATAGTATTCCTCTGTTTCTTTATATGCTGCGCGATAGGCGAGCCATTCTGTATGAGCCCCGCTGAAGTAGGGCAATTCTCCGATGTATCGTGGTTTATACGAACGGGCTGCTTGTGCTATAGCTGAAGCTAAGTCGGTGACGTCTATCTTCTGTCTGTCGTCGCTTTCTTCTTTCTTCTTTTCTGAGCTGTGATTTTCTTCTGTATTCTGAATTTTGGGCCATCTTCTTTCTTCGTGCTTCTTTTCTTTATAGTCTTCATATTCATCATCTTGTTTCAATCTTCTCATAATCGTGGTCTTCAAATCTTCTGTCTTCTGGTATTTTTGTATTTCTTGATCTTCAGTCTTCATTCTTGAATTTTCTTTCTTCAGTTCTTCGGTTTTTATCTTGGAGGATTTTCGTTGTTGAAAATCTTCAGTTTTCATTTTTCTGGGAGTATCTGGTTTATTTTCTTCAAAATCTTCCCATGTTACGTTGGAATGTTGATCCACCCATTCTCGAACCCGATCTGTTCTTCGGCTGTTTTCACTGACATGAGAGGAGTTTTTATGCTCCTGCTCTCTATTTTCTTCTATCTGGAGTAGGATTTCTAATTGTTCTCTTTTTAGCCTTTCTTCTTTTATTTTGCTTAGAATAATCTGTTCTTTAAGTCGTAGTGAATTTTCAGAAACTGTAGACTTCATTGATTTAGCTTTTTGTACTGCATCTTCTCGTAGTAAATCACGTGCTGATGACTGTGGTAATACCTGCGGTGGTAGCTGTGGCGCCATCTGCGGTGGTGGGTGTGCAAACTGTTGCGGCGATTGTTCAGGATTCTGCTCATGTTCATAAGCAGGCTGCTGCATGTCGGCGTGCACTTGTGCTCTCGTAACGGACCTTGTCACTGGCATTTTAAAGTCCTCGTAAAAGTGTCCACAGTAATGTTCACAAAAATGTCCACTAATACACGAACTATAACTGTCTATTCACACATGAAAATGTCTATGATCCACTATTGTCCACTCTATAACTCGGTTATATAACACTAATCGTACGAATAAATGTCTATATTAATCAATTGTCTATGAAACTGTATACTCTAAATGTCCATGTATCTATGTAACTATCAGTCTATACTGTTTTACAAACACTGAAATACGTGCGTGCCTTTTCTTTAGACGGCGAAAATGTCCAATTTTGGCCACGTACTCAAAACACTATACTGTCTATACTGTCCACACCACACTGATACTCACGAAACTATATCGTCCTTTAAAATAACTATAACGAAACACTGTTTTAACACTCGCGGCGACACGATACGAAACACTGTCAGAGTCTATATCACGATCTGGTTCACAATCCGGCTCTCGAAGGACCACTATGTACGGGGCAGGGGTCAGCTTATGCGTTCCGTACTACCCCATGTGTACATGGAGAAACAACACTATAATGGACTGTATAAACTATTTATTTTACTATAAAATCTGTCGGTACAAAACACTGTGGGAAACTATTTTATAATGTTGGCAACACTAGCACTATGACGAGTACGGAAATTTACAATTATGGCAACACTGACAACACTATATAACTATGGCGGGAAAGGGATTTAAAAAACGTAATGAAACTATGACGTGGAATATGGCGGCAAACACTGTCACTATACTCACTATTACTGCACTGCACTGTTACTATAATGCACTGTTACTGTTCACTATCACTGTTTACTGTCACTATTCACTGTTCACTCGGAGATCAACTGGAACGATTATTCAAAACTGAATGAATGTTACTATACTTCACTGTTTACTATACTGTTACACTGTACTATTCACTATTTACTTGTAGATCAGCTCGAACGACAACTCAAAACTGAATAACTGTTTACTATTACTGTACTTCACTGTTGACTGTACTATTACACTGTACTATTCACTGTTTCCTCTCAGATCAGCTCGAACGATCACTGTTGACTGAATAACATTCGCCGGCTAGTTCGCGTATTTATACGGTCAAACCGCAAGTCGAGAACTTTCCCGAACTGCTTTACAGAATAGTTCCGAATCATCTCGCGGCTACGCGGACCGGAAGATGATATATCTGTACTCTTCTTTATCTATCTGTCTCGTTCTAACATTGGCGGTTGGGTGGTTCCGCTACTCGACAACAGATGTCGCTGATGCTAAAGAAGTTGATATGTCTGTACTCTTCTTTATCTGTCTGTCTCGTTCTAACATTGGTGGTTGTTCCGCTACTCGACAACAGATGTCGCTGATGCTAAAGAAGTTGATATGTCTGTACTCTTCTTTATCTGTCTGTCTCGTTCTAACATTGGCGGTTGGGTGGTTCCGCTACTCGACACCAGACGTCGCTGATGCTAGCCACGCTGTGTGAGTTGATAGTTTGTCAAGTCGATAACTGTCAATATGTTAATGTTTTATTATTCTTCAGAATTCTAGATCTTTCGTTTGATTTCTTATCTATGGCTATTGCGTCGAAATGTCATCTGTCAGTCTTGCTATTATTTGTTTACATATTTGTTGAGATAATTTTCTTAAAATGTTTCTATTAATTTTTAAGTGAAATGTGGAATGTGAAGTGGAATGTTTTCGTCGCGAACAAATAGATTAAAATAGAAATATCAGCATAGAAAAATATTTAAAACATTTTGTTTTCGAATGGAAATATTTTTTTTAGCATGTATGTATGCTATACTATTTCGGGTTAACGGGAACGCCCTCTGTTAGTTAACATACTGTATATAGGCTGAAGAAGAAAATTCCTGGTTATAAGCCAATTGTGTGCCGAATTTCATCCAAATCCGTACCGTTTATCGTGCAAAAGTAACAGCATCTACCAATCCATACATTCATGCATACATCCTCACAAACTTTCATAGATAAATTATAATATTAGTTAGATTTGCGGGGGCGTAGCTACCGACGCCGTGTCATTGATATGGGGCCACGAGCTACAACGGTCCGCTACTTGTGTACTACCTAAGCAAAAACTCGTATAAGCCCCGCACGATGATATTGCGATGGAACCTTGTCACAATAACAGCGTTGTGACGTCATCTGTCACACAAAAGGACAGCTAGCAAAAGAATGCTAAATGCAAAATTAATATTAGGGTTACGGGTTTATTTGTATTTTATAATTTTGTTACACTCTTTATAAAGAGTGTATGTATAAATTAATATTAGGGTTAAGGGTTTATTTGTATTTTATAATTTTATTACACTCTTTTTAAAGAGTGTATGTATAATAAAATTATAAAATACAAATAAACAAATAATTCAAATGTTAAATGCAAAGTTAATAAATATTAATTTTGCATTTAACATTCTTTCGTAGGTATACCTACTCACCCATATTCTGACAAATAAACTTTCATTATTAAAAATTTCAAGGAAATAATTTTTGTAGACGTAAGAAAAATATACTTATTGGTATATCTTTCTTACATGTATACTATTTTTTTCTAACTACATTTCTGTTAATTTGCGAGCGGGAATTGAACCAGAGTCCACTGTGTAGCAGTCATGTTTTAATTACTACCCACATCTATCAGCTTATAAATAAAACCAGGATAATGTGTAAAAAAATGTATATAGTCTTCCGAATCAGAACTGCTTTCTGTGTCTGTCGTTTCCGATTCACTGTCGTCGCCGTATATAAGACAAATAACTCGTCAGTTATTCGATTTTTATTCCAATATTCCTCTTCAAGCCGTTTAAAATGATTAGACTTCCTTTCGCCAGTCATCTGGAGTTATTGACGGCAACGCCTCCAACGTCAGAGCCTCAATGCGACTTTCCAACTGCTCCACATTCTTTTCTGACACCCTCATCTTTACCAGGTTCCAGATGTACTCAATGGGGTTGAGGTCGCAGTTGTAAGGTGGTAATCTAACGACTTCATGGCCATTGCCAGCTAATAAATTGTCAATTTTATAATTTTTCGGCGGTCTGTGCCGCTTAATTAATAAATACAGTTCAGGTTTTGTACTGTCGTTGGGAAAGTCGATGTTGTGAGCTTGTAGCCACTCAACAATCAACTGTTTTTTATTGTTCATACTTGGTGGCCTATTCTCATCCCTACTGTGATAAGGGGCGTTGTCCATCACAATTTTGGAGTTGCCTGGTATGTTGGGTACTAATTTTTCTGTAAGCCACTTGGTGAAATTCTCAGCATTCATTTGATCATAGTAATCCCCCGTTTTGGTGTCTGCTTTAAACATTAAAAGGGCATTGTCAACAAAACCGCTTTAACTTCCCGCGTGATCCATCGGCGGCCGGGGCTGCCGTTCCGTCTCACTCCATCGGTTGCTGTTTGCAAACATTTTTCTACCGTGTAGTGTGCGTGTATCCACGTTTCGTCGATATAAATAACGGGTCTTTTGTTATTACCAAGCGAGTCATTTTCTTTCATAGGTCGTAAATATTTAGCCCTCCACGCTTGAATTTGGGGTCTTTGAATTAGGGCCAGTCTTTTTTGGTAGCATCGTTTAAATTGGTAGCCTAAATCACATTTAATTATTTATCTTAATGTAGTTTCACTACCAGTATAATTAAGGTCTACTTTTGAAGTCGCCAAGATTTTGCGCATTGTGGGTATTTCTCTCCTCACCGTATACATTGAATCTATAATATTTCTTAAAGCTGTTAAGGAAAACCCGTCGAAATATTTCTTCTTTTGTCTTTTTCCTTTAGTAGGAGTTCTCATTTTGCTGCCACTGGCTGTTGCTGACTCATGCTCTCGTCTCAATTTCGTTACAGTATTTTTTGTAACGCCTGTGGCACATGCCACACACTCCGTGACTTTGATAGAATTTTGCAAAATATTTTTAATAACTGTAAGCAGTTGCTTCGGTATTAAAATGTCCGAAGCACTTTTTAAAGCACGGTTTATACTTTCAAGAACTAACTTATAGTCCTCTTTCTCTTTAACAAAATAATTGTCCACTTTAATTATAATTTCACGAGCACGACTATTAATTAATTTCTTACTCATTTTAACGAGTAACAGCTAACGAAACTAAACAACAAAACTCAAGAACAACAATAAAACAGGATAACAAAAACAAAAAGCTAACAAAAATATTCGATGTGCGTAAGTGGGTAAGCGCGGACTGAACTTGCAAACGGTACCGACGGTGCGAGTTCGACTACGTCACCAAGATGGCCGCCAATCGCAATATCATCGTGCGGGGCTTATACGATAATATCCGAAACCTCAAATTAATATTCTCGATAAGAGGCCCCGGTAGTGTATGAATAGGTACATAATAAAAATATGACATTTTCAAACTGTTGCATTAATTATTTCTAGTCTGCTAGGCTGGAAATTTTTAGCTAAACAGCTTAACCATACCTACGACCCAGGAAGCTGTATTTTATTAATAAAAAAACTTTTGACAAAAGACGTCCATTATTATAGATATTATGTATTTGATTTGGGAACATACTTTAGGATAGTTAATCCTGTCTGTTGCCGTAGGCACGTAGTTACGTGCCTACGCCAATGATAGTGCGTATTCAGCCTAAAATCTATAATGGTTCCACAGGCCTCTTCTCAGTGAGAAGGAGTGGGCCATAATCTACCACACGGGACCAGTGCGTGTTGAGTAATTGTCTGTAGGACATGCCAGTTTCCTCACGATGTTTTCTTTCACCATTTTGAGAGCGATGGTGATAAAATAATTTATAGAAAGTAAAGCGCCTGATGGGGTTCGATCCTAGGACCTACATTTCATGTATAAAAAAGTAGGTACTCTGTGGACCTACAACTTGTATATCGCGGCCAATACCACTAGGCCACCCACTTTGAGGCCATCGCTGCTACCAATGATAGTAAATAGCATTTATTGTTAAGCACGCGCAATATCAAGATCTAAATAATTAACATCCGCAGCCGCTGATCAACCATGATTTAAAAAAAAAGACGCAAACAAACCAATTCTCTCGTCTAAAAGCTAATTTGATTTTTAGGAGTTTGCAATACTGCGGATAACCTCGAACTTCGAACTGTCCGCTTTCTGTTATCTTGACATTAACATTGACATCAGCTGTCAATTCCAGCATATTATTTGTAAACAAATGGCACTTTTGTTTGCAAAATTATTTGAATTTGAACATCATTCAAAACACATTATTTCTTGCTCACAGATTCGCTGAAAGATCCATACATTTGTGGGCCACCTTCATGCGCAAGTAAGTTATAGTTTTTCATAGTTTTTGGTATAAAACCATACATGGGGCAAAAGTTAAAATAAACTGGAAATGGTCGAGTATTTTTTTTACCTAAAACGTTCTTTGTGTTTCCAGAATCGGAAAAGTTCAAGTACTTGTTAGACACTATCTATCACTATGAATACAAAGTCAATGTGGAGACCTATTTCGCTGGTTCCAGTAACAATCGCTCCACATTGGATGTCAAAGCTGTGGTATGTATACTTTACCCCATTACTTTACAATACATTACATAAACTCACTCCTTCTTCCCGTGGGTTTAGGCAGAGGCTACAAAACACCACTTCCTGTGATACTCACACTCCAATTTCTTTATTTTGACAAGACAATTACATGATTATTAAAAAGAAATAGTAATAATACAACAATGTAATGTAGTAAATCATTAAATTGTCCCTTTCAACACCTTTTTAGCATGTTGGTAACAATGTATAGAATCAACCCAATAATTGGCTATCAAGTTGGAATCTTCAGGAGTGATTACCTGTTGATGAAGATAGATCTTCATGATTATTATTTCCTTTCCTTCTTTGATCCTTGTTAATCTTATAACTTTTTCTGTTTTCTTTTTCTAGACAAAAATCCAATTTATAACTCCTTGTGAAGGACTCTTGCAGCTGACGGACGTAACTCTTCTAGATCAAGATGAGAACTATCCAGTGGAAAGAGCCGAGAAGTTCATACATGCTGTGTCATTGTTTGATCTCAGGTGGGTACATTTATGGCAAATGAGACACACATACGCATCATCATCTCACCGACGACACCGAAATATCATACAAAAAATATTCACTGCTAGTCTAATCACCATCAACCTAGCCTTTCACTATGTTAGGGTTGGTTTCCGGTCAAATCTAGGGCACCCATCCACAGACCAACTGCAGCGAGCATAGCTTAATCTAACCAATCAACCTGTGTGGCTGACTTACTGTTTAGCCACAAGCCCCTCCGTTCCAACATTCTCTTTGCACAGACTACAGTAGGTCAAGCTACTTGAAACTCAATAAACCATGAGTCTTAATGTTTTAGCAATAAAGTTGAAAATCAAATAAAAAAAAAATATTAATTGTAAGATTTGCCAGAATTTTTATTACATTATCACCAAATTAAGTATTTATTCAAGCATATCATATTTTACTTTGCAGATTCTCTTTCCATGATGGCATCATATCAGAGTTATGCCCGGAGCCAGAGGAGCAGGACTGGGTTCTCAATTTCAAGAGAGCCCTCCTGGCACTCTATCAAAACTCCATGAAGAGATTTGACATCAACTTCAAGGGAAAAGAGGTATGATTAACACAGACTATATTATTGTTATTTATTTATATTTTGATTATAAGCTAATTGTGTTAAAACTTAGCATATCACAAAATATACCAACAGAAACATACCATTTCCCAGTTTTTTTTTTCTGGCAACATTCAATTTTCATAGTATCTTTTTTTTGTTACCAAGAGATGTGCGCTTTACCTGTAGAAACCTAGTGTACAAACATGCTGTAATGAGGTGGGCCACTATTTTCTCTGGACATAATATTTAAAGTCTATTCCAAATGTTTCAATTTCATGTTATTTTAAACAAATACCAACTTTTTTACAATAGGTACTACAGTGATTATAGAGTGACTAGCACTATTGATATTTTTTTTTTAATTTTATGAAATATCAGCACAACCGATCCTTAGTATATAGTAGTTAAAGTTATTTTGCCATAAACTTATTTTTAATTAGTTATTGAGAGTGTGATTTATACACTTGGTACACAAAAGGAACATGAGTGCTGCATCGTGAAATTTAGATATCTGTCCAAAAAAAATTCCATCTAAGCTCTAAGCAAATTTAAGGCATGCCTTTAAATTTTTCCAATTGTTATTTAATTTATTTCTGCTTCTGACAGTATTTTATGCTAATCTTTCTCAATTTCTCATTATTAGATGTAAATACGATTTCGGTCTTTTTTAACTGACTTCAAAATGGAGGAAGTTACTCAATTTGACCGTAGGATGTTTTTTAATAAATAGTTTGGTCCCACATATGGTTTCCTCTGTGTGGTACATAACAAACAAAACTTTTATATTATACTAGCTGTGCCCCGCGGTTTCACCCGCGTAAACTTCTAGCAAAATGAGCTCTGTTGATATAAAATAATAATAATTCTCAGGCTCTAGACTATCTGTGTACCAAATTTCATTACAATCGGTTCAGTAGTTTTGGCGTGAAAGCTGGACAGACAGACAGACAGATAGAGATACTTTCGCATTTATAATATTAGTATGGATGATAAGAACTAGCATGTTGTATACAACTTCGCACAACACAAGAAGTCTTGATGATCTTGATTTATTCTCCACCAATGTTCCTAAACTAAATAAATATTTATATCTAATGATTTTGTAATAAATTTTTTGAAAATCATAAAATCTGTTCAATCTTTACTTAATTCTCTCCAAGTGTTTACTTATTGCTGCTTTCTGTCTACTATTTCATGTGCTACCAAAATATTATGAGTGAACACTTTTAATCAGGTAGCCTTTTATGACCCAGCTCACACTACTGGAGGCGCGGCGGAGCGCAATTGAAGACAACAATTTAATGTAAACCTTAACTAGCTTGACATACGGTCTACAAAAGAAAAATCAAGGAAATGCGTTCCGCCGCAACTCCAGCTGTGTGTGCTGTACATTGTAGACAGTATGTCAAGGTAGTTAAGGTTTGTATTAAATTGTTGTCTTCAAAATAATTTTCTACATGTAGGCATATGTAAAGAAAACCCCGTCCGGCCCATAAGGATAATAATGGTTAGGTAAACACCTGACCAAATAAAATATAAAATTTTATACAATCATCGTAGTAACAATAATAATGATTTTTGAAATAATTTTTATTTTTCGCCAATTAATTCCAACTTCCCCAAAATTTGCTATTTTTTGTAAATGTGACAACACCATATTTGGCGGTATTATAATGTCCCCCTTCGCCCGCACATGTATTTCCTACCGCACATGTATTAAGTTACCTCCTGTTGCTAATTTTTTTTTAAGTTTATCCCGGGGTTGTAGACTTTAGTAGAATCAGTTATCGATACCTAACACAATACCTTCACGGATCGGACAGGGTTTTCTTTACATATTGTATTTCATGATCACTCTAATCACTAAAATGTGAACAGCATTCGGAACTGACCAGTACCATTGCTCCTAATATTTTCACTCCCAATTTCCACCAATCACTAACCTAACATTATTTCACCAACAGCAAGATATACACGGTACATGTAACGTGGACTATGCAGTGCGTGGTCAAGAGAACACAAGTCTTATCCTGGTGAAGAAACGCGACCTGTCACAATGTACTAATAGATACAAGTACATGTCTATATTGCAGACTGTTCGATATGACTTTCAGAGTGTGAGTATTTTCAAATGCTTTCTTTTACATTATATTATGTTAATCATTATGGGGAATCGCGGCCTTTGTCTAACTCCGCTATCCTTTTTTTCGCTGTTTGTGAAATTCTTATGGACTTCCTCCATTGTGGGGGCGACAGAGGGGTATGCCGGCTAAAACCACTGCGGTGTTTCACCTCCATATATGGTCAGAGATGCGGGATTCGCATAAGTATCACCCATACAAACTTCAGTCTGCTTACACCAACCTGCCATAATTTTTGTCTTCCAGTTTGAATATTTTTTATGAGCCTTGTTAAATTTACAAATGATGAAGACCGAATTGAAATTTATGCGAAACCCTAAACACGTATCCAGTATTTTTAAGTAAAGAACTATGTACAAAATTGCAAAAAGATGTAATGAAAAACCACATATGAGCTTGCTATTTTACTTGGTTATATCAACAAAAATATGGTCAAGGCTCCGCTAGGGAGGGCGAGCGCGGTGCATTGACTTCTAGCGTCAGCTGTGGCGCGCGCGCATGTACTATAATCTATCCTAATCGCTCGGTAACCACTCTGCAACAATTTCTAAATGTATTTAGGAAAAAATATAATATGGTGTAAAAATGATTGGAATCGATTCAGTCTCTTATTCTGAACAAACTTCGTATAAACAGAAAATAACGTATAATTATTTTTCTGACTTCTACAGCATATTAAAAATACCTTCGTATAATAAGTGTCCACTGAACATTGAAGTGACGGGAACTAGTTACTAAACAAAAAACTTTCCGACCTCTTTCCTAAAAACACATTATTTTTCTACAGAAATTCCAAACATGGCCAGTCTTAAAATCGGAATCCAAATGCCGTATAACGGTAGACCACCACATATACAAGGCAGTCACTTGTCGCGAGCGTCATTTGTTCGAGCCATTCTCTGGCAAGAACTCGGGCGCTATGACAACTGTGGTCCAGGATCTACATCTGATTCGCGAAGTTAATAAGACTGATACAGAGGTTATCGAGTCGCAGCCCAAAGGTAAGGTTATAAGGCATATAGTGGACCTAAGAAATGAATGCCTAAATAAAAGAACGATGTTGAATTATCAACCCTCAGGTCTGCACCGAAAGTTGAAAATCGATCAACGGGTATCAAAGTACTTTCTTGATCCCATGCTAATAAGCATATGGTTTCATAATCTAAGTTATTATCAAAATGCAACAATACCCTAATAGGCATTTAGTCATAGCATTTCATGAGCGTGCGTCCATAAATGTATAGTATATTTAACCTTATCTCAACACGGAGAAAAGCGCAAAAAGCTCGTTCATTATTTGCAAATCTACATGCTTCAATATAAAAACTTTGTAAAATACGGGATAGATTTTTAATCGGGTTTTTTTTTTTTCTTTCAAAAATCAGAGAGGCAATTCCGGTAATTTGGTAACGTTCATAGTCTGATCTCAATCTTAATCTGTCAAAAAATACTTCTATTTTTCCACATTTTGACAGATTTTTGTCATTTTTTGACTGAGATGAGACTGCTACTAGATTTAATTACTAGAATTGGCGTTCTGGCATAGCATGAAATTATTGACTACTCAATAACACATCAGTATAAGGCTTACCAATCTGATTCCCATTACAATGGGTCTTATTTTACAGCTTGGGCAGTGATACCCCGTCGTTCAAATATGCTGCATCAACACTTAGTATACGTGGGAGACGACACTGGCGGTCTCAAGTCTGCTAGAGATGTGCTCAAACTACTATGCATGTGAGTACAATATTTTGCCAAGCTGTACTTGGAACTCGTACTACGAGTGTGTATGGCAGATGAAATTAAGCACGGCTGTTTTTTACTTAACTAGTTTTACCGTTACATAGCTTTTTTAAAAAAAGAAGACAATAATTTTAACGGCCTGTGTGTTTTTCGAATCGTCCTAACTTCACTTTACTCACATTTTATCCACTGTCCAACGGTACCGTCCACCGGGGTGGCGCCACCGTCAGCGTTGCATTCAGACTGATAATAGTTCACACTGCCCGTGATAGATGGCGTTGGTAGATCAATAAACAAAATGTGCTAAAACTCCATTTACGAGCTAAATAAATATTCTATTAATTATTTCAGGGTAAAAGACACAACAGCAGAACACCATTCCCTGAATGTCGACGAAAACATGGATAGTGGTTCAACAGTAGGTCTATGGGGCCGCCTCGTGAGGTCCGCCAGACCTCTGCACTACCCCGCGCTGTCGCAACTGTTGGCACGCGCGCCCTCCATATGCAAGTCGGCTACGTAAGTATTAATTGTTATAACTAAAACATGGATATCGGTTCAACAATAAGGCTATGCCTAATAATGCCACCATGAAAAGTTAGTTGAATTGAGCTTAGAGTAAGCTGTCAATAAAAATAATGTCAATCACTTAGCATTAGCTCGATAGCCTCTGTGGCGTAGCGGTAGTGAACGCGATCGCTGCGCAGTGCAAATATTTGTATGCATGAATATGAATATTGGTACTGCCCCCAGCCCCCTAATCGGCGAACACATTTTTGTCAAATGATTGCGACTAGTTGGCATCGGTTGCGATCATTCGGACCGCCCATTGGTCCGTTCGGTCAAATGACCCGAACTAGTCGCGGTAGCGAACGCGATCGCTGCGCAGTGCAAATATTTTAATGCATGAATATGAATATTTGCACTGGTCTGGTCGTGCCTCTGAAAGCACGTTGGTCAAGCAAGCTGTTGGTCCCGGTTGCCATACGAGCATCTAATAGCAGTCTATACGGGTTGTTGGAGCCTTCAAATGTCCAACAATTAGTTTAATTGCAATGCTTCGATATCGCCTTCGGGTTTTGAAGGTCAGAAGGCAGACGCTTCACGAAAAATATCGAAGTTTAGCCAAATCAGCAGTTAGCGGACCCAGATTCCAAAGCTGAAAAAGCTTCGGAGGTGACTGGGACTAACGCTGAGATGATGATGACTTAGCATTAGTTGCAATGACTGCTCACTCCACGCTTCGCGGTGGGATGGTTATGGCATGGCACTGCTGTGCACTACCAGTGTGGATACCATGAGGTTTCATTACGAAGACTCGATCATCGATATCGGCCGCGTTTGACTCATCGATTGGCCCGCTTCAAGGTTGTAAGAACTCTCAACCAATGAGAGCGCCAAACGCGGGCGATGCGTATGATCGAGTCCCGTAATGGTAACTCGTGGTAGCCACACAGAACCAACAAATATTGCTTAGTACCCTAGAAGTTCCTTTTACTGGGTGTCTTGTGGAGGTTACATAGGCCTTAGCTCCAAGAAATTACTGGTATTCAATTTTATCCGGTTAGACTGGAAGCTTACCCCGACATAGTTGGGAAAAGACTAGGCAGATAATGATTAGATATGATAAAAAAGAAGTGTAGAAAATTAATAATAAGGTAGATTGTATGTGCTTACTAATCACATTAATTAGTTATCTTGTTCTAATGGTTAGACTGGAAGCTTACCCCGACATAGTTGGGAAAAGGCTAGGCTGATGATGATAAGTTATGACGGAAAAGAAGTGTAAAAATTCATAATTAGGTAGATTGTATGTGCTTACCAATCACATTAATTATTTGTCATGTTCTAATGGTTAGACTGAAAGCTTAACCCGACATAGTTGGGAAAAGGCTAGGCAGATGATGATGAGTTCTGACGAAAAAAAAGTGTAAAAAATTAATAATAATGTAGATTGTATGTGCTTACTAATAGCACTAATTAGTTGTCCTGTTCTAATGGTTAGACTGGAAGCTTACCCCGACATAGTTGGGAAAAGGCTAGGCTGATGATGATAAGTTATGACGGAAAAGAAGTGTAAAAATTTATAATTAGGTAGATTGTATGTGCTTACCCATCAGATCAATTATTTGTCTTGTTCATTAGAACAAGACAAATAAAATTAAAATATTGGAACCATTAGGTTAGACTGGAAGCTTAACCCGACGTAGTTGGGAAAAGGCTAGGCAGATGATGATGAGTTATGACGAAAAAGAAGTGTAAAAAATAATAATAAGGTAAATTGTATGTGCTTACCAATCACATAAATTAGTTGTTTTATTCTTATGGTTAGACTGGAAGCTTACCCCGACATATTTGGGACAAGGCTAGGCAGAAGATGATGAGATATGTTGAAAAAGAAGTGTAGACAATTAATAATAGGGTCGATTGTATGTTACCTAACACATTAATTAGTTGTCTTATATTTTAACCTATAATATTTTTTTCAGAAAACACATCCTAGACGCTCTTCCATACATAGCGAGCCCCGGCTCAGTGGAGCTGATCAAAGACATGATCATGAAGAACGAAGCTGATGAGGAGACCAGACACGAGTGGCTCATGTCTATGGCTATGATACCGAGGTAAGTTTTGTCCTGAGCTCTTCTGTGTACCTAGTGTGATTTTTTTTTACGTTAACGCGATCGTGGCGTTTATGGAGTTCGGTGCTATGATTGGGCCGTTACAAGCGGCAACCTTGGAGCGTCTAATAAACGTCTCGATCGGTTTAACGTAAATTAAACTCACACTAGCCCATCTGAAGGACTTTTGAGTATATGTTTAGCAACTTCTGCAAAGATTTCAGAGAGTCGTTCTTCTTAACATCGATCATGTCAATGTTAGGAAACACATACTCAAAAGTCCTTCAGATGGGCTAGTGTGAGTTTTACTACAAATTGAAATAGAGATTAGCTGAAATAAGCTGTTAAAAGCTTAGGATTGGTGTTGGTTGTTTTGATAGTGAATGCTAAACAAATTTTATATTTCGAATCTATCATCCAATAAAGGGACATCCAATCAATAAAGCTTATTATTTTTCTGTGAACTGCAATATCAAAGAGATTGTATACTTATTTTTAACCTCAAAAACAAAAGTCTTTTGTCCCTGTAGCTTTTAAAGTTTTAACCTATACTATAGCATCGCTGTAGGCTTGATTGTTCACGGTGCTTGAGGCGATTTCCACGTCGAGACCTTTACTAAAATAGCGACGTGACGTTAAAATAACACACATGAAGAGCTACTGGCCAGTTTTTTTTTTTTAAACAAATATAACATCATAGAATAATTCGTAATTTAAAAACCACCGTCGTTCGTCGACATATTGCTCTCTCTGTCTTTTAACAACCTACTCCTTTCGCGTTATTCGGTTTAATTTCATTGATGCGATGTTTTCACCCGTGACCCCGGCAAGTAACCTATGTGCTACAATTCTTTGTTGACTTGATCCAAGATGCTGTTTAGAAATTTAAAAATAAATTAATATGTAGCATTTAATAAAGTTAAATTTATTAAAACGAAAACGCAAATCGAAAATGTTAAATTAATTTCGCCATTAATGCGCCACGCTGTATATTACTACTACTAAGCTCATTAACTTTTATTTCAGACCAAAACTACAGATGTTAGAAAGTATGCTAGAGTTACTTCAAAAACAGAAGAATGACAAAGTGATCAGCTTCACAGTCTCGTCTATGGTACATTCTTATTGTAAACACAGTGGGAAGGAATGTAAGTCACTTTATTTTTTTTTCTTTCGTGTACTCGACCTCATAAATGCTACCAGTTTTGACAACAAGTCTCTGTAAAATGACACTTCACTAAGGTTGAAACTATCTACCTGTTCCATTGACAAATAGACCTTGTGTTTATGACATTCAACCTTAGGGTGGTAAAGCAATTACGGGGTCGACAGTACAGACGATGGCATATCAAGCTACTACAATCTGTCAGATTTATTTATTAGATCTTCAACTTTATGGCTAAAGCATTTAGGCTCAAGGTTGATTAGGTATATCTGACCGTTTCGGGTAGCTTGACCTGCTGTCGTCGATACAACAAAATCAGCTTCAGCCTGCAGCAGTGCCCTGCTGAACATAGGCCTTTCCTATTCCACGCCATTTAAATAGATTCCTGGTAACTCTCATTCAGCTGCCCTACGATGATTGCCATTCCACACGTAGCCTGAGGGCATCCTACCTTACATTTGGCAATTCGTGATCTCCACTCAATAACACGGCTACCGCAAAGGTCTTCTGTTTTAAGGCTAATATATGTACATGCATAGTTGGACGTTCCAATAAAATAATTGCTATTAATTTATTAGGTGTACAAATAAATTTCTGCCTTTTTCTTATTAACTTAAGGAAATATAGATCTTAATTAAATAAATATTGATATGTTTATTTCAGTACGTGTTTGTTGTGAAGAAGAAATTCCTAGAAATATCTTATTGGAGTTTCAAACTATCGTCCAAGAGATTGCGAGCAAGGGTATCATAAAAACTAGAGAAGATCGGAAAAATGTAAGTAATGTATAGTTTTTGTTTATTTGTCGCAACATGTACCTACAAGACTTTTAACTATTTATTTATTTATATATTTGGGGTATAGGATATGACAAAATTAAAATCTGAATACAAAGGTGCTTATTATTCTTATTTCTTATAATATTATATTTTTTATCTTTTTATTTCCTTTATTTTATTTTACATACATGTGAATTATATTTTTAAATATTAACATATTAAAATATAAAAAAAACATTTAAAAATATAATAAATAGTAACCCACCAGTATCGGGAACAGGGTCCTCCTGACAATGCGAGCCCTGTCCAGAAGTACAGCTTTCTGAATCAATCTCTTGATCCAGCTGCCTAACGAGAACCTCCCGAGGTGTTGGTCGAGACTCTTGGCTATTAAGCCATTGGCTGTCACGACTATCGGTAGAATGATTGCTGAATCCACTTCCCACATGTCGACAACCTCGCGAGCTAAGTCAAGATACCTGATTTGTTTATCTTTCTCGGCTTTCACGAGGTTCTCATCATGCGGGATGGTTAATATCTTTTTTATTGTTATTTACTTGTAATGTGCGTTTTGTTAGTGTAGAATAAAGAAAGTCTTTTTCCTTCGTTATAGAGCCTGCCAACTATTGTTTTTCTCTAGTCAATAGTGTGCAAGAGATTCATGTGGCGCGTGGCGCTAATGCTATTTTTAACTCTGTTCCAGTTGTGATTTAGTTTAATATCCTTTAATCAAAAAAACATTCCTTATATATTTTTTTCCTTATTATTTTCTTTTCAGATCAAAGTAGCAATCAAAGCTCTAGGTAACATTGGTGGCTTCACAAAGGAATTTGCAGATATTCTCATGAACATCATAGGTGATAGTTTCGCACCTGTACCGGTTAGATTGTCGGCTGTGGACGCCTTTAGAAGAACGCCGTGTGAAGAAACACGGTAATGTATACATTGTTCTTGTCAGTGTGTTGATCAGAATCTAAATTGGATTAGCCTGGAACTTAAATGTCAGCCGTTTGTATCCATGGTTAATCCCTCGATATTTTATTGCTCTTCGTGGACCCCGTCACGATGTGCTGCCATCTTTGAGGCGCGCGTGAAACTCAACGCGCCATCGACTCGGGCCTATAAAGTTCATTACCTTTTGTCTGAATATGAAACTTATTTAAATGTGTATAATGTTCGTTTTTGTATAAGTATTTAAGGTTTTAAGCAGGCTCTCGAAAATAAACACAATTCTTCTAAAATGAGTGTCTACATTCGTACGGGAGTTATGCTACGCGTCCATTATACTTAACAAACCAATGTCTAAAGGCGGACTTTGAACCTTGAGTAAACCTTGTCAGTAAACAACGTTACTCTGATAAAACTTTACCCAAATTTAAAAAACAAATTCTAACTTTAGGTCCTGACTCAACCTTTGAGTCAGTATTTGCATTTCGAACTTTATTGGGGTTAAGTCAAAGTTCTTAATACAAAAATGACAACTTACTACCAAACTAAGTTGTAATTTTTATATAAAGAAGTGCTGTTTCATAATTCTGTGCATTATTTACTTTTCTATATACCTATTTATTAGCTTAATCAAGTGTAAAGAAATAAAAATCGTGTCTAGAGGTAATTTACGTCAAATACGATGAGTGGAGAGGAAACCTGAAACACATGTCCAGTATTTTGAAGTAAAGAATCTATGTAATTTCAAAAATATATCATGAAAAACCACAAACTTATGAGCTTGTTATCCTAATTAGTTGTCTCAACAAAAATATGGTCCACGCTCCGTTTGGACGGGCGAGCCGGGTGCATTGACCTGTGGCGTCAGCTGAGTGCGGGCATGCGTACGCGTAAGCTGCGTAGCGCGCTCAGTAACCATACTGTAATAATTTCTAAATGTATTTGTGACAAAATATAACATGGTGTAAAAATAATTGGAATGGATTCAGTTGCTTATTCTGAACAAACTGTATTCAGGTTTCGCATAAGCAAAATATAACGTTGTATACATATTAAATTTATTTTAACACTAATCTCTGTTTAACAGTGAATACTTCTTAGAAACATTCCGAGCAGACTACATGAACATAGAAGTTCGTCTAGCGTGCTACGTGCAAGTCATGAAGTGTCCCGACCTGGGAACACTCAGGAAGATCTTCCATACTCTTCGAGAAGAACCTGTCAATCAAGGTATCTTGGATTCGTACAATATGTAAAGAGAACCCTGTCCGTTCCGTGAAGGTATTGTTCATCATCATCTCCGCGTTAATCTCAGTCGCACCCGAAGCTTTTTCAGCTTTGGAGTCTGGGGTCCGCTTTACCAGTCAAACTTCTGATTTTGGCTTAACTTCGATATTTTCCGTGAAGCGACGAGCGAAGGTATTGTTAAGTATCGAAAACTGATTCTAATACCTTCAAAGCCAGGCAAAACTTTAAAAAAATAATATTATTTCGCAAAAGCGAGGTAACTTAATACATGTTGCGGTAGGCAACACCTGCGCGGGCGAAGGATGGCAGGGCAAGCGGCACGTGGACGCATCGCTCATAATAACACCGTCAAAACAATGTGGTAATTTTTTAAAAAATACCAAATTTTGGAGAAGTTAAAGGAATGTGGATGTAAGCGCTGTAGCTCTCTATACTGTCGGAGACAATGGCAAAGTTGTGTATATAAGTGTGAGGGTGTGTGTGTCGTGTGCGTGTGAGGGTGTGTGTGTCGTGTGTGTGTGAGGGTGCGTGTGTCGTGTGTGTGTGTTGTGGGTGTGGGTGTGTGTGTGGTTGGTGGTTGCGGTTGGTGCAGTGGTTGAGTGACCGACTACTGCGCTGCATGTCGCGGGCTCGATCCCCGCACGGAACAAATATTTGATGGCCTACAGGTAATTAAATATAAATAAATAATTATATACGGACAAATCACACAAATTGTTCCGGATCTGGCTATTTCTGTATGATTATAAATGTTTGTAAACGCACCCACAATACAGCATTACAAATTTCTAGTGTAGGGCAAAGCTTAAAAAAGAATATGCGCGGACGCAACTCGTATTCAAGTGCACACTCACGGCGTTTAGAAGTTAAAAGTAACATAAAAATACTTTTAGAACTTACTAGTAAGCCTGATTTTCACGGGAGATTTAATTGACATTGTTTGTTCGGTTTAATTTCCTTGATTTGTGTTACAAGTTGCAGCAACAATAGCAATAGCTGTTTGTATTGTAATTTTGTTAAACTTCTGGCTCATCTAAAAGACTCATTCACTTCAAAATATTACTACATATTAAAAATCAAGTAGTATCTTGTATCTAAGTAAGACTTTACATATTTTTACTTTACTCGCCTTTATTAGTAAAGACGACCGTAAAGTAAAAATAAGCATGAATTTGACTTATGAGCAGGAGTTTATTTTATTATTTATGTACACTGTTAAGGCTCAGATGTTATTAAATTAAATTAAAGGCAAGCGGACTGTATAATATATATTTAAATAATCTTTCACAAGTATAACCCAAAGTCTAAAGGGATGACTGCGCGCGATCGTGTCGGACGATGCAATAAAGCTTGTCTGGTCGGTCCATACACACAGTAAAATACATAAGGATATGACAAAATTAAGATCTAAGTACAAAGGTGCTGCTTATTTCTTAAGAAATTTCTTCCAGCAGACCTGCGAAAGGAAAAGTAAAACAGAAATGTAGACAATAGTGTATAAGAACAAAAAGAGAAAAATTTGAATGTGTTAAGTGTTAAACTAAAAATATTAAACTATATTAATATTTTATTTATTACTAGCTGCGCCTGCGGTTTCATCCGCGTAAGTTTTTCTTTATATGCTCCACTCCTATTGGTCGCAGCGTGATGTTATATAGCCTAAAGCGGCTAAAGCCTTCCTGGATTAATGGGCTATACAACGTAAAAAAAATTTTTCAAATCGGACCAGTAGTTCCTCAGATTAGCGCGTTGAAATCTCTTCAACTTTATACAACGTGTAACAAAAAGGGTATATACATACCAAGGGCATGGCATCTTTAGATGATATCAAAATATATCGAAAGGGTTTCAACTCAAAATAAAATACTCAAAAAATTGGTACCAAATTTTCGGTTTCGTGTGTTTCTTAAAATAAAATCATAACAAACGTGGCAGCACACTACATACGTTAATAACTACTCGTTACCCGACACGTTACTTGCCAAAATCCGATAAATGTCTTCAATATCTCTGTGCGACTAGTATGATAGTAGCCTATCACAGGCGGTGTTTTTCCTCATAACTTCCTAACATAAAGGGATAGGATTAAAAAACCCTTCAAATATCGTTTGATATCATGTAAAGATGCCATGCCTTTCTTATGTATATACCCTTTATGTTACACGTTGTATATTAGTATAGATATTGTGAATCAATTTCTTAAACAAATCTTCTCTCTACAGTAACAACCTTCGTGTGGAGTCACCTCAGGAACCTAGCAGAATCCTCTCTTCCATCTCGCGTAGAGATCCAGGGTCTGCTGTCAGGAAATCAGATTCCTCACCTGGAAGATAGTCCAGACTTCAGAATGTATTCCAGGAATTATGAACAGGGAGTGTTTTTTGATCAGTATAATGCTGGTAAGTTTGATTATGTTTTTTTTTTATATATATATATATACAATATGTAAAGAAAACCCTGTCCGATCCGTGAAGGTATTGTTAGGTATCTTTAACTGATTCTAATAATGCCTATAAAGCCGGGCTAAACTTAAAAAAAAATCCCCCAAAAAAAATAAATATTATTTCGAAAAAGTGAGGTAACTTAATGCATGTGTGGTAGGCAACCCGATAGCCCCGCCCCCTTTCACCCGCGCATGTATGCGCGGGTGAAAGGGGGCGGGGCATGCGGCACGTGGTCGCATCGCTATTCGCTCCGCCACAAATGGTGTTGTCAGTTTTTTAAAAATTACTAAATTTCGGGGAAATTGGAATTAATACCCGGGAAAAAAAGATTATTTCAAAATTCATTATTATTGTTACTGTGATGATTATGTAAAATTTTATATTATATTTGGTCAAGTGTTTACCTAACCTTTATTATCCTTATGGGTCGGACAGGGTTTTCTTTACATATTGTATACAACGTGTAACAAAAAGGGTATATACATATCAAGGGCATGGCATCTTTAGATGATATCAAACGATATCGGAAGGGTTTCAGCTCAAAATAAAATACTCAAAAAATTGGTACCAAATTTTCGGTTTCGTGTGTTTCTTAAAATCAAATCATAACAAACGTGGCAGCACACTACATACGTTAATAACTACTCGTTACCCGTCACGTTACTTGCCAAAATCCGATAAATGTCTTCAATATCTCTACGCGACTAGTATGATAGTAGCCTATCACAGGCGGTGTTTTTCCTCATAACTTCCTAACATAAAGAGATACGATTAAAAAACCCTTCCAATATCGTTTGATGTCATGTAAAGATGCCATGCCTTTGTTATGTATATACCCTTTATGTTACACGTTGTATATTATAAACTAGCGCTTGACCGCAATCCTGCCTGACGGCAAGCAGTGACGCAATCGTTGATGGTAAAGCGCACTAGTTTATTAAGAGCCTATTCACTCTAGCCTTGGAGACACTCAAATTGTAGTCCGACGGAAACACCGCCGCTGGCAAATTGTTCCAGTCCCTCGATGTACGCGGTATAAAGGAGGAGGCGAAACGCTTCATCCGGATCGTAGTGGTGTTAACTACGTAAGGGTGGAAACCAGCCGTACAACGGGTCGTCCGATGGTGGAACGGAGATGGGGGAATTAAATCATGCAATTCCCTCGCACACTCCCCAATATGCATCCTATAGAACACCGAAAGGCTGGCTACTCTACGCCTGTGCTCTAGGCTTTGGAGACCATCTCGAGTTAGATCAGGGTCACCAATCAGCCTCTTCGCACGCCTCTCCAACGAATCCAAAGCCATGATTTTTTTGTTTTACAGGTTGTAATATTATTTTACTCACAATGTGCCTCATATTAAGGCTCAAGGCCACACAAAGGGCTATAGAAAGAGCTATGCTCGGAGTTTCTCTGCGCGATTGAATCTGAAATGATGAGATCCGCAGAAGAACCAAAGTCAACGACATAGCTCGCCGAGTCGCTAAAATTAAGTGGCAGTGGGCGCGGGGCATATTCTGGGCGGGGCCCATTTATATTCCTAGAGACACGCTAAGAAGAAGACTGGATAAGTATATTATCCAGTCTTCTTCTTAGCGTGTCTCTAGGTTATAACCTCTGATGAATATCTTTGTTAATGATGATATTTTTTTTGAATAATTATAAACTAGCGCTTGACTGCAATCCCGCCTGATGGTAAGCGGTGATGCAATCGTTAATGGTAAAGCGCTAGTTTACTAAGCCAATTCACTTAAAAAAAAACTTAGTGAATAGGAAGGAAGACGGCAGTTGAGCAAGGTGGTGCAATGTTAAACCCAAGACCAACACGACCAAACGAAGCTGCGCTAGAGGGAGATTGATCTGGAGACTCTCCACTACCAAACTCCTGACACAACAACATTTGGCGCATCGTGCCCGGCACACATTACAAATCACAACACAACTGCTCAGACCCATCCTCCGTACGGCTTTACCAGATATCATGCCGGAACACGACGAATCGCTTGGCGGCAAGACTTTGACATTTTCGCTTCCGTTACTATAGTGAACGCGCTATTGCAAGCAATCAGACATAATTTGGTCGAATTATTCGGTGAAAAAAAAAAAGAAAAAATATTTACCTAGTAGTATACGACGTTGCCGCACAAACCGATCAACAAAAAAACCAGCCCTCTAATCGGTGAACACATTTTTGTCAAATGATTGCGACTAGTTGGGATTGTTTGGACCGAACGGACCAATGGGCGGTCCAAACGATCCCAACTGATCCCAACTACTCACAATAATTGGCTGGGGGCTGGTCTTTGTTTTGGCCCCAGTTACTTAGCAGGTCATTCTTAACTAAAGAATCATTACCGTAATTGGCCGCCCATTCTTAATACGATACATAACTCTTGAAATGCATAATAAGCTTATTAATGTTTTTATAGGTGGCAACTACGAAGCAAACGTAATCTTCACGCCCGATTCTTACATACCTCGCTCCATATCTCTCAATCTGACTGTCGATATGTTCGGGGAATCCATCAACATTTTTGAGGTAAGATTCTTTTCATTATAATGGCGGTTTTTCAGATATTATTTGCTATAAGTAGAAGAGTTTACCGCGGAACTAGCGTGTATACAACGTCCCGACACTCGACATTATTTGTCGGGCAGTTTTTTTTTTTTTAGTAATTATAAACTAGTGCTTAACTGCAATCCCGCCTGATGGTAAGCAGTGATGCAATCGTTGATGGTAAAGCGCACTAGTTCATTAAGCCTATTCACTTAAAAAACAGGAATAGGAAGGATGAAGGCAGTTAAGCGAGGTTATGCAATGTTAAACCCAAGACCAACACGACCAAACGATGCTGCGCTAGAGGGAGATTGATCTGGAGACTCTCCACGACCAAACTCCCTACACAACAACATTTGGCGCATCGTACCCGGCACACCCGTCCTCCGTACGGCTTCACCAGACATCATGCCGGAACACGACGAATCGCTTAGCAGCAAGACTTTGTCTGGTGGGTGGTAACTTCTGCCGGCAGCCGATGTTATGACCTACCACCGAGAGAAGTTACCCGTTATCCATAACACTTGTCTGGTACCTTTTCTATAGAAGCTGAGTGAATAGGGTAGTTGACTAAAAAAAACTAATTAGTCCGTCAGTCAGATTTCCAAAAAATACTAGACACGTATTTCTTCTTTTTTCATATAAACAAAAAATGAAGACGACACAGTGCGTTGAAAACTCGTGTGACGTCACTGCTCGCTACACTTTTAGCGAGGAGTGACTTCACCAGCCACCTCTCCTGATCTTTGATGCCTTTTATATTTGTGAATTGTTTTTGATTTGATAAAACAAAATATACGTAATACGTATCCAATATTTTTATATAATCTGAATGACGGGCTAAATAGAATCATTTTTTTATATAATCTGAATGACGGGCTAAATAGAATCATTTTTTTTTTTACCCAGGAAACATCCCTATTATATACACCTTACTCTAGAAGCAATCCCAACTAAATAATATTTAACATCAATCATTAGTCATTAATGATAATCCGTTTCCAACTTTAGGACCATCCGACAAATACTTCAGCCCTCTTCTTTTAATCCTCAATCTATAGCGACTTGTGGTACAGACGACAGCACACAAGCTACTACACACTGTAAAATTTCTTATTAGATTTTCAACCTTATTGCTGAAGCATGAAAACTCAAGGTTGATTGGGAATTTTTGACAGTTTCGGGTAGCTTGGCCTGCTGTCGTCTGTACAAGCCACCTGGCCACTTTGGATTCAGTGGAGAGGCGTGCGAAGAGGACCCTGATTTAACTCGGAGTCGGTCTCCAAAGCCTAGAGCACAGGCGTAGAGTAGCCAGCCTTTCTGTGTTATAGAACACAAACCATCCTATAGAGGATGCATTTTGGGGAGTGTGCGATTTAATTCCCCCATCTCCGTTCCACCATCGGACGACCCGTAGTACGGCGAGTTTCCACCCTTACGTTGTTAACACTACTACGATCCGGACGAAGCTTTTCGCCTCCTCCTTTATACCGCGTACATCGAGGGACTGGAACAATTTGCCAGCGGTGGTGTTTCCGTCGGACTACAATTTGAGTGTATTCAAGGCTAGAGTGAATCAGGCTCTTAATAAACTAGTGCGCTTTACCATCAACGATTGCGTTACTGCTTACCATCAGGCGGGGTTGCGGTCAAGCGCTAGTTTATAATTGTATAAAAAAAAGTAAATTTTAATAGTTTCACAGTATATGATATAAAATCACTACACATTTCACACCGTTACTGTTCATTTCTAGATGAAAGCCCGCGGTGAAGGCTTTGAACGCTACTTCGAGCATTACTTTGGTAACAATGGCCCGCTGAACAAGAACAAACTTACGGAAAAGATCAGCAACCTTCGTTTCTTCAGATCCACCAACGAGGCAGATGAAGTTAGAGAGAAGATTGATAACCTAGAATATAAGAATGAGGCGTTGAAACATAGGTATGTAGATTAAAGTGTTTTTATTTTTCCTTTTCCTATATTGGCCCACTACTGCACAAAAACGTCGATTTAGAAAATAGGTTTCTAAATAGGCTAAACCTATTGTCCGTCCCAATCTCAATTTCATTATAAATTAGCCTTTTCCATTTTCTTCTTCATCAACCTTTTTATCGTCGCTCTGCTGAGCACGGGTCTCCTTTCATACAGAGAAGGATTGAGCGTAATCAACATGCTTGCTCAATGCGAGTTGGCGATTTCAGATTTAAAGTCTTTAAATTTGAAATCGCCAACCCGCATTAAATGTGTTCGCCGATTATTTTGTCAAATGATTGCGACTAGTTGCGATCGTGTGAACTGAACGATCCCAATTGATCCCAACTAGTCGCAATCATTTGACAAAAATGTGTTCGCCGATTAGGGGGCAGGTTTCCTCAAGATGTTTTCCTTCACCTTTTAATCAGTCATTGGTGTCCAAGATATACATTTTCCATTTTCGACTGACGTGAAATTACAAACACTGTTTTATAGTTTTGAGTGAGTGGAGTTTTGTTTGCTCTTATACTACTTCCCATTATATAAATCAGAGATGAGTGAGTGGCCATAAAGTGCCTTATCATACGTCTATCATTCTTATTCTAATTTGGAATGTGTGAAAAAGTCTACTTAGTGAAGTCACCGATCTTTAAATCGATTGATAATATTTTTGAACCGTTTTCAAAAAGGAGGAGGTTTGTCAATTCGACCGTATATATCTATCCTTTTTTATGTTCATTCGCGAATAACTTCATCAATTGTGATCCGATTTTGAGAATTAGTTTTTTGTTGGAAAGAAGACATTTCCAAGGTGGTTCTATGGCATGTGGGTTTAATGGTGGAAGACCAGAGAATTCAAGGTCAATTTAACTTTCGAAAATTGTAGGGACGGCTAGTGCATTTGTAATTTTTTTACTTATCCTCTAGTTGTATCTCCTTCGCCTTGGTATTCCAACCCAAAGTTTGTCTCTAAAAGATCGCTCTTACAGACCACCCATTGTGTCACCCTTTGTAAAATCTTTAAATTTATGCTCTGTAATTTATATGGTGTGCATAATATGCAATAAAGAGTCTACTCTATTCTATTTAAATAAAGGTTTAAATTGCTTTGAGTTTGACAAATTAATGTCGGTGAAATCATAAGGATCTTAAGCCTGCTTCAAACAGGCACCGAAATGTATACGAGTAACGTATTTCAAGCTCCCATCTACAAGTTTCCTTTAGGTAGGCTCCCACCTTTACAACATGTATTGTAATTAACGCACACCCTTAAACACCCCAATTAGGATACTATGTTATAATCATAATACATACACTGAAGTTTTAATTTAATATGTATATGCATTGTTATTTATTGAATTAGTTATACTAATTCTAGGCGAACGAAGATCATAACGATGTTGGAATAACATTATTTTTCTTTATTTTTATTGAATGATTCAATTTGTATGAATACAAGTAAAACTGAGATTTTAAAAGTCCGTACAAACAACAGGGTTAATATGACAATAATTAACGTAGTTTTAATTATTTTTGGGATAAAAAATACCTATATTAAAAATGATATTTAAACCGATTCAGTAAACGATTCTGAACAAACCATTTTCAAGAAGTGCGTTAATTAATTTTCATGTTGTATACAGAGTAGTGCTGACAATACGACAATAAATGAAACATCGTGTATCTCAACACATTCTGAGTCTACCGATAAAAAAAAAATATTTAAATATATCCCTTAGATTATTTACAGGAATTTATTTTTCATTTTTCACATTTTCTACATGTGTGATGTATGTACATGTTGATAAGGAAGCGCTTACAGGTTGATGACCGCCGCATCCAGCGGGACTAAACTTTAATAATAATCGCGCGAAAAAGCAAGTTGATACAGGAACGCGCTGTCGCCTGCTGATCGGTGGTCATTGAACCAATATTTTAAAGGATGCTTTATTCCGTTTGCAATTTTATGCGATTTAGTTTGTTTGAAACTTTCATTTTTTTATTTTTGATGCTAGGTTTTTTTCTGTGACTCAGGATTATTCCTATGAACCAGCATGGTCTCTGTTTTCATATATTGTCGTATTGTCAGCACCGCTCTGTATATCAAAAATAATGACCGTGTCTTGATCCTAGGTTCCCAATGGCAGAATTAGGTATCAGGGTGTTTGGCAACGAAATCTCCTATTGGAACGCTGAAGGTGACGAAGAGATTATGAAGTCTTTAGCAAGAATGAACCCACAACTGAGAGTGTTGGAAATTCTTTCTGGAAAGGTAAACCTTTAAACTATATTTATTCATAAAATATTGTTAGTTAATACTAAGTAACTGAATTGAGGCATTTGCTGTACCATATTCATTCTTAGTATTAGTATAATGTTGCCGCTGCTCTGAAACAGGTCTTAAGTTCAATGCCTGTCCTGCCCTAGTGCCCAACTCAAATTAGACAATACTATGAGATGATTATCCATCCATACTAATATTATAAATGCGAAAGTAACTCTGTCTGTCTGTCTGTCTGTTACGCTTTCCCGCTTAAACCTCTCAACCGATTTTGATGAAATTTGGCACAGACAATCTTTAGACCCTGAGAAAGAACATAGGATACCTTTTATCCCGGAAAAAATTGATATTCCCGAGGGAAATCTAAAAAGCGCGATATAACCGAACTCCACGCGGGCGAAGCCGCGGGCGGAAAGCTAGTGGAAAATAATTATTCAATGTACTTGTTGAGGATTAGTCGACAGCCTCCTAATAATTATTAGCGATGAACAAGCATTAAGATATTCTTAGTGAAACCAACTTTGGTTTCATTAGTCGTGCGTTTTATTTATTAAGAAAATCCATACCAATAATATAAATACGAAAGTATCTCCGTCTGTCTGTCTGTCCGGCTTTCACGCCAAAACTACTTAACCGATTGTAATGAAATTTGGTACACAGATAGTATAGAGCCTGAGATAGAACATAGGCTATAAAACATCCCGCTATGACCAATAGGAGCAGAGCAGGAACACAAAATGTTGCGGAAACGGGAGCAAACGCGGATGTACTACTTATTGCTCCCATTATTTTAACAGGCGCTTATTTTATATCAACTGAGCTCATTCAGCTAGAAGGTTACGCGGATGAAACCGCGGGGCACAGCTAGTCTAATAATTATTATGTACTCTTGAATGCCAACTCATGTATTTAAAACAAAATTTTATTTCCAGGAAATATCATACAACAAAGCGTCACTATTCCTCGATACAACATTCTCCGTACCCACTGGATCTGGTCTTCCTATGAACATGAACCTCATGGGGACAAGCTACATCAATACAAAGATGTCGGGCACTGTCAACGATAAATATACACAGTCGGGTAACTTGGACTTTGAAGGGAAGTTGAGGCCGAGGTGAGTTTATTACAGACTTATATTAAACCAGCAGGACCCCGTATCTCCAAATGTATAATAGGCTTGTATCCACTGTTAACAAATCTGATGCATTATGTTGTATAACTATTAAGATGTTCATTTGATTATGAAAAAACAAAGATTTAGTAAATAATAATATAGGTTATTTAAATTTTGATAAAATAAACTTGCACAAAATAGGTCTTAGGTCACGTGATAGCAAACACCAATCATAAAGTGTTACGGCACGCCGTACAAAACGTCAAAGTAAAAATGTCATACCTATTAACCTATTCACTATTGTTATTTCGAACGTAGTACGAAGTTACGAATATTCCCAATATTTCCCAAGCCCAACCGTTTTTTAAAGGTAAAATTATTACGAACCATCTGAGCAACCATGGAACCTGGATATGCCAAAGCAAACAGCAATAATTTGCCCAGAATTAACGCAGTTACACTTGGCGTGTTTTTCGCATCAAACAGTGATTTTTGCTCTTCGGAATTCCGCAATGTGAAAACCAGCGTGTAAGTAAACTCCACTGCACAATACTGTTTTGAGCTTGCTTAGTTAATAATTCAGTTTTGTTTGTAAGAAACCTGGTCAACCTGCTGTTTTAACTTATTTTGAGGTTACTCTCAATATAAATAAAATAGAAATCTGTGGGTATATAAATGCAACCTCATGTTGTTTCCTAAGATTACGCATTTACAAGTAGACTAGTAGATAAATAGACATAAATAATTATCAAAATTATACCTAGTAGTAAACAGAGGTTTAATAGGTGAATTTAATTTCAGGTCCTCAAGAGCTGCCTATGGAGATGATGCCATAAGCTACGTTCAAGTTAAACGTGACGGTAAATTTTGCACTGTAAAGTGCAAAATATGTCCAGAACATAAAGTTCATGCCAAATTATACAGATGCACACTGATTGTTAATGAAGAAGATGAAGTCATTGAATCAGTTAAGTGTGAAGATTGTTTGGCTTCACACGGCGGCTGTAAACATGCTATGGCTTTTCTTATGTGGGTTCATCGCCGAAGCGAGGAGCCATCATGCACATCAATAGACTGCTACTGGAGGAAATCAAAATTATCAGGCGTTGGTAGCAGCTTAAAATACTTGACCGTTAAGGAGATTTCTAAGGGTAACCCTATACTACCCGGAAATTCAGCTGTTTTGAAGAAATTTATGGATGAGGAAAGAAAAAGAAAAATAGAGGACTGCGAACTTTTGAAGCACCAACCCACATACTGTCCCAGTGAAACACAGGCTGCTTCAATGCATCAACTTGCATTTAGATTCAAAGAAAAAAGTGTGGAAGAGTTTCTAAAAATGATTCAAATAACTGAAACTTTAATAACAAAAATAGAGGAAGAAACACGAGGTCAATCCAACAGTCCTCTTTGGTTTGAGTTAAGATATGGTAGAGTAACTGCTTCCAGGGCATTTGATATAAGTAGATGCAAAACTACTGATGGGACATTGATTTCCCTTATATTAGGAGGTAAAATTCCAGATACTCCAAGTATGAAACGTGGGCGTATCCTGGAAGATGAAGTTAAAAAAGTAGTTGAGTCTAAACTACGAAAAAAAATTAGAAGGTGTGGTCTTCTATTAAGCACCGAATACCCTATGCTTGCAGGCTCTCCAGATGGAATTTTCGAAGATGGTATCATAGAAATTAAATGTCCATTAAATGAAAAAACTTATAAAAATTATGTAAAAAATGGAAGTGCAACCGAAAAATATAATGTGCAAATGCAAGTTCAAATGTACTTATCCCAGAAAAAAAAGTGTTTGTATTGTGTAGCTGACCCTGATTTCAGTAACAATAAAAAAGTAGAAATAATAAATGTATCATTTGATTTTGATTATGTTGATAATTTGATAAAAAAATAACTTACTGAACTTTTGGAAATGTAATATATATCCATTATTATATCACAGTATTGTATAGTGCATCATGGGTTTAGATTATAAATAAAAAAGAACATTTTAAAAATTATATTTGTTTTATTTTACTAATGAACCTTGAAGATTAATTAAAGCACATGCTATGATCATAATTTCGTCCAATATTTTTAGGAACTTTAGATTTATACATGAATGTGGTCTAAGCATATAAAACTCACGTAAGCGCCGAATTATCCTTTCAATGTGAATTCGTAAACTGGCTATTTGTTTGGTTAGCTTTGCCTCGCTTTTAGTCATCTTTACTCCAGTTTCAACACTTGGTGGTCTGACTAGTGATATATTTGACTTTTTAAGATACTGCTCCACATGCTTAAATCCCCTATCCGCCATTACTACCATACCACTTTTTAATGTCTTGATAAAGTCACATGACTCAACAATACATGTGTCTGATGCTCTGCCCCCAAATCCGGGAGAAATATAATTAACTAAGCCATTTGGAGTGCAATATATTAAATATTTAATGGTGTTAGCTTTTTTATAATCAGACCATGTCATAGCCTGATTTACTGCTTTTGATGGCTTCTGCACCTCTATTTCGAGGCAGTCTATTATGCAACTCACATTGTTATAATTGTGTCTGAATGCCATAGGCAAGTTCTTTTTGATTATATCCTTATCTAGTTCTACAATAAAAGGACGCAGAAATTTGGCTATGAGTGGTATGTTTTTCATAAATATTTTACTTAAGTTTGGTGGGGATATTCCATAATCATCTGTCAAGTGTCTAAATTTTAAATCCAGTCTAATCTTATTTAAACATAGCATTACATAATGTTTGGGAATATTAATTTCATCTTTTAATATATCAATCAAAAAATAACAACTGCTTGGAACACCAAGGTAAAATCGTGTCTTTTTTTCAATTTTCTTAATAGTATTTGTCAGCGCCTTCTCTGCTTCTAGTTTTTTGTCTTCTGCAATTAGTTCGCTGCAGTCAGACGATGATTTAACTTGTAAAGAATCTACTGATGGCGAGGAACTGCAAGTGGCCTCAGGTGGTTTATAAATATCACTGTCATATTGTTCTTCCTCAATGAATACATTTCTTGACACTTTTGTTAGGCCTGATACAGAAGTACATGAATTTTGAATGGTTTCAACTTTAAATGGTGATGTGGAACTAGACTTTATTGATGGTTTCAAAGGTGATGACGCCTGGTTTAGTGTTTTTATCTTAGATTGGATGGCTTTACTCCTAAATTTATGGGTCATATATACTTGAACGGATTTATCTTCCTTCGGTGCACATGAAATTTCTGCTTGATCAGATTTATCCACTTTCAGTGGACATGACATTTTTGGCTCTTCAAATCCCATTGTTTGTAACTCTGCAATATAAAGACAAGTCATTCATTTCATTGTCGTAATTATTGTTCTAATAGTTCATTATTAGGACAGCCTCCGTGGTGCAGTGATCAACATGCCTGACTGCGACATGGGGGTCCCGGGTTCAGATCCCGACCAGGTCAAGATGAAAAATGATCTTTTTCAATTTGAAGAAGACCCGAGTCTTGGATGTTATTTATATAATGTATTTATTATAGAATTTAGTATCGTTGAGTTAGTATCCCACGACAAAAGTTCACAACCTCCAGTGGGGCTAGCTCAATCTGTGTGATTTGTCCCTTATATTTATATATTGTTTAGTTATTAATATTATTCATATAGGTACATACCTGAATCCGTGTGAGGACTATTATCCTGAGAAGAACCTTGTGTTGCCTCATATTCTTTCAGACACTCTTCTATAATGGTTGTTCTTTGCTTTTTTAACACATATGATCGTTCAGTGCTGCTGTATGTTCGCTTTCGTCTATCTTCTTGACATGCAAATTTACTTGGAATGCAGTTATGCTTCATACGAACTTGTGAAACTTTTCCCATAATATGATACTCGGTGTAATTAAGCATATCATTTGGTAGCTGGAAAAACAAAAACCATTATTTAACTCTCTTGAATATGACACTAAACTGAATGCGATACAAGATTTTTTTATTGAACTTAAATCATAATTCCTAACCTCATTTGTTTTATCATTTTATAATTATTCATAACCAAAGTTCAATAATTTCATCAACAGAGCTGCATGTATTAGATTATGTAGTGTGAAACACTTGTACTTATAAGCCCCGCACGATGATATTGCGATGGAACCTTGTCACAATAACAGCGTTGTGACGTCATCTGTCACACAAAAGGACAGCTAGCAAAAGAATGTTAAATGCAAAATTAATATTAGGGTTAAGGGTTTATTTGTATTATATAATTTTATTACACTCTTTATAAAGAGTGTATGTATAAATTAATATTAGGGTTAAGGGTTACCTACTCACCCATATTCTGACAAACAAACTTTCATTATTAAAAATTTCAAGGAAATAATTTTTGTAGACGTAAGAAAAATATACTTATTCGTATATCTTTCTTACATGTATACTATTTTTTCTAACTACATTTCTGTTAATTTGCGAGCGGGAATTGAACCAGAGTCCACTGTGTAGTAGTCATGTTTTAATTACTACCTACATCTATCAGCTTATAAATAAAACCAGGATAATATGTAAAAAAATGTATATAGTCTTCCGAATCAGAACTGCTTTCTGTGTCTGTCGTTTCCGATTCACTGTCGTCGCCGTATTTATGACAAATAACTCGTCAGTTATTCGATCTTTATTCAAATATTCCTCTTCAAGCCGTTTAACATGATTGACTTCCTTTCGTCAGTCATCTGGAGTTATTGACTCCGACGCCTCCAACGTCAGAACTTCAATGCGACTTTCAAACTGCTACACATTCTTTTCTGACACCCTCGTCTTTACCAGGTTCCAGATGTACTCAATGGGGTTGAGGCCGCAGTTGTAAGGTGGTAATCTAACGACTTCATGGCCATTGCCAGCTAATAAATTGTCAATTTTATAATTTTTCGGCGGTCTGTGCCGTTTAATTAATAAATACAGTTCAGGTTTGTACTGTCGTTGGGAAAGTCGATGTTGTGATCTTGTAGCCACTCAACAATCAACTGTTTTTTATTGTTCATACTTGGTGGCCTATTCTCATCCCTACTGTGATAAGGGGCGTTGTCCATCACAATTTTGGAGTTGCGTGGTATGTTGGGTACTAATTTTTCTGTAAGCCACTTGGTAAAATTCTCAGCATTCATTTGATCATAGTAATCCCCCGTTTTGGTATCTGCTTTAAACATTAAAAGGGCATAGTCAACAAAACCGCTTTAACTTCTTTATCCATCGGCGACCGGGGCTGTAGTTCCATCTCACTCCATCGGTTGCTGTTTGCCAACATTTTTCTACCGTGTAGTGTGCGTGTATCCACGTTTCGTCGAGATAAATAACGGGTCTTTTGTCTTTTATTTTTCACCAAGCAAGTAATTTTCTTTCATACGTCGTTAATATTTAGCCCTCCACGCTTGAATTTGGGGTCTTTAAATTGGGGCCAGTCTTTTTTGGTAGCATCGTTTAAATTGGTAGCCCAAATCACATTTAATTATTTTTCTTAATGTAGTTTCACTACCAGTATAATTAAGGTCTACTTTTGAGGCCGCCAAGATTTTGCGCATTGTGGGTATTTCTCTCCTCACCGTATACATTGAATCTATAATATTTCTTAAAGCTGTTAAGGAAAACCCGTCGAAATATTTCTTCTTTTGTCTTTTTCCTTTAGTAGGAGTTCTCATTTTGCTGCCACTGGCTGTTGCTGACTCATGCTCTCGTATCAATTTCGTCACAGTATTTTTGCAACGCCTGTGGCACATGCCACACACTCCGTGACTTTGATAGAATTTTGCAAAATATTTTTAATAACTATAAGCAGTTGCTTCGGTATTAAAATGTCAGAAGCACTTTTTAAAGCATGGTTTATACTTTCAAGAACTAACTTACAGTCCTCTTTCTCCATAACAAAATAATTGTCCACTTTAATTATAATTTCACGAGCACGACTATTAATTAATTTCTTACTCATTTTAACGAGTAACAGCTAACAAAACTAAACAACAAAACTGAAGAACAACAATAAAACAGGATAACAAAAACAAAAAGCTAACAAAAATATTCGATGTGCGTAAGTGGGTAAGCGCGGACTGAACTTGCGAACGGTACCGACGGTGCGAGTTAGACTACGTCACCAAGATGGCCGCCAATCGCAATATCATCGTGCGGGGCTAGTACATCGAAATGATCTTCACAAAAATACATCCTTGATTTTGTTGATAAACAATGGGCATCAGTCCTTCTCGCGAGTGTCAGCCACTGTTTCCGTATCTGCTGTTTGTTTGGCACATAAACAAATAATTTGTTTGGCGTTTTTATACTTGTGCTGGTACATTGGGGCACTATACAGTACTTGTAATACGATGGATCCATTTTTAATTAAAATAACTTCACAATTTCCATACTACAACAGCTGTGTTTCGAACGGCGTGACGTCACCCAAGACGCCATGACAGTCATGAGCGTTTTTGAAGGCTAATGTCAAATATTTATTAAAATGCAAAATTATTCATGTAAATCAGCATTTTTTTCCAAAAATAATCGTTATTTTGTATAAAATAGGCATCAAGGTTTATTAGTAACTAACTATTGAAATTTGGGCAACAAGCCTATTGTTGATCCTGTAGGAATATCGATAAAATATTTAATTTTTAAATATTTATATATTATAATATTTTTTTTTTATATGAGTTATAAACTAGCGCTTGACAGCAATCCCACCTAATGGTAAGCAGTGATGCAATCGTGGATGGTAAAACACGCCAGTTTTTTAACAGCCTATTCACTCTAGCCTTGAAGACACTTAAATTGTATTCAGACGGAAACACCGCCGCTGGCAAATTGTTCGCAGTATAAAATACGAGGCGAAATGCTTAGCCCGAATCGTAGTGGTGTTAACAACTTATGGGTGGATATTCGCCGTACGACGGGTCGTCCGGTGGTGGAACGGAGAAGGGGTTTTAGCCTCCTCGTAGCGGCCAGTCCGAGTTTGGCTCATTATGATGTCACTTATTTGTTCGACATCCGTCTTCTCTAGGTGAGCTACTAGGAGGCTGAACTTCGCATCTTCGCCGGGCTTTTGCGGGTTTACTACTGTTTCAAATTGTGCAAACCAGAGAAGTGGTTTGTCGCGCCAAAACGTTGGTATGCGTGACTTCAAGGAAACGGTTGCTACTTCGTCGCTGTTTGCCATTTTCCGAGTTTGTCAGAACGTTTCGATCAGTTCGTCTCACGTTGGAATCACGTCGGGGTCACCACTTTACCGTTACCAGGATGCAATAAAAGAAATATTCTGATTGACGATCTTGTATTTAGGAGCGGGTATTTATATACATTTTGGATTTATAATTATAGGCAGATTTACAGAGCAACCAATCACAAACAATATCAAACAACCAATCACATATGAGCTGCGTGAACGTATTGCTTGAAGTGTTAATACAGATTACAGCGCGGCGCGCGCGCCTCGTCGCTAAGTTAGTTGTATCAGTTGTATGCCCGCGCGCATGGCGTGCGGTCGTTGATGTATACTGCTATAGGGTGATCTAAGTGTCACCTGGCCACTTTGGATTCAGTGGAGAGACGTGCAAAGAGGCTGATTGGTGACCCTGATCTAACTCGAGTTGGTCTCCAAAGCCTAGAGCACAGGCGTAGAGTAGCCAGCCTTTCGGTGTTCTATAGGATCCATTTCGGGGAGTGTACGATGGAATTGCATGATTTAATTCCCCCATCTCCGTTCCACAAGCGGACGACCCGTCGTACGGCTGGTTTCCACCCTTACGTTGTTAACACCACTACGATCCGGACGAAGCGTTTCGCCTCCTCCTTTATACCGCGTACATCGAGGGACTGGAATAATTTGCCAGCGGCGGTGTTTCCGTCGGACTAAAATTTGAGTGTCTTCAAGGCTAGAGTGAATAGGCTCTTAATAAACTAGTGCGCTTTACCATCAACGATTACGTCACTGCTTACCATCAGGCAGGATTGCGGTCAAGCGCTAGTTTATAATATATAAAAAAAGGGGGGGAATTAAGTCATGCATTTCCCTCGCACACTCTCCAAAATGCATCCTATAGAAGATCGACAGGTTACTGTTAATTTACACAAACTAAACTATATTATGTAAAATATCATGGCGATGTGTCACTCCCGGGCTGCGTGATAAAATAATATACTGACGCGCATGCCTTAGAAAAAGAAGAAATATTATTTCCTTACCTACGCCGAGTTAGCGGCGGTCTTCTCACGAATTTTCTATCAGATCACGTGTCCTGACGAGATTTTTTACCGATCGCAAAAAGGTCACATATACGCTAAAGAAGTTTTCCCTTCAAAAATTACAAATGTAATAACGGGATTGTAAGCTTAATTAGCTAGGATGTGGGTATTTTTGATAATATCCTATCTAGTATGTAACCATGAACAGAATGCAATTGTATTTATTTAAGAAGCAAATTGAAATAGTAATTATTATTAAAATTATAGTCGATTATTTAATTGTATCGAATCAAGGTTTAGGATGACAACACTATATGACATTATTCGATGTATTCAAATCGAGGTAAAATGGCGGCATTGGCCATTTGACTGTGGAAACGAGCACTTGTTAAAATAAATCCTCCAATATCATCACAATCTTCGTTTAATTTGGGAGATAAAGAATAGATCTTTTATCTCAGAAGTGGCATTATTCAATTACGCCTACAATATTGAAGTAATATTCTCAAACAACGTGTCCACGTGTTGCCACGCGTTTTCACCTTTTACCTGGTAACAAGGGATAAAACTAGATCTAATCGCAAGAGCAATATGAAGAAGCAGAGAAAAACGAACAAGCACTACGCATAAACGGAAGCAACGAAGTCAGCATTCGAGCAATCGTGATTCTACGTTGGAATCTCTCCGTAGTGAAGATCGCAGTTCCCGTGAGCAGAGTATGAGGCGCCGTCACCAACGGAACCGGAGCCGCAGTCGTGATGGATATCGCAGTCGGAGCAGCAGCTACGAGCAGCGTTGGGACTTGGACGGGAGCCGCAGTAGGCGAGGCCGCAGTAGGCGAAGCCGCAGCGGGCGCTTAGAATCCAGCATCGAGCCACGCACACCCCCACCTTCCGGTCACGTGAGTAACACAAATGTCCTTAACAATGACACGCAAGCGTTTTTGGCTACTTTAGTGGAAGCTTTAACCAAAAGTCGACCTCAGGGCAACAAATTCCCTATGCTAGGCAATGTGATTCCAGATTTTGACCCTATGGTAAAGAGTCAGACTATTGTAATGTGGATCAATAAAGTTGAAGAATGTGCTAGGCTCTATGGTTGGGACGACGATCAAATAGTACATTATGCTCTGCCTAAACTGTCAGGGATTGCCAAAACGTGGTACGAGGCTCTGCCATCAATGTCGTATTTATGGTCAGAGTGGAAGGACAAACTGAAGCAGTCCTTCCCGAGTAGTGAAGACTATGCTGAATTATTAACCGAAATGTTGTCAAAACGTGTGAAGTTTAATGATTCTCTGGAACATTATTATTATGAAAAAATTAACCTGCTAAATAGATGTGAAATACAAGGTAAACGTGCGGTAGATTGCTTACTATATGGGATTGAGGATCGGTCATTAAGATTAGGCGCGAAAGCAGCAAAATGTCAGGAGCCGGAGCAAGTTCTGGCATATTTTCAATCTATCAAGCAACATGTTCGTGATCCAGATAGGTCTAGGGTAAATTACGATAGACGTAACAACACAACTTCTCTAGAATCTAGTAATAGCTCTAAGCAGATTGGCAATAGCAGCGAAGCTAAAACTTCGAAGCCATACAATAATGCGTCAATTGTATGCTTTAACTGCAATGAACATGGGCATTCCAGTTCTAAATGCACAAAAAAGATATTGAAGTGTAACGTTTGTTCTAAATTAGGTCATTTGTCAATTAACTGTCCCAGATTACCCTCTGACTCTGCTAATAGATAGACCGAAAGGAAAAGACGTGATGCGCATTGAAAGCAATAATACTAATGATTCTAAATATCTGATTAATCTGAAACTCAACGGTGAAGTTATTCAAGGCTACGTGGATTTGGGTAGCCAATGCACGCTGATTCGTCATAGTGAGGCTGTTAGGAGGGGAATCACGTGGACTGATAACAACTTAGCGACTATGAAAGGTATAGGAGAGAGTATAGTAATACAGGTGGGTGTTTCAAGCGTTATTATTGAAATTCAAGGTATTGTAGAGAAAGTCAAAGCATACATCGTTGATGATAGCGTTATTAAATATTCAGTTTTAATTGGACATAGCTTCACAGAAAAACCAGGTATAGCTATAACGAAAACTATCCACTCGTTAATATTTAGTCGTGAACAACCAGTTAAATTACCATTGAGTTTAAAAACCGATATTGTGATACCCCCTAAGGAAATGTACCCAGTACCGTGTATGTCTAAAAATAAATATTCGGGTGCAGTCCACGTTAGAGGCTCCTTGCGCGGCATGTCGCAGAACGAATATTACCTGATGCCTGGTGAATATGAAATAAAAGACGGAGAGGTTAGGATACTTGTGCAGAACTTTAGTGACAGTGCAGTTTATTTAAGTAAGGATACGCTCGTTACACACGAGTCATCTGTACCAGTAATATTTTGGACATCAATTTATTAGATTTTGAAAATGCTGAGACTAAGTCTGCTTTCAATTATGGCAAACAGCTTAGTGAAAGTAAGATTAATCGATTGAAAAAATTGCTCAAAAGGTATGAAACATGTTTTTCGGACAACTTAAAAGACCTGGGATTAACTGATGTAGTTCAGATGGAAATTGAATTGAGTGATTCGCAGCCAGTAGTTTATCGTCCATATAGGCTCTCCTTTTCGGAGCGTAAACAGGTTCAGACTATGGTAAAGGACATGATCGATGCAGGCATAGTATGCGAGTCAAACTCGCCTTACGCTAGCCCAGTTTTATTAGTAAAAAAAAAAGACTGGCGAAAGTAGAATATGTGTTGATTATCGTGCATTAAATAATAAAACAAAAAAGGAACATTATCCATTACCTTTAGAGTTGTAGAGTTGTAGAGTTCCTAGGATTCCATGTTAGTGGTGAGGGGATACGTCCAGGGAAAGGCAAAACATTATCTATTGAAAACTTCCCAATACCCCGGAACGTATCAGGCGATTTATCGGCCTAACTAGCTTTTTGCGGAGGTTTGTAAAAGACTTCGCTTTTATTGCCCGTCCACTAACAGACCTGTTAAAATCTAAATTCGAATGGAAATGGACGGCGGAGGAGGCGGAGTCGTTTAGAGTTTTGAAGGCAAGATAACGTCCTATATTAGCTTTATACAATCCTAATTTAGAAACCGAAATTCATACTGATGCGTCGAATGCTAGGAAAAGGATAGACAAAAAGATAGAGGAAAAGGATAGAGAAAACAACAGCATTATGCTAAAAAGCAATTCGATAAGCGTAGAAAGAGTCGTACTATATATAATGTAGGTGATTTAGTCAGGGTAGAGAGGACAGTTATAGGCAAAGATAATATAGGAAAATCGCACAAACTGATCCCCAAATTTCAAGGTCCCTATCGAATCTTCAAAGTATTACCTAATGATAGATTTCTTATCGAAGATACCCCTCTAACAAGAAAGGGTAACAAGAGGTATGAAAATGTTGTCGCGCTAGATAAAATTCATCCCTGGATGAATTTTAAGGGTTACACCAGTGAGAGCTCTGATAGTGATCATAGTGGGGCAACAGAAATAGAGGTAGAGACAGAGTGATCTATTAGGTAGGAACGATATAATTATTAGATTTTGGGCGCAATAATGATATACTAAATTACAAGAATTAATCAAGTTGTCTGATGGAAATGAATAGGGATTGCGTGTCATTATTAAGGTCTATATATGAGCAATCAGTGCAGATAATGAATGGCATTAAGAAATTGATGTCGCACGTATGATTGCAAGATAGTGAGTAAGATTATACAAAGTGAGCACATCTGTCGCAGAGGTCAGTGCAGATTATGAATGGTACCAAGATAACGGTGCCGCACAGTTGACCAAAGATCGTGACAGATTGTGCAAGATAGTGAGTAAGATTATACAATGTGAGCACATTTGTCACAGAGGTCAGTGCAGATTATGAATGGTACCAAGATAACGGTGCCGCACAGTTGACCAAAGATCGTGACAGATTGTGCAAGATAGTGAGTAAGATTATACAATGTGAGCACATTTGTCGCACAGGTCAGTGCAGATTATGAATGGTACCAAGATAACGGTGCCGCACAGTTGACCAAAGATCGTGACAGACTGTGCAAAACCGACAATTCAGATTTGATGAAGATTTATGAGATTGTTAAAAACGATAAGTTGAAGTAGGTAAGATAAACTCAGATGTAACATAATAATATACTTAGACTTTGAAATTTTGATTGTGTTGAGAATTTATGACAGAAAGAGTTTGTGAAAAGAATATATATAGTAAGTAGTGAATTGTAGTCAAATTACCTTGTCATAAGAATTATTATTTGAGAATCAAATTAGCTATAGAAATATGTCTGATGATAGTCTTTATTTAGTCTTAATTTTTTTTGTTTATATTTATTATTATATTAAATATTTTACACCAAACAAGTGAGAGGACTCACTTGCACAGGATGGCCGAGCTGTAAGCTTAATTAGCTAGGATGTGGGTATTTTTGATAATATCCTATCTAGTATGTAACCATGAACAGAATGCAATTGTATTTATTTAAGAAGCAAATTGAAATAGTAATTATTATTAAAATTATAGTCGATTATTTAATTGTATCGAATCAAGGTTTAGGATGACAACACTATATGACATTATTCGATGTATTCAAATCGAGGTAAAATGGCGGCATTGGCCATTTGACTGTGGAAACGAGCACTAACTTGTTAAAATAAATCCTCCAATATCATCACAATCTTCGTTTAATTTGGGAGATAAAGAGTAGATCTTTTTTAGGATGAATATGTGACTTTTGGATTCTTTGGGCGTCTTTCCGTACCCGTTGTCCGATGAAAGCTAGCCCGCGCGGCAGCTAAACCAGTAAATGTAAACTCCCGACTATGACCTCTGAGTTTGTTTCGGCGTTTCTTCTCAGTGCTAGTACTGGGAAACGCTGCGGTCATCAAACCGAAATAATAAAAATTTTCAATCCAGTCATCACTTTTTGTTCTCTCCAGCGACGCCCTAAGCCGATATTCGTACCCCACAGCCCCTTAGCGTGATGTCGTTTAATTTTTAAATGTCCCTGACTAGAGGATTAGAAGAACTCATTTAAGGTAGCCACAGGATAGTCCGGTTAAGTAGTCATGACTAAAGATGGGCGGGTGGGTAAAAAATGGGTAGGTAAAAATTGGTAGAAAAGGGTAAAATAGGTAAAAAATAAATAATACCCTTTTTTACCGGGTATTTTTAATAAATACCGGGTATAAAATGAGTTGTTATTTAATTGGCTTCGTCATCAATACTACGATCAGGTACTGGAGTGCTTTGGGGTCCTACCACCTTCTTTGAGACCCAAGTCAACCCCACCTGCCTGACGGTGCACCGCTGACTTACGGATGGGGTGCTGACGCCAGCTTTCCCTTCGGAGCTGAATGGTCTGACGGCAGTCGCACTCGTAAACGCAAAACAAGCCAAACTATTATGAATAGGAAAGGAAGAAATGCACGTGACACAGTTAGGGCGCCGCCGCAAACGGCGCGCAGGAGCTACGCCCGACTCCTGTGACCTGTGGGCTAGGTCTAACGTGTCAGAGGCGGATACGGCTGAAGAAGCGAACCCAAACCAGGAAAATCCGTTGCGCTTTTCCTGGTGTGGTGACGCCGAAAGTATGTTGTTCTGGAGCCAGCTCGAAGGACTGTCCCCTGTGACTGTGACCACTGTCTGGTGAAGTCTGTGTCGTCCTTCTCCCCACCAGATCACGACTCTCGTGGTGAACGGAGATTGTGGCGATACAAGTCAGCAGATTGGGATGAGATGCGCCACTTTTTTGCGTCTTATCCTTGGCAGCAGGTCTGCTTCTCTTTTGACATTCGTCGAGTATGGAATATTTTATCCCCTTCAGCGACGTGCCCGTCGATGGCTCAGCTCGCCCAGGGTTCAATGCCGATTGTGTCCAAGCTGAACAGCGTAAGCACGTGGCATTTTTCACCTGGGTCGACGCTCGTGACCGCAGAGTCCGGATCTAAGCTCAAAGAAGAGAGCCTTTAACCGTGCTGCCAAGTCCTACAAAAAGGTGCTTAAAAAGGCTCGCTTCGACCACATTACCCATATTGGCAACAAGTTATCTGCGCAGCCATCCGGTAGCAGATCTTTCTGGTCCCTTGCCAAATCGGTCGAGGCGAACTTCTGTCGGCCCACATTCCCTCCGCTGGTTAGGCCTGATGGAACACTGGCTCATACGGCGAGAGAGAAAGCAGGTCTCTTTGCATCTCTCTTTGCCCATAGTTCGCGTCTTGATACTGGCAGTGCTACTCCACCTAATTTACCTCATTGCGAAACTTCAATGCCGGAGGTTCGCATTCGGAACAAGGAGGTCTTGAGAGCACTGTGTCGTCAGGACGTGAATAAGGCTAGTGGTCCAGATGGTATACCAGCGATTGTTTTTAAGGCATGTGCGCCCGAGTTGTCTCCTGTATTGACGCGCCTGTATCGCCTCTCATTTGGGACTGGTATAGTGCCCAAGTCCTGGAAGCTTGCCAACCTGCAGCCCGTGCCCAAAAAGGGTAGTCGTGCCGATCCTACCAACTATCGGCCGATTTCAGTAACCTCCATACTCTGCAAGGTTATGGAGCGTGTATTGAACTCGCGTCTCTTGGCTTACCTGGAAGGTAACGATCTCCTCAGTGACCGACAGTATGGTTTTCGGCGCAATCGGTCAACTGGGGACCTACTAGTGTATGCCACTCACTTGTGGGGTGAGGCCCTCGAGAAAAATGGGGAAGCGATTGCCGTCTCCCTTGATGTTTCGAAGGCCTTCGACCGGGTATGGCACGCTGGCCTTTTGAGTAAGCTTCCAGTGTACGGCGTTTCCGCTGGCCTGACTGGCTGGGTAAAATACTTCCTGACTGAACGGTCCCTCCGAGTTGTTGTCGACGGATGCTCATCGGAGCCCCTGTCGACCAATGCCGGTGTTCCTCAGCGGTCTGTTCTCTCTGCAACTCTGTTCCTGCTGCATATTAACGATCTACTGATGCCCGGAATCTATGGGTATGCCGATGATAGCACAGTTGTGGAGAGATACCTGCCGGAAGCTCGTGCTATTTTTTTTTTTGGGACAAAACCCGCCACACTGTTCCCAACCAAGGAAACAACCGTAAGAAAACAATCCGGTCCGAAAGAGAGGCTATGGTAGAGCGTACGAGTGCTGCACTACAGGCAGTCTCCGAATGGGGTAAAGCCAATCTTGTAGCATTCAATGCCGCCAAAACACAGGCGTGTCTGTTCACCGCCAAAAGAAGGCCGTTCACCTTAGCTCCTACTTTTCAGAATGTATCCTTGGAGTGCACCGACCGCCTTCAGCTTTTGGGAGTAGAGATTTCCTCGAACCTTAACTTTGGGCGGTTCATTGAGTCCAAGGCCAGGGTGGCTACCAGAAATCTTGGCGTCGTCGCAAAGGTCCGGCGGTACTTCACACCGGGGCAGCTTCTAATGTTGTACAAAGCACAGGTCCGCTCGTGTGTGGAGTAATGCAGCCACATTTGGGCTGGTGCTGCGAAATGTCACCTGGCTACTTTGGATTCAGTGGAGAGGCGTGCGTAGAGGCTGATTGGCGACCCAGACTTAACTTGAAACGGTCTCCAAAGCCTGGAGCACAGGCGTAGAGTAGCCAGCCTTTCGGTTTTCTATAGGATGCATTCTGGTGAGTGTGCAAGGGAATTGCATGATTTAATACCCCCATCTCCGTTCCACCATCGGACGACCCGTCGTACGACGAGTTTCCACCCTTACGTTGTTGACACCACTGCGATCCGGACGAAGCGTCTCGCTTCCTCTTTTGTACCGCGTACATCGAGGGACTGGTACAATTTGCCAGCGTCGGTGTTTCCGTCGGACTACAATTTGAGTGTCTTCAAGGCTTTACCATCAACGATCGCATCACTGCTTACCATCAGGCGGAATTGCGGCCAAACGCTAGTTTATAACATAAAAAAAAAACTGGTTCACGGGATCCCGTTATCCCAGTGAGTGGTTCTGGGTGGTGATTTCAACGGTCATGTGGGTGAGAAGAGTGACGGGCTTAAGGGTGTTCACGGCGGCTCTGGGTACGGCGGCCGCACCACAGAAGGAAACAACGGCCACTAAAAGAGTTGTAGCCAGAGCCAGACCACTTGCAAGCGCTTTACGAGAAGTAGGAATCATCTGAGGAGCAAAAGCTCTTTTCAGAATTGGAATGTTCCAGGGTCAAAGCGGCATAGGATATATCCAAGTGCCGTTGTATAAAAGATCCTACTGGCAACCTGCTATGCAGAGACCTCGCGGTGAAGGAGAGATGGCGCTTGTACTTCCATGAGCTGCTGAATAAGCAGCACCAAGAGGTGCAGACACCGAAATTCATTCCAAATCTTGAATTACTGCCCCCGATAACGCCCGAGGAAGTTCAAACGACTCTTCATCGCATGGCAAATCGGAAAGCTGTCGGAACTGACAGAGTCCCCATGGAGGCCTGGAAGGCGATGGGTCCTCGCGATACGAGCATGTTAACTAACCTTCTTAACCGCGTGTTCCTGATCGGCAAAATTTCAAGCCAATGGGGACTGAGTATTATTACTCCAGTCTTCAAAGGCAAGGGCTCGGTACACACCATGAAGATCTTTGAGAGGATTATAGACTCTCAGATTCGGCAGGAGTATGCTGTCTCGGGAGTGTCAATATGGGTTTCGTCCAGGGTACGGAACCATGGATCCTATATTAACACTAAGGTTCACCATGGAGAGATACAGATCGAAGAACACGCCTCTACATATGCTCTTTCTATGTAGAAAGAGCATATGCTGTCCCCATACAGGCCTCAGCATATATGATCCACCTCCCTGGTTGCTCACGTATGCTGAGGATATCGCGCTGGCTGACCCGGACAGGGGACAGTTGGAGCGGCGTGTGAATTGGGCGGCTTACCTGTCCCACCGGACCGGACCCACAGTGGCGGGCATCAATGGAGGATTGCGGAAGCAGTTTTCGTTCTCGCAACCCCCGGTGTAGATGTGAGATGAAACACTGGGGTGGTTTTTAATCATTAAGAGTCTGACAGACCCGTCGCCCGCCCCAGGGCGGCGGACATCGCATGAGGATTTTACACCCCGGAAACAAAAAAAAAACGATTTCGGGTTGTTTAAAAAGAAACCGTGGCCCTGGCGCACAGGCAAGTGAAGGAACACGGGTGGGTTTTAGTCAGTAAAAGTCTGACACGCCCTTCCGCTCCGCCTAGAGCGGGAGAGGTCATTTGACGATTTCCCATCCAGAACAAAAAATGGTAGTTCCGTAGTGGCAGCCCGTGTAATTCAGATTTTCTCGATTTTTTTGCAATTTACTGGTCAGTGTCAGGTTGTAACTTGATCAAAATATGATCTGCGATAATAATAACGATGTAACTACGGATCTACCCTGAATTAAACTGATTTTAATTTTTACCCGGTAAAAATTAAAATTGGGTAGGTAAAAATAGGTATAAATGGGTATTTACCCAAAGTTTGGGTATTTACCGGGTAAATGCCCATCTCTAGTCATGACCTCCAAGATCAACTACGAGATGCCATAATCAAAAATATTATGAAAATAAAATCACTTGAAATTACTAACAAAACTCGACATAAACTCGTTCCTGTTTTTCAGCGTGGCAGTAAACATAGCAGCTACAATGAGCGTAGACGCCGGCGGTTTAAGTTCTAGCGGAATTCGAGTTAACTGGCGATTATATACCGCTACTGCAGTAGAGGCAAGACTCAGTATCAGAGGCCTGGCGTTGTTGAAACTGGATCTGTCGCTGCCTATTGATAAGCAAGAGATATTCGCCGCCAAGTAAGTGTAACATATCGCCCTAAGTGTCGCGACACATCTGCGGAACGTACCGCGCCGAAAGCGCTCGCAGTGTATTTCAAGTACTCTATGATACATCAGCCCAAAATACGCCGCGTTCGGCGTAGGGCCTAACCTTCCTTCGGGCGTTTTTTTTTCAGCTAGAACGCATTTAATGTATTTTGCATAGCAAGCGACACATCACGCGATGCGTTGCGCGACCGAAAGTTCGGCGGACGTAGCTGAACGTTCGGCGTGATTTGTGCATCGCGCGCGTGACTGTAGCGAAGAGTGGCAACGTCTTCTAAGCCCTCTATAATAGCTAATATTCTAATTAAATCCAGTTTTCTGGATAATTCAGGTACGTCACAAAAACCGCACACCATAAAGTGTCGACATAGACAGACTGACGGTCGCGTAGCGCGCTGAACAAGACGCCGCGTTTTGGTTTGTTATAACAACTGAATATTGCGACTGACACCTCAGCCGCTGAACTTTCGGCGCCGTACGTTCCGCAGATGTGTCCCCTTATCTACCAAATTTTACTAACAAAAGAATCAAAGAAACTAATTTAAGGTACATTCCAAATATTCAAACATACTCTCGAACCCTAATAATGAAGAAGCTTGTATTTTGTATACTAGCAGTTAGCAGTTAGAGTAACTAATGATGTAGTGATTTGTAAACTAATTATATGAATTGTAAACTAGTAATCGGACTGACATATACCTACATGTAGTATAAAAGTCAAAAAAAAAAACAGAATACAAAAATAAAATTCTAAGTCCCATTTAATGTCCAGGAAAATCTGTCTAAGGTTGCCTGGAAGAAATTGCATTAGCGATAAGGTCGTCCATTGTATATTTTGTAATGCTGAATGCATTTTTATATAATGTAAATTTTTATTCTTTATTTTATAAAGAATATATCATCATCATCAGCCTCTACTCATCCACAGCTGGATATGGGCCTCCTCCATGGCACGCCAACAAGCTCGATCCTGAGCAGTTCTCCGCCAGCCACTACCAGCCACCTTTTTAATGTCATCGCTCCATCTTGCCCAAGGGCGTCCTACGCTACATTTGCCGAGACGCAGTCTCCACTCGAGGACTCGTTTACCCCATCGGTTGTCGGTCCTGTGACCAGCCCATTGCCACTTAAAGAATATATAAATAAATAATATTCTCAGGCCTTTATAAATTTTGTAGGACCTTTTAGTGCAGTTTCATGTAAAAAAGCTGATGTAATTTTCTATCAGATCACGTGTCCTGTCGCGAGTTTAACATCAGTTTTTTGATAGTTTTATAGTCTTAATCTGGATTTACTTTCCAACCAGTCGATTCAGTACAAATCATCATCTTCATCTCAGCGTTAATCCCAGTCGCATCCGTAGCCTTTCAGCTTTGTAGTCTGGGGTCCGCTTTACCACTCCTAACTGCTGATTTTGGCTAAACTTCGTTATTTTCCGTGACGCGACTGCCGTCTGACCTCCACAACCCGAAGGCGATATCGAAGCATTGCAGTTAAACTAATTCTTAGACTTGAGGGTTCCAACAACCCGTAACGACTGTCGCTAGATGTTCGTATGGCAACCGGGACCAACGGCTTAACGTGCTTTCCGAGGCACGACCAGACCAGTTCAAATATTCATTTTCATGCATACAAATATTTGCACTGTGCGGGGATCGAACCCGCGCCTCCTTGCGCAACGGCCGCGTTTGCTACCGCTGCGCCACGTAGGCTGTCAAAAGTCGATTCAGTACACATCTCACCGTGAAAACCAAGGTACAGTGAGCGTGGAGTGTTTTCCATTTTTCCAGCTGTGACAAAGTTATTGAGAATCCTTGGGTAGGGCTAACTGTATGTGGTAGGAATATATCTTATGGTAAGAAAGTCTTCTAAAAAATATTTTCCAGCTGTGACATAAGTTATTGAGATTTTTACAAAATCTATCGGCAGGGGTAACTAACTAACTACATGTGGTAGGGATATACTTATAGTAATAAAGTGTTTTTAAAAGTATTTTCCAGCTGTGGCATAAGTTACCCTGTATTTTTCTAACCAACCTTTACTCTTCAGGTCGGAACTTATAATCCTCCACGGCGACAAGGAGCAACAACAACAAGGTCTGAACAAGAACAGAATAGAACAGAACACCTGCAGTTGGTCCACATTTGATAAGGCTATTGGCATCAAGATCTGTGCTTCCTACCAGGTAATACACATATTCGATATCAACTTACCTTTACAGAAGGAATATCACTTGTTTTACATAACGGATCTGTTTTGTAAAATGACTAGCGGTTTTGTAAAACAGCTGTTTCTACAAACCATCTGTGACATATACAGAGTTTATCTCAAACCTTAAATAAAGAATTATCCAGTTTGCCAGTATTTGTAAGATTTTATCTAAGTCAAAAGACAGCAACGTGCCTATACCTTTAGAGAGGATTTTACTTGTTTTACATAACGGAGCTGTTTTGTAAAACCACAATCGGTTTTGTAAAACAGCATTTTCTACAAACCATCTATGACATACACAGAGTTTATCTCAAACCTTAAATAAAGGATTATCCAGGTTGCCAGTATTTCTAAGATTTTATCTAAGTCAAAAGACAGCAACGTGCCTATACCTTTAGAGAGGATTTTACTTGTTTTACATAACGGAGCTGTTTTGTAAAACCACAAGCGGTTTTGTAAAACAGTGGATTCTACAATCCATCTACAATATATACAAGCAAGAATTATCTCAAACCTTCCTTAAATAAAGAAGGGGCAGGTGGCTGGTATTACGACTCAAGACAAAATGGAAACGACCTTTACCATCGGAACCCGAAATATATTTGTATCAAGTGGCAGTTACTACTTGAACTGAATAATTCACTTGAATGTACTTCAACACTATTCAAAATTATCATATTCGGAATTATCTATTGTTACTTTGACTATGAAGGAGTAATATATTTCTTTTTTTTATTATTTATCTGTGGAGTATATTGTAATATATTCATTAGTATAATATATTACTGCAAGCAGCGGTGGCCTAGTGGTATCCGCCGCGACTTACAAGTTATAGATCGTAGGTTCGAACGCAATCAGGCCCTTTAATTTGTGTAAACTAGTTTTAGAATTGTAAATTAGTAATTTACTCTCTAATCGATGAAGGAAAACATCGCGAGGAAACCGGCATGTCCTGGAGCTAAAAACTTAACACATGTGACATCTACCAACCAGCACTAGGCCCGCGCGATAGATTACGGCCCACTTCCTCCCCAAAGGCCAATGTACCAAGAGTGGGAACATTATAGGCTGATTATGTTATGTTATACAGAGTGGTGCTGATAATACGACAATAAATGAAAACACGAACAATGCTCGTTCATAGGAATAATCCTTAAACTTAGAAAAAAACCTAGCATCAAAAACAAAAAAATGAAAATTTCAAACAAATTAAATCGCATAAAATTGCAAACGGAATAGAATATCCTTTAAAAATATTGGTTCACTGACCTCCGACTGGCGACAGCGGGATCCTGTACAGACTTGTTTTTTTGGGCCATTATTATTAAAGTTTGGTACCGCAGGATGCGGCGGTCATTAACCTGTAAGTGCTTCCTTATGAATATGTACATCATGTAGAATATGTGAAAAATTAAAAATAATTTCCTGTGATTAAACTAATGGACATATTTATATGATTTTTTATGGGTAGACTGAGGATGTGTTGAGGTACACGATGTTTTATTTATTGTCGTATTGTCAGCACCACTCTGTATATTGACTCTTATTAGTCTGTAAGCTTTCCAAAAATTAAGAAAAAACACAACTGTGCGAAGTCCAAAAGATGGGTAGTCTGGTATCATCTTTTGGACTTCAACAATCAATGATTTTTCATTTTCAGTTCCCCAACATGACGAACCTCCACAACGCGCCTTACTTCCTAATGAGCGGCCCTGCTAAGTACATCCTATCTTTAGAGAAGGCAGACCCCACTGCCAACACATACGCATTCCAGTATCGATGGGACAAGAACGAGACCAACAATGTTGTTAGCTTTTCTTTTGACACGCCTGATAGCAAGGTAAGATAATGAAGTCATTTTTTTTTAATAATTATAAACTAGTGCTTGACTGCAATCCCGCCTGATGGTAAAACGCACTAGTTTATTAAGCCTATTCACTTAAAAAACTAAGGAATAGGAAGGATGACGGCAGTTGAGCGAGGTGATGCAATATTAACCCAAGACCAACACGACCAAACGAAGCTACGCTAGAGGGAGATTGATCTGGAGACTCTCCACGACCAAACTCCCGACACAACCACATTTGGCGCATCGTACCCGCCACACATCGCAACACAACTGCTCAGACCCGTTCTCCGTACGGCTTCACCAGACATCATGCCGGAACACGACGAATCGCTTGGCGGCAAGACTTTGCCTGGTGGGTGGTAACTTCTTCCGGCAGCCAATGTTATGGCCTACCACCGAGAAAGTCATTAAATTATACTATTGCTATGAATATGTTTTAATCAGCTCTAGGGACCGTTGTAGGTAAAGAACCTTACTCAAAATATAAGCATTACTTAAAACTAGTTTCAACCAATCAATTTTTTTTTTTAATAATTAGAAATAGCTTCAAACGAGATTTAAGTAAAACATGAGTTTTGAGTAAGTTTTCCACTTAGATATTAGGTGGACTTAACTCGAAATGGTCTCCAAAGCCTGGAGCACAGGCGTAGAGTATCCAGCCTTTCGGTCTTCTGTAGGATGCATTCTGGTGAGTGTGCAAGGGAATTACATGATTTAATTCCCTCCTCTCTGTTCCACCATCGGACGACCTGTCGTACGGTGAGTTTCCACCCTTACGTTGTTGACACCACTTCGATCCGGATGAAGCGTTTCGCTTCCTCTTTTATACCGCGTACATCGAGGGACTGGAACAATTTGCCAGCGACGGTGTTTCCGTCACACTACAATTTGAGTGTCTTCAAGGCTAAAGTGAATAGGCTCTTAACAAACTAGCGCGCTTTACCGTCATCGATCGCATCACTGCTTACCATCAGACGGGATTGCGGTCAAGCGCTAGTTCATCCATACTAATATTATAAATGCGAAAGTAACTCTGTCTGTCTGTTACGCTTTCCCGCTTAAACCTCTCAACCGATTTTGATGAAATTTGGCACAGACAATCTTTAGACCCTGAGAAAGAACATAGGCTACCTTTATCCCGGAAAAAGTTGATGTTCCCGAGGGAAATTATAAAGCGCGATATAACCGAACTCCACGCGGGCGAAGCCGCGGGCGGAAAGCTAGTCCATACTAATATTATAAATGCGAAAGTAACTCTGTCTGTCTGTCTGTCGGTCTGTCTGTCTGTCTGTCTGTCTGTCTGTCTGTTACGCTTTCCCGCTTAAACCTCTCAACCGATTTTGATGAAATTTGGCACAGACAATCTTTGGACCCTGAGAAAGAACATAGGCTACCTTTTATCCCGGAAAAATTTGATGTTTCCGAGGAAAATGTAAAAAGCGCGATATAACCGAACTCCACGCGGGCGAAGCCGCGGGCGGAAAGCTAGTATTATATATGCGAAAGTAACTCTGTCTGTCTGTCGGTCTGTCTGTCTGTCTGTCTGTCTGTCTGTCTGTTACGCTTTCCCGCTTAAACTTCTCAACCGATTTTGATGAAATTTGGCACAGACAATCTTTAGACCCTGAGAAAGAACATAGGCTCCCTTTTATCCCGGAAAATTTGATATTCCCGAGGGAAATCTAAAAAGCGCGATCTAACCGAACTCCACGCGGGCGAAGCCGCGGGCGGAAAGCTATATATAGGTATCCTATAAATAGGATATACGACAGATTGTCATAGCTTGATGTGCTGTCGTCTGTACAAAACGCATTCATAAGTAATATAAGTTTTTCAAGAAAATAAAACCCCAAACTTTGTCCCACAGGAAAAACGAATGATTAACGCCGCTCTGTCTATCTCAAACACATCCAGCACGGCTTTACTAACCCTCCAATCAGAGAAGAGCACTATAAAAGCCAAAGCGATGTACCGAAACATGCCATACGACAAATCTCTATCAGCAAGTCTCGATGTCGACGGCCGAAAGCAATTCGACACGGTCATGTCGGTGAAGAGACACGATATCAAGTATGGCTTCGTTTGGATACCGCACGCGTATTGGGTGGTGGACAATGAAAGGGTTGCAGAACTGTCCGGTGAGTTTTTACTAATGAACATGTTTTACCAAGGACTGGTCGTGCCTCGGAAAGCACGTTAAGTTGTTAGTCCCGGACGCCCTACGAACATCTAAAGGCGTTACGGGTTGTTGGAGCCCTCAAAAGTCCAACAATAGGCTACTTGACAGATTTATAATTTCTATCCTGAATTACTTGGTTGCGGTTAAGAAGTTCACCAAAAGTTATTTTTTTATATTTTAAATACGTATTTCGTAAGAAACATGCAAATAAAAATTCAAAATTCAAATAAGCCGCCGAAACGCTTTATTCAGCAATATGGCGTCGCGCTTTGTAAGTGACGTCACAAACTTATAAACGATTTTCGGTTCCGCTGTGGTGTTCGTGTTTATCTGTTATTTGTCAGTCAGAAAACAAAAAAATACCACAAATATCGTTAAAAATCTTCTAAAAACGCTAAAACACAGAACGACAATAAGTGTTTATGAGCGTATGACGTCATCGTGACATTAGCCAATCCCGATCGTTTCACAATATTAGGCGCGAGAAACAAAAAGCTAAAGATATTTTGGTGTTTTTGGATAAATTAATTATTATTATTTTTATTAAAACTCATGTAAATGACATAAATAACCCTCATTTTATGCATTTAAAGTAAATAATCACTAAAATATTCACACTGTCAAATAGCCTATTGGTCGAACTGCAATGCTTGGATAACGCCTTTAAGTTGTGGAGGTCAGACGGCAGTCGCTTCACGGAAAATATCGAAGAAATCAGCAGTTAGACTGGTAAAGCGGACCCCTAATACCCTACTATGACGTGTTAAAACCATCATTAAACCATTTTGAAAAAGGGATAGCGCTATTTATCTTGTATAGTTCCATCTTTATCTGTCACTGGAAACATGATGGTTTTACCACCCAGACTGTGAAAGCTCTTAAAATTACGAGAGTAGCCAATTTTTCATTCTTTATACCATACACTGTGTCTTGGTGCTCTAGTGGTTAAAACACCAACCTCTCAAGTATGAGTGTACGGGTTCGATTCTAGGTCAGGCAAGTACCAATGTAACTTCTCTAAGTTATATGTACTTTCTGAGTATATCTTGGACACCATTAACTGATTAAAAAGGTGAAGCAAAACTTGAGGAAACCTGGACTTTAAGTCTGTAATAGCCAATCCGCATTGAGCAAGCGTGGTGATTACGCTCAATCCATCTCTGTATGAGAGGAGACCTGTGCCCAGCAGTGGGACGATAAAAAAAGGTTGATGAAAGATACCATAAACTATAACTCCAAATCTCCTTTCAGGTGTAGTAAAAATAAAAACAAAAGGCAGTGTCACACAAGGTGACATAGAAGCAGAATTTCAGACGAAACAACTGGCCAGCCATCTCCTAGGATACTACACGATCAACGGACCGACCCACGGAACGAAGCTTCAGTTTGATTATCAATTCTATAAGAGTCCGAAGCAAACGATAAAGATTGAAGGGATTTATAGCGAGAAAACGGGCGGGTTTAGACATGACTTGTATGGGGATTTGTCCATGGAGTTTACTGCTTATCCCGGTTATAATTTCTATACGGTGTTGAAGAATATTGTGAGTATTTTTAAATCCTTCTTGTAATATAATTTCTAGATTTATTTAACTTAAATTGAGCCTCGTCGATGCCCGATGCTCGTCGATGCCCGATGCTCGTCGATGCAAAATACGCGATTGGACGTAGAATTACGACCCATTGACGCCTCTCAAGAGAAGATGCTCAACATTGTTTTCAAATTTGACAAAAGACGTAAAACCTTAATTGAAATTGTTTTTATAGTATTTATAATATTTGCACCAACGACAGTCCTGTTTGTGGTTCGGGAGAATCTCTGTCCATTCTTTGGTTGCCTAGAAGAGTTTGCATTAGCGATAAGGCCGCCTATTGTATATTTTGTTGTGCTGGATGTATTTTGATCGATGTCTCTTAAGTCCCGTCTACACGGTCCGTCTTGCCTGCGCAGTCCAGGCCTGTGCAGTCATGACTGCACAAAAAGAAGGAACAGTCGGGACTGCGCGCGCTACCATCTTGCCGTCCTCACACACGCGCTACCTGCGCAAACTGGTTTGCACAGGCATGCTCGCAGGTAACACGGAGCGTGTAGACGGGGCATTAGTGGTGTACTATAAAGTCATCATCATCATCTCAGCGTTTATCCCGGTTGCATCCGCGGCTTTCGCGTTGGAGCCCGGGGTCCGCTTTCTTACTTAATTTCCTTCATTTCGCGCGATCTTTAGCATCCTGTGGTTTGAGATTGTTGGCACGCATGTCATCTCTTACAACGTCAAGCCAGCACTTCTTTGGTCTACCTCGCTTGTTCCGGCCCGGCGGGGGCGCCATGGCAAGACATTTGTGACCTACATAACATGCCAGTTTTCGTAAGACGTGACCGTACCTACGTAGGCGACCCTCCTGCAGGTTGTCCACTGTATATATAAATAAATATTTTTTTTACAGAAAACCCAAACCCACGTGGACTTAGGATTCAACGTGAGCTCATCCCGCGCTACTAAAGACGACCCCGCGTTCACATTTGGATTTCAACGCGCAGAACGTCTCACCGGCATGAGACTCGACACGCACCTGACATTGCGCCGACCACGGCTTATTGATATGAGATTCCAGTTCGAAGGAGTAAGTATAGGAAACTATTATTCAGTTCTATCAAATGAAGGGTTCCATTGGCAACGGCTCAGAGTTACAAGCTCGTAGGTTCGCCCAGACAGGTGTTTTACTTTGTGCCGAAAACATTCCAGACTCGGCAGGACCTTGCTGGAACCATCTCGAACATTCTAGAATCCGATCGATCATTCTAGACTCACATAGAATAATATTCATCATAACTTTATGTTTTCATATAAATTGAGTTACTTAATTTAAGTTAAATTCTTGTACGGACGACAGCAGGTCAAGCTACCCCAAACTGTCAAATATTTATAATCAACCTTGAGCCTTAATGCTTTAGAGATAAAGTTGACAACCTAATAAGGAAATCTGATAGTTTGTAGTAGCTTGATGTACGGACGACAGCAGGTCAAGCTACCCCAAACTGTCAGATATTCCCAATCAATCTTGAGCCTTAAAGCTTTAGAGACAAAGTTGAAAATCTGATAAGGAAATCTGACAATTTGTAGTAGCTTGATGTACGGACGACAGCAGGTCAAGCTACCCCAAACTCAGATATTCCCAATCAATCTTGAGCCTTAAAGCTTTAGAGACAAAGTTGAAAATCTGATAAGGAAATCTGACAATTTGTAGTAGCTTGATGTACGGACGACAGCAGGTCAAGCTACCCCAAACTGTCAGATATTCCCAATCAATCTTGAGCCTTAAAGCTTTAGAGACAAAGTTGAAAATCTGATAAGGAAATCTGACAATTTGTAGTAGCTTGATGTACGGACGACAGCAGGTCAAGCTACCCCAAACTGTCAGATATTCCCAATCAATCTTGAGCCTTAAAGCTTTAGAGACAAAGTTGAAAATCTGATAAGGAAATCTGACAATTTGTAGTAGCTTGATGTACGGACGACAGCAGGTCAAGCTACCCCAAACTGTCAGATATTCCCAATCAATCTTGAGCCTTAAAGCTTTAGAGACAAAGTTGAAAATCTGATAAGGAAATCTGACAATTTGTAGTAGCTTGATGTACGGACGACAGCAGGTCAAGCTACCCCAAACTCAGATATTCCCAATCAATCTTGAGCCTTAAAGCTTTAGAGACAAAGTTGAAAATCTGATAAGGAAATCTGACAATTTGTAGTAGCTTGATGTACGGACGACAGCAGGTCAAGCTACCCCAAACTGTCAGATATTCCCAATCAATCTTGAGCCTTAAAGCTTTAGAGACAAAGTTGAAAATCTGATAAGGAAATCTGACAATTTGTAGTAGCTTGATGTACGGACGACAGCAGGTCAAGCTACCCCAAACTGTAAGATCTTCCCATAGTGTTGGTGGACCAAAATAAATAAATCAGCTAATACTTCACCACTGCTCTGTTAACGTTTAAGGAAATCATTGTGAGTATAAATAAATAAACTAATACATCACCACTGCTCTGGAAACGGTGATGAAACCTTCATGTCCTAGAACCGACACTCAAAGACATGGTTCTTTTACCGACCCGTACTGGTCCCGCATAGTAGATTACGGGCCACTCTCTATCACAGAAAGGGCAATGGGGACATTATTGGTTGATTTATGCTACACTAGATAACATTAAACAAAGGTTGACCTGTAGAATATATCTGATAATAATATATACCCTTTTGACCGACAGATTGGCCCAAAATACACAGCAGTAGCCCTTTTAAACTTCAACCCTAAGTCCCGCGAGATAATCGTCTCTGGCTACTTGTTCTTCCCGCCGGGAACACAGCTGTATTTGGACGCAGAACTCAACATGACTCTCCCGACGTTACATCCTTGTGTTATCAAGACAAAGGTCCATGAAAAACAGCCGAATGATTATCAAGTGAGTACTATGTTTATGTTTTATACAATATGTAAAGAAAACTGTTCGGTGCGTGAATGTATTGCTAGGTATCGATAACTGATTCTACTAATGCCTACAAAGCTGGAGCTAAACTTAAAAACATATTCCCCCTAAAAAATAAATATTATTTCGCAAATAGTGGTAACTTAATACATATGCGGTAGGCAACACATGCACGAGCGACGGGAGGCAGGGCACACGGCACGTGGTCGCATCGCTTATAATAATACCGTCAAAAATGGTGTTGTCACTTTTTTAAAAATTACCGAATTTTGGGGAACTTGGAATTAATTCGCGGGAAAAAAACATTATTTCAAAATTCATTAGTACTGTTACTATGATGATTAAGTAAATTTTTATATTATATTTGGTCAAGTGTTTACCTAACCTTTATTATCCTTATGGGTCGGACGGGGTTTTCTTTACATTTTGTATATCGATTATGGTATCGGTGGTACGATAATGACCATCTTTACACCCCTCGTGTCTAGAAAAGCACTTTGAGACGTTGGTTCGACGAGGACCGATGCCTCCTGGGCCAGGGTTGCGGGTTGGCGCACAGGCAAGTGAAGAAACACGGATGGGTTTTAGTCACTAAAAGTCTGACACGTCCTTTCACTCCGCCCAGAGCGGGAGAGATATTTGATGATTTCTCAAACAAAATGAAAACAAAAAAAAACCCTTGGTCTGACGGCTGTCATTTGTGGTATTGACAATCGTTACTGGTCGTTAAAAGTCTGAAAGTCTTACCAAGGGTAGGGTATGAGTACCCAGTAACTGGGTTGTGGGGGTCTGATTGGCAATCGCTCCATGTAAAATACTGGTATACAGTTAAATCCGCCCCCTAATCGACGAAGACATTTTTTGATTCCAACCAGTCGCAATCATTTGACAAAAATGTGTTCGCCAATTAGGGGGCTGGTTAGACTGGTAGCCGACCCCAACATGTTGGAAAAAGGCTAGGCAGATGATGATTTTATATATCAGTTGAACCGAAAAGTTTTGCATCTTTTCTTTCTATTTCATTAAGAAAAGGACAGAAGATAAATTATTAGTTCAGTCCTGTTAAAATAAGATACTTCATAGACAGTTTAGACACGATTTAAAACATGGGTACAGACGACAGCACGTCAAGCTACTACAATCTGTCAGATTTCTTTACTAGATTTTCAGCTTTATCTCTAAAGCATTAAGGGTCAAGGTTGATTAAGAATATTCAACAGTTTCGGGTAGCTTGACCTGCTGTCGTCCGTATGATGTACTATTTACGTCGTGTGCTGACTAATCTTAAAGGACTAAATTAATATTATATCTTTTGTCCTTTTCCTAATGAAATAGAAAGAATGAGATGCACGGAACTTAAATTTAGTTTAGTTAGTGAACAAGGGAATCGGTGCCACTTTCTCTTAATAAAAAAAAGTGATGGTGACGCTAGTTTCGCTTAGTAAAAAATCGGGGAAGGGATAGCAATTAAAAATATACATGATATAGTACAAGTGAAGAATACAGTGTGGCTACCATGAGTTTTCATTACGAAGATTCAATCATCGATATCGCCCGCGTTTGACTCATCGATTGGGCCGCTTCAAGGTTGTAAGAACTCAACCAATGCGTATGATCGAGTCTCGTAAGGAAAACTCATGGTAGCCACACAGAGACGTGTTTTCTTTTTATTAGCCAAAATAAATAAAATAATTCAATAAGACGTGCGCTTGTTGCACTTTTTTCAAACTCAAACTCGAGACTCATTTATTGCGAAAATGGGAATATGAACATAGATACATAAAAAGTTAGCTGAAATTTTCTATAATCATTTTCAATATATTCAATGTTCCCAGGTAAACGCAGTTGGAGTCTGGTTCACGGGAGTGGACTTTAACATTGACGCGTCTTACCAAGACCAGTCTAAGACCAATATGGCTTCGCATCACCTGAAGGCTTTGATTAGCAGCACTCACTTCAAGAACATAGCCGTGGATGGACGGTTTACACAAGATAACAGGCAGATCACGTTTATTGGACAGGTAAGTTATGTAATAAACTAGCTGCCCCCGAATTGCCCCCGGTTCCGCCCGTATAAGTTTCGATACCGTGAGAATATCTAGATAAAAAGTATCCTGAGGTTCCTGAGGGAACTCCAGTGGTGCTTTCTTTGTACAAACGTATTGTTACGGGCTAGGGGTACTGAAATGCCGGTTAATTGTTACGAAGTTTATTGGCAACGAAGGTACAGTCGATTGTAGGCAATGACAAGTAGAATGTCGCTGACGTTGCACCGAAGTCTTCCCTTATGTCCACGAAGTCCGTGTTATAAACACGCAATAACACTACAGATGTTACTTAACGTAGTACTCGCAGTTCTCGTTACAGTTGTCGCAGTAGGTATTCTCAAAGATCGCTTCTTAACTGTCGCTGTTTTCGTATCGCTAGTCGAGTGTAGACTGGCATTCGATAGGCCGTCCTAAGTCTAGCAATGCGTTTTATTATTGTATCTAGAAAATGTCTAGATCTGGGGAAATAGGGCTTAAAAGTGACACACTGCATGTCACGCGATATTGAACCTTATGCCATCGACATAAGGTCCATTCGTAACAGTATTCCGCTGTTTTCTTCGAGGATAATGCTTTTAGAGCAATTTTTATTTTCTACAATTTGACATCGTGATTATACGTGCCCCTATCATTTGATTGTTTCTGAAACTTAATTAATAATAGAAATACGATACTCCAAAATCGCGAAAAATGACCCATTACCATGACTATAAATTTTTGACAAAAAAGAAAATAATAGAAGCATAGGTATACTTTTCCTCTAAAATTTTGATAGAAAAATTATTGAGATCTGTCGTGTTTTGAAAAAGAAAACAGCGGATTAGGAAACGGCTTTTGGTCAACGCTTTTGTAGATAAAATCAGCCTGAGCTGCAACTGTCCTTTCGCACTTTACCAGGAGAGGTTGGAAGCAGCGCGACGGCAATAGTTTCTTCAAATACCTATTTTCCAAATTCCTCGGCAGTGGAGTCCCCTCTTAATCCCAGTTATAAACCACCCGTGTGCTAAATTTGCATGCAAATTCCTTCAGCAGTTTTTGCGTGAAGATATAACAAAAATATTAATAAGATGGCTCGAAAAAATTTACAGAAATGTTTTACGTATGGATAAATTCCGATAAGTTTGCAAGGTACGACAGGCGCTGACTGATTTGACCGGAATAAACCCATATTTTTCTTCTTTTTCGTAATGAATAGAAAGGAAAAGAGACACTGAACTGAAATTTGAAATTATTTATTATGTTAAAAGTTAAACGTTTTATGATGGCAGTGTCGATGTGGGTAGGTACTTGCACATTAATAATACGCACCACACAGTGTTCTAGTTCACTGGTTTATATCTTTTGCCGTTTCTTGGCATCCGTGCGTCACTAACGGGATCCAGCAGAATACCAGCGTCAGGTATCCTACCTGGCACATGCTGAGCTGGACTCCTATTTGGTGCAACCGTGAGACATACACCGCAAAGTTATGTTTGAAACCGTTTCAAATCTCTGTGTTGTCTATGGGTGAATTTGTTTATATTTTTTCTTTAATTATTTTTTTTTTGTACTATTTGTTTATCACCCTTCTTGATGTATTTTTTTTCTTGTATTATCTGTATTGTGTCTTTTGTTGTTGCATCAAATAAATGTGTTATCTACCTATCTATCTAAATTGAATTTAGTAGTGTCAGTGTCTGATCACATTCTTCCGCAATAATCAACCAACTTGTTCTCCTCAACAGGGCGAATACAACGACGACCACTACAGAACTCTCATCCGATACATACTACTCTCTGAACAAAACTTCACCACCTATGTGGAAGTGGACGTGGGGAAGAAGGCGTACAGTGTGAATTTGAACGCGGATCTCAGCAACAACACGAATGTCAACATGGATGTACATTTTGATCAGTAAGTAGTGTCAAAGAAAATATATTAAAAATCAAATTAAAATGAAAGAACACGAGTGGAATAAGCTATTTGACAGTATGAATATTTTTGTTATTATTTGCTTTAAATACATAAAATGAGGGTTCTTTGTGTCATTTACACGAGTTTTAATGAAAATAATAACAATTAATATATCCACAAAAATATGTTTGGCATTTCGTTTCTCGCGCCACATATTGTGAAACGATCCGGATTGGCTAATGTCACATCAGTGTGACATTAGCCAATCCGGATCGTTCGGCCATCATTCTTGGCATCGGCATTGGGTATCGGCTAATTTCATAATGACGATGACGTCATCGTCATCGTCATTGTGAAATTAACCAATCCGGATCGTTTCTCGTTTCAAGTAGTGTGAGATTGTTGGCACGCATGTCATCTCTTACAACATCAAGCCAGCATTTCTTTGGTCTACCTCGCTTGTTCCGGCCCGGCGGAGGCGCCATGGTGAGACATTTTTTACCCACGTAACATGCCGGTTTTCGTAAGACGTGATCGTACCAGCGTAGGCGACCCTCTTGCAGTTTGTCTGCAATGTCATGGACACGAAGACTGCCAGGGATGCGGGAGTTCCTGGTGCGGTCTTTCCGTGTAACTCCACACATCCACCGCAGCATATTCATCTCCGTGACACGCAGCTCCTGATTGTGAACCGGCAAAAAATTATTAACAGTCCATTTTGCGACAGATTTTTAGGAATTTTACTTTGGATTTTTTGCTACAAAACCTTTTTCTTCACTAGACTTCGCGACCTTCACTTCTCTTTTCAACGCTGGGTAACGGCCCGTCAGAAGCGACTGAGCGCCGCTTTCAACTGGGATGCAAACCGTGACCCTTCGCAAAAGGTCAGCGTGGACGTTCAGCTCGACAACAAGGGCACCTGGCATCATGGTGGACACGTGTCCTTGTACTACCCTGGAAGGATGGTCAATGGAGAGTTCGAGTTTTTGCTGAGAGGTGAGAAAATCCTGATTATGACTTAGTTCTTTATATACTATCGGCGCCCCGCGATTTCACCCGCGTAAGTGTCGGTCCCGTGGGAATATTACTAATACCTAATACTAGTCGACACGATTAGTGCAGTGGCTGAGCGATAGACTGCTGCGCCGTGTGTCGCGGGTTGGATTCCCGCAAGGAACAAATATTTGTATGGCCTACTATTAGTTGTTCCGGTTCTGATTGTTTGTGTATGTGAATTTATATGCTTTTAAATGCAAAAAAAAATGAAAACAAAAAAAAATAATAAAAATATCGGGATAAAAGTATCTATGCTATACTTTTTTCCTGGTTATAAACTAACCCCCTATTCATAAACGCTGCTTAAAGTTTACTATACTCCATTTATTATAACATTAGAAAAAAGAGGCTCGCAGAAGCAGGAGTACAAAACCTTTTATTTTGAAGTCAAGTTCGAACAATTTTAACAAATAATGTATGTGATTTTAATGTAAGTGTATGACTTCTATGTATGGCAAAGCGTATTCTATGTATCTACTCATGACGATGCTTGGAATAGATACATGAAATGAAAAAAAATAGTAACAATCAGTTTATTAAAAACTATTATTTAAGGCTATTAAATAAGGGAAAAGGTTTTGCCACCTTAATGATATAATTAATGGATGTGATAGATATGTGAATTCTTTATTCATCATCCTCTGATGATGATGAAGAAGATTCACCAACGTTAATAATGAATCTTTCTACAACATTATCCATTATACCATCAAGTTGGCAAAATCTTTCCTCTTCTTTAATCGTATGAGCAATGCAAGATTGCCATTTCTCTGCAGTTATATTTGTGAGTGCTTGAGGGAGCAACTGCTTCACTTCCTCTAATTTAAAACATTTATTGTTTTGTGCTACATATCCCTTCACTTGAGCCCATACTAATTCGATTGGGTTGAGCTCGCAGTGGTAAGGTGGGAGGCGCAACACTAACACATTTTTTTCTTTAGCCATCTCATCTACTACAAACTTTTGGTACAAATGTTTTACTTGTTTCACTTTCTCTAATAAAGTGGCCCTAAGGTCTTTTTCCTCAAAAGGAATACTTTTGTTTTTCAGCCACTCCTGAATATCTGCCTTTCGTGTGGCTGTAGTTGGCAGCTTCTCCACTTTTCTTGAATGATATGGCGCATTATCCATAACAATAACTGAACCACTCTCGATTTTAGATAATATTAGTTTGAACCACTTTTCAAAATTGTGTGCATCCATTTCAGAATGGTAGTCTCCATCACACTTTTTGGCTTCAAATATTAGTTCACCATCCATTAAAAACCCATCTGTTGATCCTGTGAAATGAAATAAAAACAAATCAATAATTGTGTACCGGTGGCATAGAATACTTGATTGCTGGAAATAGATTTTAACCTTTAAATAGCAACCGAAATTAATTGCATCATTAATGTCCTTGAACAGATGATTCTAAAACCATAAACATCTTTCTCCGAGGGAAAGTATTAAGACTTAACCAGTTTTAGTGACCGAAAATGCAGTGGTCATTTTATTAATGTTTTGGTAATGTGACAATTGTTAATGAATTAAAAATAAAATAAAAGTTTTACCAATATGGCCAATGATAAGACGTTTCCCTTTTCCAGTTGGGTTCTTTAAACCAGTTGATAAGCCTGCTCGGTGTGCTTCCTTTGAAGACTTAATAGTGGTGTCTTGCCATACCTTGCTTTTTGTGTGTCCTGTTTGTATAATTAAAGTTGTAGATGTAAATGCAATATTAATTCAACTTATGTTGAACTAATAATACTTCACTGTATTGTTTTGCATAAAGGAGGTTTTACATAACTTGATAAGCTATTTACCGAGTTATGTAAAGCCCCCTTCTTCCAGACTTCATAAATATTAGCAGCACTGTACCTTCATTTAGCCAAGTCTCATCTAAATAATATATTTTTTTTTCCTTCATTCCTTAATTTCTTAATTTCATGAAGATATTTCACCCTCCATAACACAATCTCTTGTTTGTCGATAAGGGCACTTTTTCTACTTCTTTTAATATATGTAAATTTTAATTTGTTCTTAATTAAATTATATAAAGTGCTTCTTTTAAAATCGGGTAGAGACTCATCACTATTTACGGCTTCCAGAATCTTATCCAATGTTGGTAATTCATTATCAAAGAAAAAAGAATGAATTTTTCTTCGTATTCCACTTAATGTTATATCATCATATTCATCAGATTTTGAGTATTTCCGTTGGCGAGGAGGGGGTGATTGCAGGCGACCTTTTATATTGTACTCTTTGAGGATATTATAGACCGTTGCACGAGATATGCCTATAAAATGATTAATAGTGTATATTAGTACCTCACAAAGCATGCTATTTTCAAATATATTTATTTTTTATAGTAAAATCCTTAAATTCCTGCAATTTCTGCATTGGATATGATCTTTACCTGCAATTTCTGCAGTTTTATTAATTAACTGCGTCTTATAAGCAGGGGTACCTTCTGGCATGGATCCCTTGACGTCTTTATGAATATTTATAACTGTTGTTTTTTCTGCAGAACAAAGAGGTCTTTGCTTTGATCGCTTTTTCTTGGGAGACAATATTTTAACCTCATGATCAACGTTGGGGCCACGTTTTTTTCGCTGTTGACGTTGCTCAGCTTTACCAGCAGTTTCAGAACGTACATGTTGTGCTTGCAAGCCACTTGGACCTGCACCGAGATAGTCCGTGTTCATAATTCAACAAAACGTACTGTTTTGTATGTACAACACAAAACTAACACTAATAACAATAACAAAACAATAACAAACAGAAAAACAGTAACAAATGACAACTAAACCACGAATATTCAACAATAACAACGAGAGAAGGCGTAGCATTCACAAGTATCCACAAGCGAATAACGGTATGTCAATATTGACAATTGCAGATAGATGATATTATAAACCAACAAAATTAAAAAACACGTGCTGCCACAACTTAGGAAGGGAATAGGTAACATTTTAGATTTGGTTGAGTTATAGTTACATGAAAAAACGTTTCGGGCGTTGTCTGCCTCTGCTTCTTTTAGATTTTAAGCATTGACACGACATTATTTTATTTAAAAAATAAATAATATTAAATGAAGGACATGTAATTTAAGAACGTAGATGGCTTAAATAAGTACAAATTAGGTGTGACAGTTGCTATTTAAATTGATAATATTTAACTCTACATCAATCTTGACTGTAATAGTGTTTATTGTATTTTTTTGCAAACTGTGCACTTAAAAGAGCCTTTTTTAACTTCTGTCTAATGCTATAATAAATGGAGTATAGTTAATTTTAAGCAGCATTTATGAATAAGGGGGTATATGTATGGAAAGTTTCATCTAAATCCGTTCGGTAGTTTTACGTGAAAGAGTAACAACCATACATACATACTATTTACAGCTAAGGGTCAAAAGTGCATTACCCCTTTTGAACTTTATTGCAATGACAATAAGTGTCAAAAGTGGTACTCCACTTTGGACCCTTACTGTACACCTGACACTACTCACAGCTTTCGCATTTAAAATAATAATGTTTATTTCAAAAACCAAATACAATTTATCCATCTCAAACAAACATATAATAGTATATTTCATTACAAGTGCGGAAAGGCTGTCATTACAACGAGTTCCGACAAATGTCGACCCGAGCCGAGGCGCAGCCGAAGGTGAGGGTTGACATTCATGAGGTGTTGAATTTGACGTTGAGGGTTCCGCACGTGTACTGAACAACTATTTTTAATACAGTTGCGAAAAAATTAAGCAATTTATTAAAATAATAAAAACACAATAAACTCAACTAACTAATCATTTATTTCTTAGAAAAGTTATAATTCACATATACATTGAAATTGGTACAGTTTTTTATACTAACTGGGGAAGTTTTAGGTTGCATATTTACTGTTTGAGACAAACTATTATTAATTTCGTATGATTGTTCATGTATATTTGTCAAAGGTGTTATACAATGGCGTTTGCTAGTTGATGGAATTGGATCTAATGACTTATCATTATCAACGAAGGTAAATGGACGAACTTTCTCTTCACTATTGTCATGTGAAGGTGACGGACTGGACTTTAAATTAATGGATTGTGTGATTTTTTTCCCAGTTTCTAGTTTGTTGTGTAATGAATCAGCAATATAGCCTTCTGCAACTTTGTCTGACTTCCAACCTCCTAGTCGCTTTAAGGACGTCAAATTGACTCCTGAATCTGCCAATAATGTAGCAGAGGTCCTCCTGAAGCTGTGCCCAGTATAATACTCTGCATCCGGCAGACCAAGAAACGTAGCTATTTCTTTTGGCATATTACCAAATTTGTTTATCCCGATTGCTTGAGATGTACACTTTCCTTTTTGATAATTTTGGAAAAAACGGTCGGATTTTCCTTTTTGGGACCGCTGATTCATATATTTTTGCACTATTCTAAGAAAATCTCATTCAACAACAAAGCTTCTCGGTATCTTATTTTTTGTATTCGGAATCTTGATTAGTAACATTTTTTATGGGCTTCAATATCTTTTAAAGTAATATTGGATAACTCCTCTCTCCGGCAAGCACCAACAATGCCAAAAATCAGCGCAACCTACAAAAAAAAGGGATTTGATTAATATTTTTTTAAATAATTTAATGACTGTATTTTGCGATTTCGTAAACTGAATACTAAAGAAAAATATAAGTACTTATTAATTAATTACCTTTGTGGCTAAATAACGATCATCGGGAGCTTCGTTTAAAAACCTTTCCACTTCATTCGATGTTAATATTTTCGACTTTTTAGTTGTAAAACCGTCTGATTGTCGTTTTAAGAAAGCATTTAGTTTTGGGTATTGACTTATATCCACGTTGTTTCTTATTTTCAGCATACTTTGTATCATCGAAAACCTCGACCATAATGTAGAAGGTTTTAATTTTGCTGACAGTTCGGAGAAATATGCCAACATAACATTTTCTGAAAAACTATTTGCCTTTTTCTCTTCTCTCCACGCAATAAATTCGTTATATATAGATATGTAGCGACTTTTTGACTTTTCCGGTAAAATTTTCTCCGAAGCATTTTGTGCAATTATACTGAGTTCCGGTGGTGGTAATTCAAATAAAATATCGTCGAAATTACTCATTTTGTGCAACAAACAACTAAACTCGCAAAGAAAATTTTTGAAAAATGGCACAAACCGTAAAAGAATATAAGCAGAGATTGCACAAAGATACAGCCAAGTCTTCAGTAGAATTTTTTTATTGATATGAACTGAAAATGAAATGAGATGAAATTAAATAAAACTTAACCTAACTCATTGAATTAAATCATTAAATCTGATATTGAAACAAATTAGTAGCTTCTTTTTAGAATTATTTGCATGAATCATAAAACTTCTATGATTTTTTTTAAATAAAAACTTCATGGTTGGTTTTTTTTTTATTTTTAATAGACAATATTTTGACAGTTGGGAAAGAGAACGCACTAGTTCGGAAAAGGTAAAGAAAAAGCACGAATGTGTAATAGCCCACTTTCCGAACGCTATACGTCCCTGGAATACACCATTTTTTGAGCAACTGTATTAAAAAAATATTATTAGTAGGATAAACGACCAGTAAAAGAAATATTGATAAAGTGTGTGCTCGATAGTTCTGCTTACTTCAATGGGAGAAAGGTGTAACTTTATTCACATTTTGTTTTAGATAAGGCCAAAAAAAATTAATGACGAGGACGACAACAGGTTAAGCTACCTAAAACTGTAAAAGATTTCCAATCAACCTTGAGCCTATAATGCTTTAGAGGTAAAGTTGAAAATCTAATAAAGAAATCTGACAGATTGTAGTAGCTTGATGTGCTGTCGTCTGTACAGTCAGAAGCAAAAATATGTATACATTGCCAAGGCTCCAAAAATATGTAAACATCTTCGACTTTAAGACGAAGTGCTCAACTTGAAGAGCATAAAATTATAGCCACCGGTTCACATCATAAATATGTATACGCTCATTGCTTCGTTAAAATATGAACCAACGCGTGAATACTTGCTATTGATGGAAGCGTGCATACATAGTATTGTTCCTTTCGTGGTGGGCATAATTTAATGAAGCAATGAGAGTATACATATTTATGATGTGAACCGGTGGCTATAATTTTATGCTCTTCAAGTTGAGCACTTCGTCTTAAAGTCGAAGATGTTTACATATTTTTGGAGCCTTGGCAATGTATACATATTTTTGCTTCTGACTGTACCTACTACCGGCCAACCTTCATTCGATTCGCGTCGTAAATAACCATTTCGCAACTTTCACTACCTACAACAAACTTCCGAATGTTCAGAGTAATTTGGATTATTTGGGAAATACTAATAAGCCGATATTATAGACTATCAGATACATTATTAGACTTGATCTAATTTACTATGATCATAATATACAGCATGCATTTTAAATTTTTAATATGTTCGGTCCTATTGGTCGCAGCGTGATGTTATAAATATGTATAACATCACGCTGGCTGGCTTTAGGCTATATAGCCTAAAGCCTTCCTGAATTAATGGGCTATCCAAAGCCGACAAAAAAAATCAAATCGGACCAGTAATTCCTGAGATTAGCGCGTTCAAACTCTTCAGCTTTATATATTAATATAGATATTCAACTTCATCAGTTTTCTATTAAAATCTTATTGTTCCAGATTGGTTCTGCCAATGGCATGTCCGCATGGGTTGGTCGAGCGACTCGAACATTCTGTGGCGCGTCAAGATGTATTCTGAAGCCCACGATGAGACCGTATACGCGTTGCTGTCCAGTATGACCACGCCCTTCGCTGGATGGAGGGACACTAGCTTTAACGTTATGTAAGTTGAATAAATCATTGATACGATGATTAGGAAGACAATACAGACTTATATTTCACCTTTAAAATACAGCTTCTGGGCAGGAATCATCTCGGATCAATAATTTTCCATCATTACGTCACACATCGCAATCGGAATCATTTTGAAGGATATTCCTAATCCATTGCTTTATATGTTTGAAAAACCAGGGTCTACTCAATGTAAATAACTCAATGAATGATTTAAAACTGTTAAAATGATAGCCAAGAATGGCTTTCTTTTTGTTAGTGTTAAATTAGCAGTGTTAACATGATGCACGGTTAGCGCAGTGGTTAAGCTATTGACTGCTACGCTGCGTGTCGCGGGTTCTATTCCCGCACGGAACAAATATTTGTTTGTAGTTGATCCGGGTCTGGATGTTTGCGTAAGTGAATTTATTGTTTGTAAACGCATCCACGACGAGAAATTCCTTGAGTGGGGCAACGTTTTTTTTTAAAACATCTACTAATATTTTGTGTGTGTGTGTGTGTGTAGTAACTCTGTCTGTCTGTTACGCTTTCCCGCTTAAACCTCTCAACCGATTTTGATGAAATTTGGCACAAACAATCTTTAAACCTTGAGAAAGAACATAGGCTACCTTTTATCGCGGAAAAATTTGATGTTCCCGAGAGAAATCCAAAAAGCGAGATATAACCGAACTTCACGCGGGCGAAGCCGCGGGCGGAAAGCTAGTAAACATATAAAAGTTAGTTACCTACGCCAAAAAAACCTTAACACTGAAGCTTCATTTTCGCCACCAGGTGGCGTTACCACGACAACCTTCAAGCCCTAAACGGCAGCATGAACTGGCAAGAAGATTACCTAGCGTTCAGTCTGCTCGCCGACTATCTGTTCAAAACGAACGAGTTCTACGGCGAGATCAACGCCCTCGTCAACTCAACCATACCGACGTTACCGAAAGCGGCCGCCATAGCCAAACATAGAGTTGTTTGGAAGAAAAGTGCTGATACCCTGCTGAGCTTCCAGGTAAGAACGATTTAGAGAATAATGAGTTACTTGATATAGGAGGCCCCTATAGCCAGGCCAATGGTCTTTTGGAAGAAAAGTGCTACACATGACTGAGTTTTTATGTAAGCAGTAACAAATTGAACCTTATTTTTAGTGAGTGAGATATATCTCACTGTCAGATTTTATTCTAACTTTATTGTGACATTTAAATAGTTTTACTGGCTGACTGTAAATTCAGCTTCATTCTGGGTAAGTAATATCACTGGAATCTGTGGTTGGTTTCTAAATGTTATTAAAAACAAACAAAAATAAATATAATCATGTTGTTTAGTTTTGTACACTAAGGTCCGTATTCCAGAAGGAAATTCAAGCATTGATCTCTGCTTAAGCATTACTTAAAACTAGTTTCTACCAATCAAATGGCTTGAAACGAGACTTAAGTAGAGCTTGAGTTTTGAGTGACGTTCTGTAATACGGACCTTAATGGCGCCGATTCTGTTGCTCACAAACTAAACTAATTTTAAGTTATGTGCATCTTTTCCTTTCCAGTTCGTTATGAAAAGGATAGAAGACAACGTTTTAATTTAATCCTGTCAAATTAAGATACTCCATAGACAGTTTGGACGCGATTATAAACATGGCGCCTCAAAATACGCCAGTTTACGTCAGGAGTGCACTAATTTGACAGGTCTAAATTGACATTTTATCTTCTGTCCTTTTCTTATAGAAATGGAAAGAAAAGAAAAAGATGCACTTAACTTACAATTAGTTTTGAACAACAGAATCGGCGCCAGTATTTCAGAACCATTGGCTTGTAATAAATACACAATATAGCTACAATTTTTGTAATTCCCAATATTATTCATTATAGACATGTAAGTATATCTTAGTATAAGAGATATTTGTTTCTATTCCAAAAACAACTGGAAAGATATATAGCAACTCACACATAGACAACTTTTTACAAATATTTTCCATAGCAACATTCTATTATTCTACTTTATAGTTGGCACATTCATAGCCTAATTTCGTTTAAAACTATCTTATTGAACCCTAAACCGCCAATTACGAAAATGCAATGGTATTCATAAACAGTTCAGGAAAATCGTGGCATTTTCCCAAAAACTGCTTACAATTATTCATCAATGATCAGGGCTCAATATAATACAAACAACTTAGTCTAACGTTTCCGGAAACCTATTGTGTAATAAAATATTTGCCCCAACTTTTAATGTTTTTTGTGTCTTTATTCTCTTATTGTCATGTCTTGTCGCTAACAAACATTTTTTATTTCTTTCCCATTCAGCTCATACAGCTTTTTTCGTTGACATAGAGATGACCTTGCATTAATCAGTCTTACATTATTTCGTAGCAGATTTACTGTAGGGTGGAGGCCACCCTACATTCTTTCCACTTCACACAACCAACCTCTCTCTAAGCCTACCGTGTAGTTGTTTCCTGCTATTGGGGATCCACCCAGTGATGGCTTTTGCATATTGCTGCTCTGACATGGAACAAATATGGTTCCACAGTTACTGTATTATAATCAATTATTACGTGTAATTGTCAGTAACAATCAAGCATTGAAATTAATTTTAAAGTTTTACCCCTTTCAGCTTATTTGTGGGTTATTGGAGACAATCTTACTTACAGAAATAAAAGTGAAATTTATTAAACAACATTTAACATTAATTTGTGGCAAACTAGATACACAGATTAACAATCTATATCTTAATACGGTTTCACTACAAATACACAGATTAACAATCTATATCCTAATACGGTTTCACTACAAATACACAGATTAACAATCTATATCCTAATACGGTTTCACTACAAAGTTACATATAGAATTCAGAGTTAAACATTGAAACTTGACCATGGAATAATGAATTAATTAATTGGAGGCAATAAAGACATTTGTGAAACATTGAGCGAAGTTGTGTGGCCACTGTTGGTACAGTAAGAAATTATACTACATTTATATGTTGTATTGCAGGAACTTTTGTTTGTACTTGCTAAGTTTAAAAGCAAGGATTGTTGTTACCTGATTACCCATTTCTCTTCCAATAACTACACACAATCTTACAATAACTATAAACATAAACTAAGCAGAAAGAGTATATCCTAAATTAAGCATCAAAAATACAACACAGCTACAATGTTCCATAGTCAAGTTTGTAGACTTTTATATTCTTTATAGATGTAATAACACTGACAGAAAACATCTATTTCTTAACAGTATTCACGACAACATTAACCTAAAATGTACTTCATTCATCACCTTCACTATCCACTGTAGCTTTTCCTAACCTCGTGTTTTACACAACAGACTTAGTAAAAACTAAACATATCAGATCATGTAGGCACTTCTTCGTTTGTCGATTCAAACTCCAACTTAACGTCGTCATGGAGCCCGTCGACATCAACCTCGTTCTCCGAAGCATTCAGCATGTTCAACGTAACCTGCCGCACAGGGACACTGGCATCTTCAAAAGCTTTTTTCTTCAAAGTAGTGCGTATTTGGTTGACAGTTCGGCCTTTGATATGCTGGCTCAAATTGTTCAAGTCCACGGCAAAGCGATGTACGCAGACTCTTAACATCTCGATCTCGTCGTCCGTCCATTTTCCACCAGGTTGAGAGTCGCCCATAGGATGTAATAGCTTCGTCATTTCAGCTAGTTTGTTGAATGCGCTCCCCGCTTCGCGAAATATTTCGCTGACCTTTGCGGCAGAATTATTCATTGTTGGGTTTTAAAATTATATTACTCCCGATGAGAATTAATACACGGCAAACCGCTTGTTTCGCACGAAATTACAGTATATTAAACTATTTTCATATATTCAACGGCCACAAACAACCTCTAATATTTCTTATCAACAGACATTTTGTTTTATCTGTCAATGTCATGTCAATGACGTCAAACAACGGTCGCGTTCCAGGTTCGTGACTCGTTCAGAAAATTATATCTTATCTTAGTATGGACTTTGTAATTTTTCGATGTTTTATTTGAAGTTTTTTATTATTATGTATATTTTAATTATTTATACAGTCGTCTTCGTTCACGCGGTGTTCGCTTTTTCTTCTACGAACTTCAACATCCTCTCCACGCATTTGAATATTAGTTTTGTAAAATTTATAAATATGGGCTGTATTCATAAGTATAAATAAAAGTAGAAGCCTAGTAAGAAACTATAAAGAAAGATAGTAAAATGGCATATAACTCCTCAGATCACTTTTTCTCTGGTCCATATTAATATTTAACCTGTTTTGTTACAGTACAACGAAGACGGTCTTCTGATGATCAACTCCTCCTGGACATTGGATAGAGGACTTACTGAGAACAATATCACTGGCACGGTCAAACTTCTTACGCCTTTCCAAGTAAGCTTTTATATAATTGTCATGATTAAAATATCACGCCTGTATTTTCAAAATGGGTTGTGTCAGAGTCGGTAGGTATGTCTGAAAAATTCTACTTTTGCTGGTAAATTCAAACCATAACCATGCTAAAAGCAATACTCACCTAAGAGTCTCGTTTCCATAAAAATGGTGTTTCGTATACAATTCCAACGATTAACTAAGTACGCCGGAGCTATAATAGGGCCAATTGTGTATGCAGAGACAGGTGCACTCTCTGTTCTTTTACTCTTATAGTCCTATGGAATTGTAAGCTGAGACTGTTGTTTTTGTTGTTGCCTTTTCTTTACCTCACTATACTTCTGTATCTTGGGTGCGTTTGCAAACATTTAAACGCACGCGCACAAACAGCCAAACTAAGCGGAACTACCAGTTAGCAATACAAATATTTATTACGTGCGGGATTCGAAACCGCGCGTTTGCTCATCTACTGCGCCAACCATAAATAACTAGAATAGAAAGAGAGCAACGGCCTTACGAGCCGTCCAAGGCAGGTCGGCTTCACATGAGCATTGTCCAATCTCCGAGCTACTTCTCTCAAATTCGTAATAGAAGAACCTAATCACGGTCTACCAGGTATTCGCACTTGCGACTACAATGCTAACAGGGCAGTGAAACATTACTAAGTAAATATAACCATTCGTGTCTTTCCAGGGTTACAGAAAAGGTTTCCTCCGCACTCATTTCGTGCTAGGTCACAAACGAGACATCAACGGCATCACCTACCTCGACCTTGAAGAGAAAGTACTCAAGATTTATGTTAACGGTAACTATCTAAAATATATCGATAAATCTATTACAATTAGGCCGATTGAACTGAATCGTCAGTGTGGCTACCATGAGTTTTCAGTACGAAACTCGATCATACGCATCGACAGCTTTTGGTGCTTTCATTAGTTGAGAGTTCTTACAACCTTGAAGCGGGCCAATCGATGAGTCAAACGCGGTCGTTATCGATGATCGAGTCTTCGTAATGAAAACTCATGGTAGCACTGGTCATGTACTGATATACGTTTATAAAAAACCGGCCAGGAGCATGTCGGGCCACGTTCAGTGTAGGGCTCCGTAGTTTCCCGCCCGTCACAATAAATTGAGGATTGAAAACCCACAATAGAGGGTGATAACTAAAGAATGATTTATAGATTCCAATTATTCTATAGCTAATACCCGTCCCGATCCCATCAACTCTGAAGTTCAAAGTAATTGTCCTATAAAGTCAAGTTCTACTTCTGAAATTTTTTCATATCTTTTTTTCTTTTGTAGCGCTTATTTCCGAAAATATTAACATTATCCAACAATGATTTTAAGAAACTCCTATTCATTATATCACACGTTGGGATTGAAAAGAAAAAAAATATCTCTCCGCACTTTACGTGCATGGGTCTCCCAAAAATCCGCGACACACTACGCAACAGTCGATCGCTCAACCATAGCACCAAACGTGTCGTTATTGAATTCCCATTGCTTACAGTATAGGTACTCAGATCTGCTTACTATCAGAAGTGGGAGCACCTCGCGGGCCCAGAATGCGTTAGTAGAATCCATGTCATTGGCGGCTTATGTTGAAAAAAGCATGTCGGCAACCTTTGCCCGCGCGAGTTGCCCGCCGACACTTCGACGGCTTGCCGACGGCTCGCGTACGCAAGCACTCAGTTGCCCGGCGACATTTCAGCTGTAGTGACGTGCTAGTATTTTTGTATTTGTTGTGAGAATGACACAAGAATTATTATAAAACTCTTAACGACGCATGGTAATCACTAACTGCCAAATAAGTTTCTAATGTCGAGCCGCCGACATGCCGCCGGCAAAGTTTTACGACTCGCAATGACTGAAGACCTAGCCCGCCGGCAAGATGTTGCCGCCATATGCCGCCGGGCGGCTTTGGTGTGTAGAGCGCTTTAGGTTGTTACTTCTAAGACATCATCATCTCAGGCAGCGTTAATCCCAGTCGCATCCGAAGCTTTCAGCTTTGGAGTCTGGGGTCTGCTTTACCAGGTTCATAGGTTGTTACTTCTAAGACATCATTTTAGCCACCATAGTGAAAGAAATCAAGAATATGTCACTTGTTTCCACAGATTACTATCGCATGTATCCGTATATCCTTCTCTGTATGAGAGGAGACCTGTGCCCAGCAGTGAGACGATAAAAAGATTGATGATGACTAACGTACGGGCTCCTATGAATGAATAGAGAAAACTCCCAGGAACACATCGGATACTGCTATAATTTCTACTCTTTCCACAGGTCACATGCGTCGTATAACCAACTGCATGTTGGTCGTGAACGTGACAAGTCCCATGGTGGAGTTCCCACAGATGACGGCGCGGTTCGGCTTTGTTGAAGCGGACAGACATTTGGTCGCTATGGTGGTGACCACTAACTCTACTACTGGTACGTTTTTAACTTTTAAGACGCTGTGAATAGCAAACTTTTAGGTATTTGAGGGGGTGAAGCAGACGAAGTGGGACACGACTAGCCCCGCCCACTGCGGGGCGCGGGGCGCTCCGCGCGAGTACATCGATGCGTGAGGTGAGGCGTCGTGCATCGAGAAATACGCACGTTCTATTAAATCTATACCAACCATTCTCTATTCCATCTACATTTAGAAGCGTAATTTCACAACCCAACCGCGACGTATGGTTGGCTCTGTTCGTCACAGTCCCGGTTCGCATTAGACGAGCAGCAGGTTCGAATCCCACATCCGTTCACTTTACCTTGCGATTTTCGAAAATGTGTATTTTATACATATTTTCATTTTTTATTATTTTTTTTGTTTTCTTTTTTATTTTTATAATGCGCTTTGTCCGTTCTGCTTAAATTTTTGTGTTATGTCCTTTTTTCATGAAACTGTTAGAAATATATCATTTCTAGAAATTACTATTTATAAACAGCTGTTTAGAGTAACTGTTAAAAAAAAATGCATTTTCGGATATTTAAAAAATAAAAGATTTCTTCTTCAAAACTGCAACTCTTATCGAAATCGGGTTTGTACGAGTGAAATAGATGGAGGCACTTGGAGGAGGCCTATACTGAAAGAGGCCACGAATAATGCAACAAAATGGAATCTAAATTTACTGTTTTGAACTATTATCAAATCAACTGTTATTTTTATTGTTTTTCTTTTCTATTCCATCTACATTTAGAAAGGTTATTTCATAACCCAATCCCGAAGCATGGTTGGCTCTGTTCGTCACAGTCCCGGTTCGCATTAGACGAGCACCAGGATCGAATCCGACTTTACCTTGCGATTTTCGAAAATGTGTATTTTATACATATTTTCATTTTTTATTATTTTTTTTTGTTTTCTTTTTTATTTTTATAATGCACTTTGTCCGTTCTGCTTAAATTTTTTGTGTTATGTCCTTTTTTCATGAAACTGTTAGAAATGTATCATTTCTAGAAATTACTATTTATAAACAGCTGTTTAGAGTAACTGTTAAAAAAAATGCATTTTCGGATATTTAAAAAAATAAAAGATTTCTTCTTCAAAACTGCAACTCTTATCGAAATCGGGTTTGTACGAGTGAAATAGATGGAGGCACTTGCTCCTCCAAGTGCCTCCATCTATACTGAAAGGGGCCATGAATAATGCAACAAAATGAAATCTAAATTTACTGTTTTGAACTATTATCAAATTAACTGTTATTTTTATTGTTTTTCTTTTTTTAAATTATATTATGAACTAAGAAATTCATGGTTAAATAAAGGCTTATTATTATTATTTATTATTAATTTCTAGAAATTTGTAGAAAGAAAATTATAACGAATTGATTTTAAATATTAGTTTGCATTATAATTGTTACAAAAAGAATATATTTAAAAAGATGGAACAATTACTACAAAAATACAGAAAATCGGATAAATTAATAATAATTAAAAAAAAAAACAATTGCAAATAAGAAATCCAACAAAAAGCATACAACGTAAGGCTGGGGTTTGAACCCGAACACATACAGGTGAAGAAAAATGTGCCGCGAAAAGTAAAAAGAATAATTACAGAAAAAAATCAAATAAAATATCGGCAAAAATACAACAGTAAATTAAAAAGCATTTATTTCAATTAAAATCTACAAAAAGCATATAATGTAAACCTGGGGTTTGAACCCGGGCAAAAACGAAATATGATTATTCATCAACAAACAGACACGTAAATATAATTATTTTCTGTGCGGGGTAAAGCAAAAAGTGACATAGGTCCGACAAGCACCACGCCTCAGCGGTCACTGTCGCTAAGCATAGAAGTGAAAGAGAAGGCAATGGACGCCGCGATGGAGCGACGTTTCGTTCACGTTATTTATCATTAAATACATTATTTATTTTAGAATATCTTAGTTAAATCGATAAACAAAAACAATGGTTTCATTTACTATTATATTTTACATCGCTCTTCTCAATTTTATCAAGATTTGATGATTAATAATACAGTTACAACTGTTATAAATTCAATTTTAGGGGTTACTTTAGGATTTTTTTCTATCGAGAAAATTAATTCAAAACGTGTTTTGAAAGCAATGGTTTCCTGCTACATATAATCAAGATTAACATATAAATTTTTGGCTGCTCTGAAATGTATACATTTGGCTAAAAAATTGTTTTAAGAAGCCTATTTTTATTGAACACAGCGCCTTAAGTAACCTTTTTATTTCACTGACGGGCTCATGGCTTAATATTAACAGCCGCACTGGGAATGTCAGAATGGTCGATCAGTGATCTCATAATGTCTGATTTTGAAAAGTTTCGTAATCTACTTACAAAATGGCGTCATTATGATTTTCCAGTGGTCAATCACTGACACTCCACTCCATATTAATAAATGTTCAAATTAAGAAGCAGATTTTAGAAAATCGTTTCCACTAACGGGTTTTATAACAATGTCAATACAGAAATGTCATTCTATCATCATTACATTATGAGACGACTGACCGATATTTAATCGATCATTATGAATTTAGTAAATTACGAACTTTTTTAAATGACAATAGAGTAACAGTGGAATCGTGTTGGAATGACCAATTTATAAAAAGCAGACTAAGGCCCCAGGTCGCTCGATCCGGTTAAGTTACACTTGCCGCAGTTGGTCTGTGAATGGGCGACCATTTTACCAGCACGTTAAACCATTGGCCCCCGTCGCCATTCGCACAATCCTGACAGTCGTTAAGGATTGTGAAAAGCCTGAAAGTCTGACCACCAGTAACCACTAAGATCGGTGTGATCAAGACTCACTCATACTCATCGAGCGTGTTTGGCGTTTTCGTTGGTTGAGAGTTTTTTTTTTTTTTTAATATTTATAAACTAGTGCTTGACTGCAATCCCGCCTGATGGTAAGCAGTGATGCAATCGTTGATGGTAAAGCACACTAGCTTATTAAGCCTATTCACTCAAAAAAACTGAGTGAATAGGAAGGAAGACGGCAGTTGAGCGAGGTGATGCAATGTTTAACCCAACAACACGACCAACGATGCTGCGCCAGAGGATGATCTGGAGAGCCTTCACGACCAAACTCCCGACACAACAACATTAGGCACATCGTACCCGGCACACATCGCAACACAACTGCTCAGACCCGTTCTCCGTACGGCTTCACCAGACATCATGCCGGAACACGACGAATCGCTTGGCGGCAAGACTTTGTCTGGTGGGTGGTAACTTATGCCGGCGGCTGATGTTGTTGCCTACCACCGAGTTCTTACAACCTTGAAGCGGGCCAATCGATAAGTCAAACGCGATTGATGTTGATGATCGAGTCTTCGTAATGAAAACTCATGGTATTCATACAGAACCAAGTAGTATTATATTACTGCCACGGCCGTGAGTTTTGGAGGGCAGATAGGCAGTTGGTCCATGTATAATACTGATATTGGCCCAAATAGCAAGGCAGAAGAAGTACTTTTATTGAAGTCGTACTTTAAAATGTATGAAACCTGTAAGTTTCCCCAGCAGTATAAGAAGGTAAAGAAAATTGAAATTAGTTTTTCCTTAGAATGGAGTTTTTACCACACAAGATTCTACTACCCTTCATCGTGACAGCTTAATCTTAGCATATTCAACATCAACTATCAAATTTGACACTTATAAAAGCTTCATAAACACTACCTGACTCTGTCATTTTCGTTAGGATAGAAAGAAAGAGCAATAGATTCTGGCAACTTTTTTTTTCTATTCAAAATAGGTGTTAATCGTAACCGTATTTTTCGTTTCCAGGTATCGAAGTACTGCTCAAACTGATATCGCTGCAAGATTTCCACGTTTTCGGCCATGTTGCTCTGCCCATACAGTACCTAAACAGAGCTATGGTCATTGCTAAACGGGCTCCGGAAGAGGTACGTTATTTTATTTATTATATTAGACCCGATCCACATTATTGTGTTGTATCACAGATTACAGAATACTACATAGTTGTATTGTGTCGTGACGTAGTTCTAACCAATCACACACAACGCCGCACAACACACGAGAAAAATGTAGATCTAACCTTAGGAAATGCAGAGTTTGGGTACACACCACAAAAACGTGGTTCCGCCTTTATTCATCCTTCGATTTAAATCAATTATTTACCCCTGAACGAGGAGCCTAATAGATTTTTGGAAAGAAAACTACTAATCTCTTCACCACCTATGGTTGACCGGTAGAGAATGCCTAAGGCATTAAGTCCGCCTCTGTACATTTTTTTTGTGCGAAAGAATCCATACTAATATTATAAATGCGAAAGTAACTCTGTCTGTCTGTCTGTCGGTCTGTCTGTCTGTCTGTTACGCTTTCCCGCTTAAACCTCTGAACCGATTTTGATAAAATTTGGGACAGACAATCTTTAGACCCTGAGAAAGAACATAGGCTACCTTTTATCCCGGAAAAATTTGATGTTCCCGAGGGAAATCTAAAAAGCGCGATATAACCGAAATCCACGCGGGGTAAGCCGCGGGCGGAAAGCTAGTAAATAAATAAATAAAAAAATAAAATACATTTATTCAGCACAGACTTAAAGACACACAATACCTTTAAAATAAACACTCAACAGGTGTCAACAAATAAAAATCAAATCAAAAGTAAAAACCTCGATGTAAAATATAGCAGTAAAGTGTGCCTCGCAGCTGCACATAAAAGACCCAGTTCAGCAAAAATGCTGTTCAAATAGTGCCTTTTTTGGGATGGGAAATCATCAAATGACCTCTCTCGCTCTGGGTGGAGCTGAAGGGCGTATCAGAATTTTACTGACTAAAACCCACCTGTGTTCCTTCACTTGCCTGGGTAACGGCTAGGGCCACGGGTGACGCTGATTTAGTAGTATAATGAAAGTACATATTATGTATTACATTTTTTCCCATTGCTCAAAACAAGCATAGCCTAGGTGACCCTCTTCTATGCTCACGGTCTGTCGTTCTACACCAGTCAATTCTGGTACAACTATGTACACGAAGAGTGCATACAACACTTCGTGTACAATATGATAATGCGTTTCGGGTCATTATCCACCAGCGCTGGCGTTTACTGAGAGCGAAGTTACTGATTCTACGGTAACTCGGCGGCTCTTTCTTTACTATAAAAGCTGTAGGTACTTTATACGGTGCATTTACTGAGAGTGACAAAATAAATATACTGACCTATGCATTGCTATGGGGTGCGTTTACGTAGGCTTCTCTGGTGTTTGGAATTGTTTTGCGTTTAGTCTAAGTTTTATTTTTATTTTGAAGTAAAATTTTCTGGATGATATTGCCCGATATAAACTACTAGCTTTCCGCCCGCGGCTTCGCCCGCGTGGAGTTCGGTTATATCGCGCTTTTTAGACTATTTCCCTCGGGAACATCAAATTTTTCCGGGATAAAAGGTAGCCTATGTTCTTTCTCAGGGTCTAAAGATTGTCTGTGCCAAATTTCATCAAAATCGGTTGAGAGGTTTAAGCGGGAAAGCGTAACAGACAGACAGACAGACAGACGGACAGACAGACAGAGTTACTTTCGCATTTATAATATTAGTATGGATTGTTATTATTATATGTATGTATTTTTTTATGTTTGTACTTCCTGATTTCGACAGAATGTATTGCGATTTTTTTTTAATATAAAGCGTTGCCCCACACTAGGAATTTCTCCTGTATCGTTGGTGCGTTTTCAAACATATTAACTCGCGTACACAAACAGCCAGACCCGGAACAACTACTTGTAATCTAACCCGCGACACGCAGCGCATGATCAGTCAATAGCTTAACAAGAGCGTACTATGGTAGTTTTTTCATATTTAAACACTTTCATATAACTACATTTAAATAAGTCGTGGTGGCCTAGTGGTTAAAACACCAGCCTCTCAAGTATGAGGGCGCGGGTTCGATTCCAGGTCAGGCAAGTACCAATGTAACTTTTCTAAAGTTATATGTACTTTCTGAGTATATCTTAGACACCAATGACTGAAGGTGAAGGAAAACATCTTGAGGAAACCTGGACTTAAAGTCTGAAATCGCCAACCCGCATTGAGCAAGCGTGGTGATTACGCTTAATCCTTCTCTGTATGAGAGGAGACCTGTGCCCAGCAGTGGGACGATAAAAAGGTTGATGATGATGATATAACTACCAGGCAATGTTTATATAACAAAGAAAAAACTCGATTTATATCTTCATTAAGAAACGACTATCTTAACGAACACTAATTAGTGATATATCTTCCACAGGTGGACTTTAGAGTAGGTTGGGGTAAAATGGACTTCGGTTTCACCGGCATCTGGCACTGGCGGTCACCCATCAACTTTGTGTACTTATATAAGTTATACACACCTCTCGAAGGATTTGAGGAGAATGGGCTTGTTTTGAAGAACATATACGGAGATGGACTTGATACTGAAGTGTCTATCCGGCTGTCTACGCATAAGGTACAAGTACTTATATCAAAACATTTAAGCTAATTTAAACTTAAACAGCATACAAACTAAGTTTAAATTATATAAGGCCCGCTTGCACTAAAAATCAGTAAATGTATTTGCGTTTTACTAACCGCTAGCGTAACCTAATCCATTAAAATTATACAATCCATCTGCACTGTAAATTGAACCTTGTGTAACTGAGTCTTAGTTCGACAATAGATTAACAATATAAAAATAAGACCACAAATAATGTAGTGATCTTACTTTGCAACATAGTTTTTTAAAAATTTTTCTTTTTTCCTGAATTATTATAGTCCCTATTTAAAAAAAAATCCTTTTCATATTGCAAAGGATAATAAACTCTATGTTTGGTTACGTTAAGATTTATAATCAGGTGGTATGCTACCACGCCCATATTAGCGAAGTGTTTCTGTTCCTAATCCTCAATCCCCCGCTGTTGTTGATCCGAACATGGAATACCCTAATTTTGAAGAGGTATGGAATACTTTTAAAAACCTGTTATATTTAATTATTCTAAAAAGAAATTTCAGAACCTTTCTTTCACAGGAAAATAATGACTTCAGATATATATACTAATTACTAACACATATTTATTTACCCCAGTTCGGCATAGCAATACTACTAAAGGACAACGGCAAAGGTCTCCTCGACGTTCTACAAGAGAGGTTCAAACATGATGCACAAATGGGCATGGACATGTTCATTGAGAACTTCGACACAAGAGCTCGCGTCGTACTCGACACTCTATACTACCCTACTATCACCTTCAACGCTCATCTTATGAAGGTCAGTGCTCATCAAGTGTAAAATTAAAAATAATACATAGACATACTGTAGCTAACCAGCAGCAGAAGCTGACAGAACACGGCCGCTGCTCAAGGAGGCGCGGGTTCAATTCTCGCGCAGTGCAATATTTGTATGCATGAACATGAATATCTGCACTGGTCTGGTCGTGCCTCGGAAATAAGCCGTTGGTCCCGATTGCCATCACATCTATCATCTAATGGCAGTCGCTACGGGTTGTTGGAGCTCTCAAAAGTCCAACAATTGGTCTAACTGCAATGCTTCGATATCGCCTTCGGGTTGTGGAGGTCAAACGGCAGTCGCTTCAAGGAAAATATCGAAGTTTAGCCAAAATCAGCAGTTAGACTGGTAAAGCGGACCCCAGATTCCAAAGCTTCGGATGCGACTGGGATTAACGCTGAGATGATCATGATTATAATAGACGAGCTCAGCCTAGCCCTAGGCAGCTTCAAATATTTTTAAAAGTACGACTGTTAAAAAAAAACATCCAAAAACCAGAACCGACATACTCCTGAACAACTGACTATTTTTACGACTGAGTATTTCTCATTTAGACCAATATGAGAGCTACCATGGAGTTTCTTGCCCGTTCTTCTCCATATGTACCTACTCTTTGGAATGGGCGACTAGCTTCACCTTACTGACTGACCGACCTTCTGACAATTCAAAAGTGCCATAACTAGTTTATTTGAAAAAAATGCTTTGATTTTGATTTTTTATAATAATGTTACTCGATTGCAATGCTGTTCACTTCTGAGCGGCAGTCCCGGTTTTTCGCATTCTAAACTCCATCTTAATGTATCAAAAACGCCTGTAACTTTTTACTTTATTTGTCGCTGAGATGAGATTGTGAATAAATTTTGGACGCTTTTTTATTATGGGAATCGGATGAACTTTCTGATTTCATACTATTTATCTTGGTAGTGTCTCATCGTCAACCTTTTTATCGTCCCACTGCTGGGCACAGGTCTCCTCTCATAAAGAGAAGGATTGAGCGTAATCACCACGCTTGCCCAATGCGGGTGGCGATTTCAGACTTAAAGTCCAAAGTCTAAAGTCTTGGTAGTGTAAATATAGTAATTTGTTCATTTCATTTCAGTTCGTCGGTCCAGATGAAGAGGATATAATGGAAGTCAATGCAACGCTTCACTTACCAGATAAACCACCTATTGTGTTGACAGACGTCTTTATATTGGAGGTAATACTATTATTTATTTTCCCTTATTTCAGATATATGCGAAACCCGAAACACGTGTCCAATATTTTTAAGTAAAGAATCTATGTACAAAATTTCAAAAAGATATCATGAAATACCACAAAGTTATAAGCTTGTTATCCTACTTAGTTGTTTCAACAAAAATATGGTCCACGATCCATTCGGGCGGGCGTGCCGGGTGCATTGACCTGTGGCGTCAGCTGAGTCAGTGTGGTTACACTGCAACAATTTCTAAATGTATTTGTGAAAAAATATAACATGGTGTAAAAATCATTGGAATTGATTCAATTGCTTGTTCTGAACAAATTGTATTCAGGTTTCGCATACACAAAAAATAACTTTGTAGAGTGATGATGATACATTTGTTTTTGTCTTAAAATTATTTCTCTCAATTCCCAGGAATATACAGTAATGAGGAACACGCTGAACCTTGTGACTCCGTTCGAGGCGGTGAAGGAACTAAAGTCGGTGTACACTGTCGACATTTTGCTCGGAGAGAAGATTAATGTCACCTGTCTTGTGCTGTTGTATAACGGAACTTATTGGCATGAGGTGAGATCACATTTTAATTGAAAGATATGTCAAGGAGTAATTGAGTTGTATCCTAAAAAATAATTTAATGTCCATCAGATAGATTTATAAAAAATATTGAACACGTATTTTTTATTTCATTCAAATACTTAGGAAGATATATTGATTTAAAATGTCGCATGACGTCACGCCGTGGTATATTTTGTACCACGGCGTGACGTAATTAGCCCCCACTCTGCAACTTTAATACGCTATATCTCAGTAGTTTTTGGCAATTTCGACAAAATAAAAAATACGGGTCTTATTTTTTTTTTTCATACTAATATATAAAGCTGAAGTTTGTTTGTTTGTTTGTTTGTGCGCGCTAATCTCAGGAACTACTGGTCCGATTTGAAAAATTCTTTTTGCGTTGGATAGCCCATTAATCCAGGAAGACTTTAGGCTATATAACATCACGCTGCGACCAATAGGAGCGGAGCATAACTAAACCACGCGAACGAAGTCGCTGGCGGCCGCTAGTCATCTATAAGACGGACTAATTTTTTTTTTATTTTCATACCTTGAATATATCCCTATTGTAAACTTCGTTTTACTGTGAATTTTGATTCTACTAGTTCACACTTTAGCGCGAAATTGGTCCCTATTTCCTTGTTTATAAACTAAACTTAATTTAAATTTTAGTTCAGCGCATCTTATCCTATTTTTCATTAAGAAAAGGACACATGATAAATATTAGTTATTCCAAATCCAACGTTCACTCCAACACGACACTTCACTTTCCATATCTACTACTAGCGGCCGCCAGCGACTTCGTTCGCGTGGAGTTAGTTATGCTCCGCTCCTATTTGTCGCCGCGTGATGTTATATAGCCTAAAGCCTTCCTGGATTAATGGGCTATCCAACGGAAAAGTAATTTTTCAAATCGGACCCGTAGTTCCTGAGATTAGCGCGTTCAAACAAACAAACAAACTCTTCAGCTTTATATATTAGTATAGATAAAGCCAAAGTGTCGTGAAAGTTTTTTGTAGGTATGTTTGTAACTCTTTCACGCAAAATCTATTGAACGGATTTGGATTTAATTCGGAACACAAGATGATTTACAAAGAGGATTAACATCCCATAGTGTAATTTTTTTCCGGATGTTCACGGGATACAAAAACTTATGCGAATGAAACCGCGGGTCACAGTTAGTTTCTAATAGAAACAAAATCTATTTAATTCCCAGATCTCCAACAAAATATTCTACGAATATGAATGCGGTGAAGACGACACGTACCAGTCTTATGTCGCGTCCGTTGGCATAGCAACACCTCTAACAGTACTGCCGGCGTTAGAAGCAAGAGTAGCTGCCAGATTAGAAGATGCTCTGTGGAAGATGACAGCTGATATCGCCATGCCTTCGTTTACGATCACTGCGCTTGCTAGTTTGGAGGTAAGTCTCATCAAACATAACTGAAGCAACCGGGAGATAAGCGAGAGAGATATATGTATACAACATTATTTTTTGTTTATGCGAATCCCGAAACACATGTCCAGTATTTCTAAGTAAAGAATCTGTGTACAAAATTTCAAAAAGATATCATGAAAAACCACAAAGTTATGAGCTTGTTATGCTACTTGGTTGTCTCAACAAAAGTATGGTCTACGCCCAGTTCGGGCGGACGAGCCGGGTGCATTGACCTGTGGCGTCAGCTGAGCGCGGGCATGCGCACGCGTAAGCTGCGTGGCGCGCTCGGTAACCACTCTGCAACAATTTCTAAATGTATTTGTGAAAAGATATAACATGGCATAAAAATGATTGGAATCGATTCAGTTGCTTATTCTGAACAAAGTATATTCATGTTTCGCATAAACATAAAATACGGTGTACATAAGAGATGTTTAGTACCAAAGAACGCATTTTGCCTGTTAGGCCAGTATTGATACCATGAGTTTTCATTATGAGACTCGACCGTACGCATCGACCGCGTTTGGCGCTCTCAATGGTTGAGAGTTCTTACAACATTGAAGCGGGCGAATCGATGAGCCAAACGCGGTCGATATCGATGATCGAGTCCTCGTAATGAAATCTCGTGGTAGCCACACAGGTAAACATATACTATAACTCCCATTATTTAGGTATAAAATAAAGATAAACAATAAACAAGGGCTTAGTTAACCGACACAAAGTAATATCTGTCATTTTGGTTGTCACGCTTCAGCATAGTTGTTACTCTTCAATTTAGCAATATTATTCACCAATTATATCGTTGCTAAATTGTAAAATACAACTGTGGCGTAGCATGACAATTGAATAGAAGTGATTTAGTCAGCTAACTTGATAACATAGTTTTTTGTTTACCTGTACTTTGTTATCCGGCTCGAAGGACCATTTAATGTAGAAGCCAATGGTTGTAGGCACCGTACACTATCACTTAGTTGAAGTTGGTTATAGTTATGAAGAACACAGATAAAACCACATGTTGAGGTTTAAAGGTTATATTAGATGTAGACTGTTTAATCGTTAAGTGGTAGTGATTATTTCCTTTGTCAAGTGGTTAGTTTCACAGTCATTGTCCGACTCGTCCCGCCTTGCGTGAAAGTAACAATTATAGGGATATTTGTGACTACTAATACTAAACTTTCAATTAAACTTTTTGAAACTAAACTTATCTATACAAATGGAGTATAGCAACTTACAATAAAGTGTGGAAGTAGTTTGGATTAAAAATACCTTTAAAACTGCTGATTAATGATGTGTATGTCATATTGGCATGGAATCTACTTACATACTATTGTGCAATTTACTGGCACTTGAATTCCTGACTTTGTGTTCGACGCACAAACCCAAACTCTATGCGGCTAAATTCTAAAAATAGATAACTATACATGAGGCAGTGTTCTACCATAGATGCGGCAATCATTCCAATTTTTACCTTAAAACAATGCCACGAAGCACTAAATTACAACATTAATATAACTTATACTTTATTTTCTCTTAACAGTTAGACGACCCATTCGTGGAAACATCAGGCAGTCTAAACTTAACGTCAGCATACTTAGAGGATTATTTCATCAAGATGCAGTTCAAGAAGGACTTCTCAGATGTTGAGAATGTCATAGGAGGAGGGATCCAGATACAGCAGGGTGAACAGAGTAACTATGTGAGTATTACTGTCAAAAACAATTTACGTAATGAAGAATGTGTAAGTAATATTCGATACATGGTTTTGAAATGAAGTACACTTTAAAGGCACTGTTACTATCGTTTAAATATTTTAAGCATATTGCTAATCCATCCGGAAGAGGTAGCGTAGGTAGGCCGCCGACAAGGTGGACCGACGACCTAGTGAAGGTCGCGGGAAACCGCTGGATGCGGGAGGCGCAGGACCGGTCGTCGTGAAGAACCTTGGGGGAGGCCTATGTCCAGCAGTGGACGTCTTTCGGCTGAAATTAATGAATGCTAATCCATTGCTCCATATGTTCCAAAAATGTGTCTTTTCGTCAACGTAAATAGCGCAATGAATGTTGTTGAACTGCCAAAATGAAACCCATTGCTATTGATGTGTGTTACGCAATTACCCTACTGGTGTTGTTTCGAAGATACATGCGAAAATTACGAAATTAGCCGTAGCCTGCTGTAAATTGGCGTCTTTTTAGTAGCCATGTTTTTAATCGCGTCTAAACTCTCTATGTGTGTATGCAGATGACAGCACAGTTGTAGAGAAATACCTGCCGGATGCTCGGGCTAGTAGGGAATGAATCCGGTCCGAAAGAGAGGCCATGGTTGAGCGGACGAGTGTTGCACTGCAGGCAGTCTCCGAATGGGGCAATGCCAATCTTGTAGCATTCAATGCCGCTAAAACACAAGCGTGTCTTTTCACCGCCAAAAGGAGCCCGTTCACCTTGGCTCCTACTTTTCGTAAATATTCACTATGTAGAAATAAATTTTCATGTTTGCAAAGGCGTAGTTACACGTTACATATACCTACCTACCGTAGCACCTTGACAACGTTATATTGCATACTTCAGAATAGTATTGTATGACATTATTGTCAATTTACAACGAAGTCATCTTGGTAGAGTCTACTGTGTCCATTTACTTGCAACTACATTAGCAACTTTGTTCAGTTCAGTATTCTGAAACGCTTGTTTTAAACTTTTTCAGCGTCGTTTTTTGTCGTAGTTGGGTTTTAGTTTTTTTTTACTTTTTATTATTTTATGTCTCTAAAGTGAGTGTCTTCAAGGCTAGAGTGAATAGGCTCTTAATAAACTAGTGCGCTTTACCATCAACGATCGCATCACTGCTTACCATCAGGCGGGATTGCGGTCAAGCGCTAGTTTATAACTTATAAAAATAAACATATTAAAATAACAGTCCGTTGTTTAGTTTAGTCACGCTTGATTCATCACGTGTGTGACTGTATGCGTGAGTAGGTTTGTAAAGTTACATCAATTTTGTTTCAAATACTTCAAAACACGTTTCTCTCTATTGCAGCTATTCGCCGACGTAGTATGGCGTCCGGCTCCACACAGACATATCCGCTTCAAATCCCGCGGCGCCTTAGTTCCCGTACTATCACCCGCCGAACTGAGTCTGCTATATAGCGAAGATATCTCGCGGACTTTATCCGTGGACTTCAACAGCGAAAACTATTACTACTCTCTGAAGGCAGACCAGAGTCAGACGTCTGTTAGTGCCGCACTTAGCACTCCGCATGAAGGATTCAGGTAAGATTATCATATAACTGTTACTACTCTGATTAGCTAGCTAGGTTCGAAACGTATACAGGCGAAACCGGATCACAGCTAATACTTTATGCTAATGATGGAAGAAAAGGAACGATTTATTTATTAGTCCGAAGTTAGTTTACTGTGGCTCAACATATGCATATCAAATCAAAATTGTTTATTTCAAATTAACCATCCGTTGGTGCTTTTGAATAGTCAATATCGGTCAGTCCAAGATAAGTGAAGCTAAATTGCACGTTCCAAAGCGTAGATCTCTATGGAGAAGAACGTGCAAGAAACTTCATGGACACATAGATACCTATACTACTTTCTGGTTAGCTTAGACAAAAGACTATAGATGATATAGAGGCAGAGATTAACACATTCAGTGCCACCCACTCGCCCTACCAGACCGCGCCGGCCGAGTCGATGAACATTGAATTTTCGAGATGAATTCAAACAATTTTAATAAATATCAAAATAAAAACAAACAATAGCAACTGGATGACGGCAATTAGCCAAAAACAAATAAGATAGCATTCACAAATATCGACAAGTGAATGTGTCGTAGCGGTATCTACAGCCGACACATGCAACAACGCGTCATACTGACGTCACACGAATTCTACATCTCGCAAGCAGAGTTTACCGTGCAACTAGTATACATACAACTTCCCAACTTCGAGCGTCGGGCAAGTGCCCGCAGACATAACACCTCTCTGGGCGGAGGAAGGGTGAGTGAAATTTACTCCCTGTTCGCCCAACCTCTAAAGATGATAATCTATACTAATATACAGTATGTTAAATAACAGAGGGCGTTCCCTAAACTCGTTAATATATATAATTAATAGATTAAAATAAAATTATCAGCATAGAAAAATAAGCATAAAAAAATCCGAATAAAAAAAATTCTAATTGGAAATAAATTTGAAACCTGTTTTAAATCAAAATAGTAGTCGTCATGTATAAATAAATTGCGACGTTGCCATCTTTCATGTTCGCGTGTACAGTGTGTTTCTTTTACATGTCAATTTAAAATTTTTATTGAATACTAGCTTTCCGCCCGCGGCTTCGCCCGCGTAAATTTCGATTATATCGCGCGTTTTAGATTTCCCTCGGGAACATCAAATTATTCCGGGATAAAAGGTAACCTATGTCCTTTCTCGGGGTCTAAAGATTCTGTGCTTTCCGCCCGCGTCTTCGTCCGCGTGGTGTTCGGTTATATCGCGCTTTTTAGATTTCCCTCGGGAATATCAAATTTTTCCGGGATAACAGGTAGCCTATGTTTTTTATCAGGGTCCAAAGATTGTCTGTGCCAAATTTCATCAAAATCGGTTGAGAGGTTTAAGCGGGAAAGCGTAACAGACAGACAGACAGACAGACAGAGTTACTTTCGCATTTATAATATTAGTATGGATTTTCATATTGGAAATTTTTTTAAAACATTTTGTTTTCTAATGGAAATATTTTTTTTAGCATGTATGTATGCTATACTATTTCGGGTTAACGGAAACGCCCTCTGTTAGTTAACATACTGTATAAAGCTGAAGAGTTTGTTTGTATGTTTGTTTGTTCGCGCTAATCTCGGTAACTACTGGTCCGATTTGTAAAATTCTTTTTGCGTTGGATAGCCCATTAATCCGGGAAGGCTTTAGGCTGGCATAACATCACGCTGCGACCAAAAGGAACGGAGCATAACTAAACCACGCGAACGAAGTCGCTGTCGGCCGCCAGTCAAACACAAAACTAAAAACAAAATACTGTGCTGCCAGAACTTTACTAGGAAACATTTCAGATTTGGTTGACTTATCCATACTAATGTTATAAATGCCAAAATGACTCTGTCTGTCTGTTACGCTTTCCCATTTACACCTCTCAACCGATTTTGATGAAATTTGGCACAAACAATCTTTAGGACACAGGCTACCTTACAAGGGATAAAGGGAGAAAGGCTACCTTTTAATGAAAAAATTTGGTATTCCCGAGGGAAATCTATAATGCACGATATAACCGAATTCCACGCGGGCGAAGCCGCGGTCGGAAAGCAAGCAAAGTAGTACAATATAAAGCGTCCCAGGTACTAGGACCTCTGATTCTTTTAGGTTTTTAACATTGACATTAGTAGTAGCGTAAAAATTAAAAAAATAATAAAAAAGCCTCATAAATTTAGATAACAGATAGTTTAAATGAATTGATTTAAATATAACAGTTGGTGTATTATGTTAGTTCATTATAATAAATTCAACTTCAATCTTAACTGTAACAAAGTATTTATTAGAAAGTGTACCCTAAAAAGCCTTTTTTAACTTCTCTCTAATGCTATCGCGAACACGTAGGTACAGACGACAGCATATCAAGTATCATAGTCATTTTCAGTATTTTAATTGTCACATTTATTTCAGGGCCATCAAAATCATAGGCGAGTTTGAAAAGGACGACATCCGAGGATCATTTGTTACTGACACTACAGAATACAGTATCAACGGAAGAGTTCTCAATAGAAAACCCCTTGAAGTAAGTTTAAATAAACAGTTCCTAATGGTATGAAGAAAAACAAAAATGTTTTCTTCAATAATATGGCCCGATTCGGATGAGGCGTTTCGCCTCGTCTTTCATACCGTGTACATCGAGGGACTGGAACAATTTGTCTGAATCAGTCTTTCCATCAGATTATTTTTTGTTATTTTTGATATGGGTTATTTTATGTCTCTAAAGTGAGTGTCTTCAAGGCTAGAGTGAATAGGCTCATAACACGCTAGTGCGCTTTACCATTAACGATTTCATTATTGCTTACCTGATGGTAAGCCCTCCTAATGGAGGGCTTGCAGTCAAGAACTAGATTATAACATTTAAAAAAATGGTAACGTTGTTCTTTTTGATATTTTTCTTACGTATTTAATCGAACAATAACGATTATGCAATCGTTATTGTTCGATTACTCGTTAAATCAAAACAGCAATTTTGTTAAAGAATTATTTTCTTTGGTTTGTCGATAGTAAGCGTCACAATAAAACGTAATCTGTTTTGTTTAAAACAAAGTCGTCCTCCGTGGCGCAGCGGTCAACACGTCTGCCAGCGACGTGGAGGTCCCGGGTTCGATCCCCGGCCAGGTCATGGAAAAATGATCTTTTCCTGATTGGCCTGGGTCTTGGATGGATGTATATATCGACGCTTGAAAGGCAATCATATCTAAGCGACAAAAATTCGTAAATGGAGTTCCACCATTCGAACTGCCAGATTTTTCTGCTTCGTTTGGTGTACCTATATAACTCAATTTACGAATTTTTGTCGCTTAGATATGATTGCGTTTCAAGCGTCGATATGTATCTATTATAAAATACAGTATCGTTGAGTTAGTATCCCATAACACAAGTCTCGAACTTACTTGTGTGATTTGTCCGTAAAATAAAATATATTAAGCAGCCCAAAATGCAATAATAACACCCCTTTCAAAATTGTAATCCCAAAATTCTTTACAGATGGCGCTAACTCTAATCCCTCGAGGCCAAGGCGAGAACATAGATATCCGCATCAAATATGAGAGTACTCCCACTGTGTACACGTTGTCTGCCAACTTTGTTGGACCAATGTCTGCCACACTACATGCTAAAACGGAGATGGAAGCCAACTTTACCGATATTAACGTCAAAGTAAGTGACTTCAACTTCAACTCTTGATCAATGGCCCCTGTAGAATAGACACCACAATTTTGCCAATAACACGTGTAACAAAAATAAATTATAGAAACTCTTTGAAAATTTTATTTCACAATAATGGCGGATATCGCCAATGACAGTCGAAAAAGACCGCCGCGTGAACCGTCTACGAGGAAGGTTTGAGGCAAAGTCATGATGAGGCCACTATGCCGCGATATTTCAATGTTCTTTATGAATTATCTACTGAATGCACTTTCTAATATATAAATCACGCGCTTTTACTTAGTAAACGACACTATAAATAATTTAAAAGTCCAATGAAAAATGAACGTGACACTCATCTTAGCTTTCCCGCCAAAACTCCCTAAGTAAGTGGTTTTTGCAATCCTTTCAAGAGAAACAAAAAGTCTAAGATCAGCATTTATCTTTTTCTGTTCAGTAAATAAAATATATTATTTTTAAAAAAGAGGGTTTTGCGAAAACTTGAAAGTATCCAGAGCCAAATCTCCGACTAAAGGTGTTGAATGCCCTTCAGACGAATGCTGACCAACCCTGAATGTGACGTGTTTGCGGGTGAATGGAATAAGTTTATGCATATATGTCTGGTTCTGTTCTGTGAAAGGGGGCAGGTACCTACCCCCCTGGAAATATAGCAAAACATGTATGAACTCCCCTAATTACTAACCAAAGTATAAACGAGGACAATTACAAGATCATTTGTGTCTATTTGCCCTACACACTACACTACAAATACCTACTGTTTCATGCAGATGTGCTTGTGTAGTTTGTAAGAAAAAACAGCCGGATGATGATTAAAAAAAAACACTAAAAATCTAACTTGCGCGTGTTAATTGTGTGTAAGTTTGTATTAATTAGGTATTAGTTACTAACATAGGTTAAAATTATTGTTAGTAACACAGTCGATCTCAGTTATCTTAAAAATAAAATAAGTAATAATTAATATTATCATATTTGTTTTTTGTTCACAGTTGGACATCCCTACATCTAAATACAAGGACATTTACTTCAAGACGCGAGTGGACAACTACCCGGGACTTAGGAAGGCGCTCAGTCTGCAGGCGGCGACACCGCTGCAGAGGATACGATTTGTTAGGGGAGATACTGATTTCCTGTAAGTTTTGAGTTATAGCTACATCTAGAACTACTTCAAGACGCGAGTGGACAACTACCCGGGACTTAGGAAGGCGCTCAGTCTGCAGGCGGCGACACCGCTGCAGAGGATACGATTTGTTAGGGGAGATACTGATTTCCTGTAAGTTTCGAGTTATAGCTACATCTAGAACTACTTCAAGACGCGAGTGGACAACTACCCGGGACTTAGGAAGGCGCTCAGTCTGCAGGCGGCGACACCGCTGCAGAGGATACGATTTGTTAGGGGAGATACTGATTTCCTGTAAGTTTCTAGTTATAGCTACATCTAGAACTACTTCAAGACGCGAGTGGACAACTACCCGGGACTTAGGAAGGCGCTCAGTCTGCAGGCGGCGACACCGCTGCAGAGGATACGATTTGTTAGGGGAGATACTGATTTCCTGTAAGTTTTGAGTTATAGCTACATCTAGAACTACTTCAAGACGCGAGTGGACAACTACCCGGGACTTAGGAAGGCGCTCAGTCTGCAGGCGGCGACACCGCTGCAGAAGATACGATTTGTTAGGGGAGATACTGATTTCCTGTAAGTTTTGAGTTATAGCTACATCTA